>CM072519.1:28725524-28980524 GCA_036898135.1 Oncomelania hupensis
ATTGGCGAAATGGCAGATGGAGATAACCATCCCAGGGAAAGAGGAGTAGGGACCTAAACCAACACTGAACCATCAGAGCAATCATACTGTTGAGAAGGACATTGAAAATGGCCACTTTTTTGTTGCTCACCACTGGGATTCGAACCTGGCTCATCTGTGTTCCATCCAAACGCTCTGCCACTGAGTTACGGCAGTGGGACAGAAGAAAGAAAAACATGCGCAAAATAGGAGAGAGAGTAAGTATGACTAGAGTCTTAAGATGGTAGTGAGATCTTTGATGCAAGCAAAGCTTAAAGCACTCATCACCAGGTCGTCAGAATCAGATAACTGTCCAAAGTAGGCTACTTCTTTTCCCACTTTAAATATGCGTGTGCCCATAATCTTCTCTAAGACGGTTTAAAAACCGCAGTACCGGTGATAGGACTAGAGATTTTAAAAGTGAATCTTGTATCAACAGTCTGTATATGGCTTCATCCTCCTCGAAGGAACGGGAGCTGTGGGAGTATATACAGTTTACATTGTAGGGTGCTTATGAGTTTGCACAGGTTGCGATGTCATTGCCTTACGGTTGCCGTGTTATCGCTGAGAAAGCGACACAAATTTCACCTATCAAGGTGGCAAAAATAGCCCGATAGTTAAACGTCCATGTCACGTCCCAACTGCCTTAGCAGAGGTTCGACATGTGCAACTTCCACACGAGAAAATAACCCAACACCTAAATAAACTCTAAAAGACAAAACCAGAAGTAACAAGACAATTTCTTTATTTCACTCACTCATTCGCACTAAAAATTAACTCCCTTATCCCACTTCCCAACCAACCAACCCTCAATCCCACTAATATAACCCCAAACTAATACATAAACAATTCGCTCAAAATAATAATGATAATTAAATCAAAATGGAAAATGACTAACTACAAAATGTACAAAAGATTTATAATAATGATGTCTGGAACAGCTTACTGACAACAAGGTTAATATATACAGTAAGCAACTGCTTTAAATCTTTATAAATGTTCAAACTTTGTTCCACTTAAACTTCAAACAGATACAACAAGTCTTCTATATTCTATAAAATGAATAAGAAAATTTATCCCTTATGCAAAATAGAATTTGTAAGAAATTAATCTAAATTATTAATTAATTAATATCTGGCGAAATAATTCCCCCAGACAAGACTATACAATCACAGGGCTACTTAATCTAGTAGGTAATATTACTCAATAACGTTTATCAATCAATTCAGATTAAATATATTCCAATGTGCTGTAATTTATAATTTATCACATGTAGAACAATTATCGTTCCTCACAACTGTTTATCAATGGTTATAGTTATTTGTTGTGAATGGTGGAGTGTGCGTGTGTGTGCTTTATAAACGAAATAAGGTTCCCTGGTTGAATACCACAACCTTCGCAACCGAGGTTGACCCACGGAAACACCGGCGTAATAGGCCGAGGCACACCAGCTTCACACCAGCAAGGTTTCAGCACACCATCAATGATCTGCTCTAATGTTTTGGTTTTGGTTTTGGTACATCTACAACAATACATACAAAAATACGCAACCATTAATAATTATATTACAATATACTGCACAAGCATCCCGCTATCGGAATGGTTGTCTCCCTTTCAACATCCTTACTCATCCTCCCTGTCACTACTTCTGTCATCGCGCATATACATTCACAATCACCTCCTTTCTGTCATCTCTTCGCTACATAACAGCGAATTCTTTTATATCAATTTATAATTATTTAATTTATAATACATTTTAGAAAATTCTCTCTCTCTCTCTATTGCTAGGTATTTATGCAGCAACCAATAATGAAACATAAAATAGAATTAAGAAAACATAATTAACTATCCATTCACACTGCATGCATAACCCAAACCCCCGAACGCTATGGCCAACTGAGAAATTGAGGCAAACAACTTACGGCTACCAGTGGATCCTCCGGCCTGTTGACAAAGACACACAAACGACGGGACAAACACACAGGCACAGATGGTTAGGCAAGGTGATATACAGGCAGAAGAAGTCCTAGACGGAGTCACAGGTCACCCGACGTTATACGTAGATAACTCAGATTTCACCGAGAATACACAGCTGGTATTCTAAACAGCTTAGAACAGTTCCAGTTAATCAAACACTTCCAAAGTGTTCCCAAAACAGTCCTCCTCTTCCGATAATTAGGCTCTTTTTCGTTGACGGTCTGATCGGTACGACCCACAGACAAAGTCACTAACTGGCACCTTGACCCAACTCGGATCTGTTGATTCTGGCTACAAAAGCGATATGCAAAAATTTCTGCCCCTATAAAAAAATACAGTGCATGGGGTTTTATACGATTAGCTAAGAATCTTCTAGAATATACTCGTTTTAATTATAATTCATTCCCTACACCGTTCGCGATTAGAGCACGCATTTCACACATAGAATATCGCATGGCAGCACTCAATCTTCCCAATAACAAAATAGCCAACTATGCTGTTTTCTAACATAGTGCGTTCTGCATGGGCGCAATCATTCGCTACTTCTATTAATTATAAACTTAATTAATTTATTCTGATTCTCTCCCCTTGACTACCGTAACTTTTAACCTCTATGTACAGGCTGATGATTAAACTATATACATAGGCGCGCGACTGCAAACTGCGTAGCGTGACACAGCATCCCACCAAGACGAAAACTAACAGTTTTAGTTCCTAACAAACACGCTACTCAGTTCTGCTCAAGAAATCAGCTGGTACAGTTCTGCTCAAGAAATCAGCTGGTACATTTTCCTTCCCTGGAATACTCTCCACTATCAGATCGAAAGGTTGGAGTTGAAGTGCCCACCTCATGAGTCTACAATTCGTAGTCTTTGCTTGCTGCAGGTATTGCAGAGGCCTGTGGTCGGTCTGCACAATGACTGTCCGATCATACAGGTACTGCTTGAACTTTTGTACCCCCCACACCAATGCCAAGCATTCCTTCTCTATGGTGGAATAGTTCCTTTCTGCCTGGTTTAGCTTCTTGCTGGCACATGTGATTGGCTGTAAACCCAAACCTTGGTCCTGGCACAGAATCGCCCCTATTCCAATCTCTGATGCGTCAGTCTGTAGCACTAATGGTTTCTCCATGTCTGGCATACAGCATACAGGTTTGGAGCATATGCGGTTTTTGAGCGTCTGGAACGCTACTTCGCAAGCGTCGGACCACTGTACGGGACCTGATTTGCCTCCCTTGGTTAAGTCGGTCAGCGGCACCGCTATCGCAGCAAAATTCGGCACGAACTTTCGATAGTACCCCGCCAATCCAAGGAATGATCTGACCTGCTTCTTGGTAGTAGGACGTGGTGCATTCTGGATCTTGTCCATCTTTCCTTGTTCCGGCTGCACTTTGCCTTCCCCCACTATGTGTCCCAAATACTCCAGCTTGCGGAATCCCAGGTAGCATTTGGACGGACGCGCCGCTAACTGTACTTCCCTCAGACGCTTAAACAAGATGTCTAAACACTCTAAATGTCTCTCTAGAGTTTCTGTGGCTACCATGAGATCGTCCATGAAGTTGTCGACTTCTTTCATCTTCAATGGCATCAACATTTTGCGCATCATGCGTGAAAAAACTGCCCCTGCGGTTTTCAGTCCGAAGGGCATGACGCACCATTGGAATTGACCCTCGTTGGTAGTGAAAGCTGTCTTGCACTTATCTTCGCTCTTCATAGGTATTTGCCAATACCCCTTAGACAAATCGATCTTGCTCAGGTACTTGGCCTTTGAGAGTTTGTTGAACAGATAGTCTATGTCTGGCATCGGCTCAGCGTCGAAAATTACCTGCCTATTGAGTTTCCTGAAATCGACGCAGAATCTGACTGCTCCGTCCTTCTTCTTTACTAGAACGATCGGTGAACTGAACGGTGAAGCTGCTCGCTCGATCACCCCCATAGCTAGCATTGTCTCGACCTCTGCCTTGACTGTCTCCATCTTTGAATGAGGTAACGGGTACTGTTTTGTCCTTACTGGACGGTCGTCATCCAGTCGTATTTCGCACTCATCCAACGTGGTGCGCAAAGGCAAGTCAGTTAGGATGTCAGGGTAACGAACTAATAGCCTCCTAATTCCTGTATGGATCTCTGGGCTATCTGCATCAAGATGCACGTCATCTAACGTCTCTGACTGTTTCAACACTACGGTGGGTATGCCCTCGACTGTTGGTACCTCTTCCCATTCGTCTGCTTCATCAACTACTACAGCTGTGGCGATTTGTACTCTCTGATGGTACAGTTTCAGTAAGTTGGCGTGAAACAGTTTCACCTTGTTCCCAATGCGAATCTGATAATCGCACTCGTTTCGACGACTTACGACTTCGTATGGCCCCCTCCAGCTCATTTCTAGTTTGTTGTGCTTGGTTGGCAACAAAAGCAACACTTTGTCTCCTGCCTGAAATGTTCTAGGTTTCGTTTTCTTGTCGAAGTGTCTTTTCTGCCTCTCGCCTGCTTTCTTCAGACTTTCCTTCGCTAGTGCGCACGTTTCCTCGATTCTATTTCGCAGGTCCACAACATACTGACTAGCCACCTTCACTTCTTCTCCTTGACTGTCCTTCGTCCACAAATCTCTCAGTACCGACATGGGACCCCTCACTGTCTTGCCGTACAGTAGCTCAAAAGGTGAAAAACCTGTGCTCTCTTGAGGTACCTCCCTATACGCGAAGAGCAGCGCTGGTATGTACCTATCCCATGCTTTCGGTTGCTCCTTCGTCAGCTTTTTGAGCATCGACACGAGTGTACCATTGAAACGCTCCACGAGCCCGTCGCACATTGGATGGTATGGTGTTGTTGCTTTCCCGTGGATTGCTAAAAGTCTATTTACTTCAGTCATCACGTTCGACATAAATTGTGTCCCTTGATCTGTTAGTATCTCTTTGGGAATTCCCACTCTTGTCCAGATCTCCCACAAAGCTTCGGCAACTCTCTCAGCCTCTATGCCTTTCAGTGCTACTGCCTCGGGATATCGTGTCGCATAGTCTACCATGACTAAAATGTATTGGTTGCCTCTGTCTGACATAGGTTTTATAGGCCCCACAATATCAACTGCAACTCTCTGAAACGGTTCATCAACTAGAGGTAGTTTCTGCAGCGGAACTTTTGCTACCCTACCCCTGGGAACTGTTTTCTGGCATTCGGGACATGATTCGCAGAATCGCCTAACATCCCCGCACATTCCTGGCCAATAGAACACTCCCCATATCCTCTCACGTGTCCTCTTTCCACCTAAGTGTCCGGCCATCGGAGGGTCGTGCGCCAGGCGCATCACCTCTCCTCTAAGCTTGTTAGGCACGACTAGCTGCGTTAGCTCCTCTTCCCCCTGATGGTGTACTCTGTACAAAATGCCCTTCTTTTTGCAGAAGCTAACCATCGCTTTGCCTGACTTGAGTTTCGTCCCTTGCTTCTCGCACTCTCTAGCTCTAGCTAAAGTAGGATCTTCTTCCTGCAACTTGGCCAACTGATCGGGCGTCACATCGAGTTGGAATGGCTTCGGAATCGGCAGTGCTTTCTCCTGCTTCCCTTCTGCCTTGGCCTGTGCCCTGGTCTGAACGGCGGCTATCGCACACTCTAACCCATCTACAGCCACTGGACTACGATAGCCTCCCTTGAAGGTAACCCAGTTGCCTAGAATGACATCAGGTACAACTTGCTCGATGACGATCAATTCTACTGTACCCTTCACGAAAGCTGAGTTTACTTCTACGTACGCTGTAGGATACTTCCCTGACTTGACCTGATCAGCGAACATGACCTCGATCTCTCTACCGGTCATATCCTCAGGACGCACCCACTTGGCTGCTACTGCCCCCACCTCGGCACCAGTATCTCTCAGAATCTTCACAGGCTGACCTCTGACTGTTCCCATGCTCCACGGGTTGTACGGCTGAATGGTACTAAAACTAGTCTTAGTCATTTCCGAGTGAATCGGTCCTGAATCCGGACTGACAGTGATACGTAGCAACTGTTTCGGACTACGGCACTCCTTCGCTACGTGACCTAGCTTCCCGCACCTGAAACACTTCACAGGACGTTTCTCCCCACTAGGTTCCCTCCTCTTATCCTCTTCACCCTTGTTGCCACTGGGACCACTCCTCGCTGCCCCTACAGGTTGACTGACAGCACGATTACCCCCCTTGTATGGCACGCTACCGAACACTGGCCTGTTACTCACTGTCCGTTTCGCATCTACATGTAACTGGGCAATCTCAGCTGCTTGCTCGCCGTTCTCAGGCTGCCTCTCCCTCACAAACAGCTCTAACTCAGGGTTCATTACTGACAACAACTGTTCAGTCAGAAAGACATCAAGCACTACGCCCGCATCATCTATATCTTTCTTAGCCAAAGAAAACCATCTCTTCACTAAGACTTGTACTCTACTCAAATACTGCGGAAAAGTCTCTGTGCCTTCTTTCCTACTTCCCCTGAACTGCTTGCGGTAGTAGTCGGCATCTCTCCTAAATCGTTTCAGAAGAGCCCCCCTGACCACTTCGAAATCGACTATCTGCTCTGGAGTTAACTTCAGATACGTCTCTCTTGCCTCCCCTGACAGCAACGGTGACAACCTAGCCGACCACGTCTCTTCCTTCCATTTCTGAGTTCTAGCTATTTGCTCAAAGTGCTGAAGGTAGCTCTCGATATCCTCTTTACCATCAAATGGTTGGACCTTGATCTTGTAGCTATCAGGCTGAACTCTATCCCTCCTACGTTGGGCTTCTAGTTCTTTCTCTTGTTCCAACTGCGCTCTAAGCCTTTCTCTGTCATCTTCTCGAGCCTGCTCTCTAGCTGCACGCTCCTCTTGCAGACGCAACTCGACATTCTCTCGTTCGGAGTCTATTTTCTTTTCTAAGAGCTTTAGTTCTCTAGCTTTATCTTTGCGCTCTTGCTCTAGCCTTCTTTCCATCAGGGCCAACTCTTCTGCTCTTCTCTTCTCTTCTCGTTCCATCTTCCTCTCGAGCCTGGCTGTTTCTTTAGCTCTATCTTCCCGCTCTAGTTCTATCTCTCTCGCTAATCTGGCGGCCTCCTGCTCCCTCTTCGCCCCGTCTACCACGAAACTGGCTAGACCTGCTCCCTTCAGCCCCATGCTAGCGCCTAGCTCCTTGTATCTAAGATATACTTCCATGCCCTCGCTAGTTCTTCCTGCACCGGTCTTAACTGAAATCGGAGTAAGATCAGCTGCCATGCGAGTACTATGAGCGAAAGGCGTACTCACTGTGGTTTCCTCGTCCATCGGTGCCTGACGCGAAGCGGCTGCGTCGGCCTCGGTGTACTGGTCCATCGCTCGCGCCTGCTCAGCTGCTCTCCGAGTCGCAGCCCTCGTCAGCATACAGTTGCGGACTAAGAATGAAAATGGGAAAAAAATGGGTGAATAACAAATGAAACAAATAACAATTAACACATATACAAACAGTCGAACAAATGACTAGTAAACAGTAACAGGAGCCGGAGAAGTCCCTTATCGTCTAGGCCTCGACGACAAAGTTGCTTACCTCAACCCCCCGTTTGTGCACACACGCTCGGGGTGTGAACCCTTTTGCGCAGCGCAACCTCACTCCCGACCAACCACCCACTGGCCACTCATCCGACACACAAGACGACAAGGAAACAAACACTGACTTCTGGTATCTAAACAATCAAAAATAAATCTACCCTAACTACTTCCCCCTAACCTATCCTAGATCTATCCCACCGCTGCCACCAAATATCACGTCCCAACTGCCTTAGCAGAGGTTCGACATGTGCAACTTCCACACGAGAAAATAACCCAACACCTAAATAAACTCTAAAAGACAAAACCAGAAGTAACAAGACAATTTCTTTATTTCACTCACTCATTCGCACTAAAAATTAACTCCCTTATCCCACTTCCCAACCAACCAACCCTCAATCCCACTAATATAACCCCAAACTAATACATAAACAATTCGCTCAAAATAATAATGATAATTAAATCAAAATGGAAAATGACTAACTACAAAATGTACAAAAGATTTATAATAATGATGTCTGGAACAGCTTACTGACAACAAGGTTAATATATACAGTAAGCAACTGCTTTAAATCTTTATAAATGTTCAAACTTTGTTCCACTTAAACTTCAAACAGATACAACAAGTCTTCTATATTCTATAAAATGAATAAGAAAATTTATCCCTTATGCAAAATAGAATTTGTAAGAAATTAATCTAAATTATTAATTAATTAATATCTGGCGAAATAATTCCCCCAGACAAGACTATACAATCACAGGGCTACTTAATCTAGTAGGTAATATTACTCAATAACGTTTATCAATCAATTCAGATTAAATATATTCCAATGTGCTGTAATTTATAATTTATCACATGTAGAACAATTATTGTTCCTCACAACTGTTTATCAATGGTTATAGTTATTTGTTGTGAATGGTGGAGTGTGCGTGTGTGTGCTTTATAAACGAAATAAGGTTCCCTGGTTGAATACCACAACCTTCGCAACCGAGGTTGACCCACGGAAACACCGGCGTAATAGGCCGAGGCACACCAGCTTCACACCAGCAAGGTTTCAGCACACCATCAATGATCTGCTCTAATGTTTTGGTTTTGGTTTTGGTACATCTACAACAATACATACAAAAATACGCAACCATTAATAATTATATTACAATATACTGCACAAGCATCCCGCTATCGGAATGGTTGTCTCCCTTTCAACATCCTTACTCATCCTCCCTGTCACTACTTCTGTCATCGCGCATATACATTCACAATCACCTCCTTTCTGTCATCTCTTCGCTACATAACAGCGAATTCTTTTATATCAATTTATAATTATTTAATTTATAATACATTTTAGAAAATTCTCTCTCTCTCTCTCTATTGCTAGGTATTTATGCAGCAACCAATAATGAAACATAAAATAGAATTAAGAAAACATAATTAACTATCCATTCACACTGCATGCATAACCCAAACCCCCGAACGCTATGGCCAACTGAGAAATTGAGGCAAACAACTTACGGCTACCAGTGGATCCTCCGGCCTGTTGACAAAGACACACAAACGACGGGACAAACACACAGGCACAGATGGTTAGGCAAGGTGATATACAGGCAGAAGAAGTCCTAGACGGAGTCACAGGTCACCCGACGTTATACGTAGATAACTCAGATTTCACCGAGAATACACAGCTGGTATTCTAAACAGCTTAGAACAGTTCCAGTTAATCAAACACTTCCAAAGTGTTCCCAAAACAGTCCTCTTCTTCCGATAATTAGGCTCTTTTTCGTTGACGGTCTGATCGGTACGACCCACAGACAAAGTCACTAACTGGCACCTTGACCCAACTCGGATCTGTTGATTCTGGCTACAAAAGCGATATGCAAAAATTTCTGCCCCTATAAAAAAATACAGTGCATGGGGTTTTATACGATTAGCTAAGAATCTTCTAGAATATACTCGTTTTAATTATAATTCATTCCCTACACCGTTCGCGATTAGAGCACGCATTTCACACATAGAATATCGCATGGCAGCACTCAATCTTCCCAATAACAAAATAGCCAACTATGCTGTTTTCTAACATAGTGCGTTCTGCACGGGCGCAATCATTCGCTACTTCTATTAATTATAAACTTAATTAATTTATTCTGATTCTCTCCCCTTGACTACCGTAACTTTTAACCTCTATGTACAGGCTGATGATTAAACTATATACATAGGCGCGCGACTGCAAACTGCGTAGCGTGACAGTCCACAATCCAAATCTTAGCACATCCAGTCAGCACATGATGAATTATAATAAATAATACGTCACGGAATCCAAATTCAAACCCTATCCTATCCTATCCTATCGTGTAACTCGAAGGTCGTTGGGGCACCACAGATGATTGTTTAACCAGTGTACTCCATCTTTCTCTGTCATCAGCAACCCTTATGGCTTCGCTCAGTGTCAAGTCAGTCCATTCTCGAATGTTGTCCTCCCACCTTTTTCTGTCTCCCTTTTCTTCTGCCTCCTTGCACCGTGCCTTGCAGGAAGGTTTTTGCAAGGCTTGATGATCTGGTGACGTCGCCATACCATCGGTGTTTCCGTTTGTTCACCACTGTGAGCATGTCATCATGTTGCCCAATGGCTTGTGTGATGGTCTAGCCGACTTCGTCATCGGTGATTTGCTGAGTATAGGAAATGCCCAAGAAGTCTTCTGTAGCACCTCATCTCCATGCTTTGTATTCTTCGTTGTAGATCTGCTGTGAGGATCCATGTTTCGCAAGCGTATAGGAAGATGGCGATGACAAGGGAGGGCAGCAGCCTTAATAATAATAATAATAATAATAATAATAATAATAATAATAATAATAATAATAATAATAATAATAATAATAATACAGGATGCTATGTTCGCGCCTTTCCCCAAGGCTCAAAGCGCGGCGATCTATACCAACATACACGCTCACCTGTCTCATTTACCCTCACACACACCAAATACACATACATCACTCAAACAGGTGGTGTAAAGGCAGGGAGATCGCTATTAGAAGACGGAAGAAAATCGAACTTTTATTTTTGAAATTTTTAGATTGACTGCATCCTGTACCATCCTGTACGCCTTACTTTGGAGTGTAGACTGGTGGTCCTCGCTAGTAGACAATTTTGTTCAGGATGATTTCTCAGCGCTCGGGTATGCCCATACACACTCTGTTCCATCCTTCAGGAGAATTTTCAGAGTTGCTCTTGAGACCGTTCTGTTTCCATGTTGGTCTGGTTGAAGACGGCTCTTTCACCAGTAGACACTTTTCTTCAGTTGAACGTCTCTTAGAAACTGTCATCCTATTAAACTATTATTGTCGTATTCATCTCGGCAGCTTCCTGGGGCATAGCTGGAGGGGCTTTACGTTGCCTATTTGAGACTTTTCAATATGCGCCTTTTGCAAGACTAAGTTTAATTCACTCTGTCCGAAAAGTTAATGTGCAGTAAAGTACCATGGCCAACCAAAGTCCGTAGTTGCAGTTCTTCCTACTGCAGACACAACTGGACACGCTGCTTATTGATTACTGCTTTATTCATCGACTGTGAGCGGGCTGCTTTCGTAGACCTATCCTTTTAGTGCACTCTGGATCTGGATCTGGATCTGGATATCCGCCCGGATGGAAGGCGAGTACGTCACAAGAGCCATAACTACTACTATAAACCTTGTAACTCTACAACTAATAGTTTGGTAGAGTGAGACACCCGTTATATCTGACACTCAGAATTACCCGGGTGGGTCTGGGACTAGTCAATCAACAGTAACATCACAGGCGATAAGCTTCAAGCATGCTAAACATGGCGCACTATGCAAACAAACGGAGGCCAGGAGAAAGCTTATGGCCATCTTTCTCTATCAGTATTATATCTCTCTACACTTTTAACACGACCTCTTGTAAGCTCCAGGCTCTACGCCGTAAATAACTTAAGATAGTCATATCTGACACTGTACATGTACATGCCCAGCCTGGTGCTTTTATTTTTAAGAAAAGAAATAAAAAAAGAAAGAGATGAAGAAAGAAAGAATGAAAGCAAGAAAGAAAGAAAGATAAAGAAAAAAAAGGAGAAAATTAAAGTATTAATCAATTAATTAATTAATTAATTACAATGGAAACAAACAAAACAACCAAATAAACTAATAATGAATTGGTGTGAGGGAAAAAAAATCATAAAAGGAAATACACAACATGGTGGCCAGTCATTCAAATGCATTTCCACACACACACATAGCCGAAAAATACACTCTTTCGAAAGGGTCTTTTATTTCCTTGGCGGTGTAGTGGCTTTATCTTAACTAAGCAAAAGGAAAGGTGGAATGATAGGCCACTTTCTAAACCATCTCCAAGCAAACAGTTTTCAAAGTCGGCCAAGTTTTAGATACAGCGCAAAAATATAAATGTTTATAAAATGATGAAGCACAATGCAATGAGGTTTGCTTTTGAGAAAGGGGAAATGATGGTTTAAATTTTGTTGCAGTTACACACACTCACACACATACCCACAGTCATGTATATGTTTATTTTGAAAGAGAATTTCGAGTGAGTTGGGTGGAGGTGGAGGAAAAAAAAAGTAACTTTCGTAATAAGGGAGACAATAACGACATGAAGCTTTTTGTCTCCCTTGTATGTTCTCTCCAGCAGTTGCTCTTCAATATAATCTTATTGAAATAGTACTAAAAGGTTTTATGTAAATTTGTAACTTATGCATTGGATGGTGTTGCATACATTTGATATATGTACATGTTTATTTCAATGGAAAATTTGAAAAAGAACGGGAGTTGGGGTAAAAAACAAACAAACCAGAACAACCTATGTACACTGCAATTGCTATGAAGTCTTTTATGGTAAATGTAACTGATGATTTGAATTATGTTAAATATATGTTACATATGTACACGTTTATTTCAAACTTGGGAAAAAGGAGACCGGGAATTTTTACAAAGCAACTGTTATTGTGCTAAGGACGTGTATTAGAAATGTAACTCATGCATTAAATTATGCTGCATACATTTGAAATATGTACAGTATATGCTGATTTCAAAGACAAATGGGAAAAGATGGTAAGCTGGGGATACAAAAAAATACCACAACTAAAACATTGTAATAAGACGTTTTGGTAAAATTTAATTTATGCAGTTAATTGGGATGCATACATTTGAATTAAATGTTTGTACATGTACATAATAGAAAAGGGTAAAGATGACAATTTCAGCTTTTATCGTGCATTTAAATGATGGAGTTATTTAGGATATTGCTTCCCTTGGACCGTATTACTAGTATAAGTTACTTGAAGAGAGAGAGCGCATTATCATAGTTATCTTACCGCGCGAATTCAAATGACCATTATCATTTGATCTCTAACCGTCAAGCGGGCTTGCATGTTCGCACTTTGTTCTGAATAAAATACTTCGTAAATTGAACCACAACCGCATTAACCAAGAAGAACCCTCGGCACGAATTTTGTTGATTCCCGATAGCGGACGGGTAGCTCAGTAGTACGCATCGCATCATACAGTATATATGATACCTACGGTAGGGGAGGGGTAGCTCAGTATCATACAGTATATATGATACGTGCTACTGAGCTACCCGTCCGCTATCGGGGATCCACAACATTCTTGCCGATGGTCCATTCTTCTTGGTTATTGGGGTATGGTTGAACCTAACGGATTTTTCTTATTTTGTGGGTGTTTGTATTGATACACAACCCCATACAGCAATTACACTTTTTTGACAGCAAATCCTGTCATTGCCATCGGAAATAATCAAAAGTGACAATTTTTTTATAAATTTCTTGTAAAGTTTTTAGTCCAAAATCTTCCTTCTCAAAACCTGAGGAAAACTTGCAAAATCTTGCAGCCTCGGAAATCTCTTCTTTCGGTTAGAATTGTTCAAACCAATCAGGCTATTCCGTTTAGGTCACATGCCCAATTAACATAACGAGCAGACGACAGCCAAGATCTCAATTTGTGAGTGTGCAGAGAACATACCTAGTTTGCATGTCGAAATTTCTGCAGTGGTGAGATTTTCCAACTACCGAAATGGACACGAGAGGTCAGTAAAGCTATATTACCCGCCTTTTTACATTTTGAAGATTGCCCTGGCAAGGAAATCGATTTTCCCATGGAAGTAAGATATTAGAAAAGCAAGAGTATCACTGTCGCTGGAAGCGGTGTTTGCAGGCGCGACTTTTGAACTGTAATGAGAAGGGATCGTTATGGATAGTTTTAGTCTAGGTATATTTGTAAAGCTGCAAACTTATATAGACTGACAGATTCATGTTTTTAAACAATGTATCCCTATCCTATCCTATCCCGTAACTCAGAGGTCGTTGGGGCACCACAGATGATCGTTTAACCAGCGTACTCCATCTTTCTCTGTCCTCAGCACCCTCATGGCTTCGCTCAGTGTCAAGCCAGTCCATTCTCGAATGTTGTCCTCCCACCTCTTTTCGGTCTTCCTGTTCTTCTCCCTCCTTGCTTATTAAGTAGCTTTATTTTGACGAAAATGAGTAAATAGTTTTGGGTCATATGCCCATTTAGCATAAGTGGCAGACGACAGCCAAGACCTCAATTTGAGAACGTGCAGACGACATACCTAGAACGCAGACACCAAGCACCAAAACCAAACGATGTATTATACTATGTGGGTTTGTTTGTGCAGGTCACTCACTTTCGAAGCCTCAAGATTTGGAAGCTCTGCCCAGTGATTTTAATGGATAATGGCACGAAATGTGAACCGTTTTCTCTACGTAGCCCAGAGGCCTGATGACCAACAATAACACTGGTTGGTATGAACACTTCAGCTACCCTTATCAGACTTGTATTATGAATGTGTCGGGTGTCTCAGTACCATAGTGAACACTGCCATGCATAGAAAAAAAGCGAAGTGCATCCCTAAATATAAATTCTATAGTAGATTTAAAGCGGCCATTCACTATGATAGATGAAAACTGACATATATATATATGCTATAATAGGTATACTCGAGTCACTGTAAAATAACGCTGAGTTTATAAGACAACGGTACACGTAGGCCTAAATGACCATAATAGAAACTATCGATCACATAAAACAAAGTAGGTTACAGTCATCGATGGAAATGTGCAAATTCGCAAGGAAGAGCAAAACAACTTTTACATTATTATTACTTTAGGTCCAGCGGACTCTTCCGAGCCAAATCAGGACCGGACAACCCCCGATCCGCATAAAAGATCTGCTGAAACAACCCTAGTGGCAAAACCGAAAGCTCTCCACCAGCCAGTCACTTTACAATAAAGACATCCCACGCAGGGGACGGCTGAGGCTTCACCCCAACTTATCGAACCCCCGTATACAAAAACAAAATAGAATACAAACATCATTATAAATTATCAACAAAACACATACATATAAAATGCCTACATTGCTAAATAATAACAGCAAACCAACTTAGAACTTGGACAGCATGAGCATAGAGCAAGTACAACAATACCTTGAAGGCTGTGTGATGTGGTCAAACGGCTTAATACAAGTGGATAAAACTTGGCCTTCGGAGAAAACTCCTTCAGTGGGCTAAGAGGTTGACAGGTAAAAGGTTTACCAGCGAATGTAAACATGAGCATAGAATTGTACTTAAAGATATCAAGGAGACCCGGCTGGCAGGGTTTTATTTTTAGTAGAATAAGGAGGAGAATGGTTACTTTCAGTGTCACTCTAAATATAAAATCTAGACTTGATCAGATGTGATACAAAAAAACTGACTTTAGGCAGCTTCATCGACTCCAAAAATAGAACGTGATTAAAGAAATTTAAAAAAAATTCTCTTATATACCGCACTTTCAGGCTCAGAGAGCTTCTCAAGGCGCTGGCCCGTAATATCCAGTAATCACACAATAGTTTGCTGAAGTCAGGATTCGAACCCACGTCGCCCAACACGCACTCACACAAGTCGTGCGCTCTGACCACTGAATTAAACCTGATATGGCGAATTACTTCATTACATTGAACATGTCACGTCAGCTGAGAAAACGGACGAGTACCTTCGTGTGTGATTTCTCTATATATTTGTGATTCTAATTGGATTCTACTGTACCACGGATTGGATTACATTATGGAGCGCCCACTGGATGTTAGAGCTACAAGAACATGGAGCACGTGAGTAACTCGTTAAGTAAACTCGCTTGCCCATCACATTGTCCTGCTATACAGGGCGTGTTTTGGATTAAGTTCAGTGTTTTGTTTATATGTCAAAACAACAATGTACAACGGCTTCAAGGACTGTTGAAGGGAAATGGAATGTTGTTCCGTCGCCGATATACACCTGTTCACCGCTGATCCTCGCAAAAGCGTTAAAACGTGTGATTCAGCCTTTAGGAGTATGTAAGGGGAACACATAGAAACAGAATTTAAAAGCCTTCATTCATTCCTCCATACGATCCCTTTTGGGGGTGACTGGTTGGAGGTAGGGAAGGGAGAGGGAGTTAGGGGATTTAGGCTGCAGGTCCACTTTTTACTGTTTTATATTCGAAAGGGGAAATGTTGATTGCAAGCAGTTAGAGACGATTAGAATTCAGCTTTGCAACGAAACAACTTTATTGTTCCTTCGTCACGAGGGGATTTTAATGGAAAATTGTCAGCTTAATGATGAGCAGATGGAAGAGGAAAAGAAGACGATTATGATAAAGGTGACTCTGCTGCCGCCTTTGCTGGTGGTGTTGGTGGTGCTGTTGCAGCTGATGGTGATGATGTTGATAATGATAAAGATGCTCCAACTGTTTTTGCTGTTGTTGTTGATGATGTCTGAAGACAAATGAACCACAAACACAATAGTCAGGTTGGTTATATGATGATGATGATGATGTCTGAAGATATATGTCCCACACACACAATAGTCAGGTTGGTTATTAAATGGTCTTCAGGTAGCTCTTGGTGTGTGTTTGAATGGGTATTCTTTTAAAAAGCAAGATTTAACTGCAGGCCAACACTCGTTTTGCATGTTGAATAACATTTTGTTTAATCGCTACACATTATACATACACAATGAAACATATTGCAATTCATTCATAAACTTAGAATTAGAGAGTTAGAGAATATGGCAGTACGCAGTATTCAACAAGTCTCTGTAAAACGTTTTGGATGACTTGGTGAAGCCTCCAGAACTACTTACCAAGAACATGTTAATAGACGGTTAGAAATTTCAAAGAAAGAACTCACTCTCAGAGACTAGCTTAATACTCATTTAGAACATTGCGATGATCTCTTGTCTCAGAAACCCAGTCGCAATTCAGAGTATCAGAAACGCTCGTGCGTTCACTTGGCAATAAAATATTGTGTATCTTGTATCTCTAACCCAGCATACTAGTGCAGCGCATGATATGTTGGTCTCTGACGCTCGGCGTCTTGTGTTACAAGAAAGCAATCCTAAGCCGAGGATGGAAGATGAGAGATAAAGCTGCCCCTATGGAAAGGAATGCTGTAACAATAGAAAGAGGAAGCAATGCCCGGAGTCCCAGCACACCGTCTGAGGGCGAAGGCTCGCTAATGGGAACGTCCAAACATTCTGGAAAAGCTTAGAGCCTTGACAGTATCCAGGAATCTAGTCTATTAACTTTAAAGTTGTTGTAGTAAATAGAGTTTAGAAATGTACTTACATTAACTACAGAAACTCGACTCTAAAGATCTCTTAGCGTCTAAACATTCTAAACCTGCTCAGTCTTGAGAGTCGATGATTTACAGGACTTACAGGAATCCGCTCTTTTATCTGTAAATGTAATGCTGCTATCTATAAACTCAGATTTTAATCCAGGAATGTAATGAAATTTACTACAGAAATTTAAAGATCATCGATGCACATCAGGGTTTTAGTTAGAATATCCAAACATACTGGAACTTAGATTACGTGATTTGCATGAATGATTCCTTGTAATTGAAAGATGTAGTAGTAAGAATGCCCGTAAACTTACTGGGATTGCTTTAATTCAGACATGCTGTTAGAAGTACGCTCGAACATGCTTGAACTCCTCAGCCTAAAAGTAAACAATTCATTTTTAAGATTGCAAAATGCCGTAGCATCGACGTCAGTGTATCGATTACGATGCTAGCAAAAGTACCAAGCTGTCTTAATAATGTTTCTGCGCTGATGGCGCGTGATATGCGTCATTTTGTCACATCTGTGAACTGCGAATCCAATACAATTGGATAGCGAATCAAACTGTATTGGATTTGCAGTTCACAGATGTGACAAAACGACGCATACGTAATATAAAACGCGCCATCAGCGAAAAAACATTCCTAAGACAGCTTGGTTACATGTACTTTCGCTAGTTTGATCAAATCAATGTTAAATGTAGGCAACCAAATATCAAAGTGTTGTGTTGCCTAACAAAAACTGCAAACTAACGCACTATTCTAAATATGGACAAACAATAAGTTGTAAACTAATGATCGAATTTCAAGAGTTCGTGGAACCGTAGAGTTAACTTTGTACACGTGCAAGACTTCTCTTTAGAGTGTCCAGTGTGGAGGTAAAACCTCATTAAGGAGCCAAACCTACCCACAACTCGTGATCCATTTCAGTGGCATGCGATGCACCGTTCATTATTACACATATATGTCGATTGATTTACCTCTTCGACTGAGCACGTCTTACATTAATGGGGGAGAAAGCTGAAGCTATTAACAAGGTGTACATCATCATAGACGTTTGACAGTTCTGAGTTCCAGGCGCTTCACTTGGCCCTAATAGACAACGATCTCTAAATGCCTCAAGCCTGGAACCAGAGGAACAGTCTGCATTGTTACGAGTGTGAGATTATATTGCCTTGTATTTTAGGTTACTGGCTGCCCACGTTTAACACTTGTCTATTTTCTAGTGTTAGAGAGATAACCATGCTCTTGTTATGACATATTTCAACGGACTAATAAATGCAGCTTAGTAGGAGCCATAAGCAAGATAAGGTATATTTAATGGGAATGCCGTAATGCCTTTAAACTTTTGTGGTTAAGGAGATAGGTAGGCTACAGCAAATACTAAAGATCAGCGTTGCAAATTTTTGATTGATTAAAAATGTTCGCACATAAATACAAGGACTAATTTTCCCTTGATCCCTTTTACCGGAGCTATAAAACTCAAACTGAACTTAGCTGAACTTAACTTAAATGCCTAGAACCTGTAAAAACAATCCTGGAAGACGAAAATGACCAGTGAGGGACACATTCTTTACGTTTTCAGCATGCGTTTCCTACACATGGTAGTTGACTAGGACTGTACAATTCCAGGAAGAACACCTAAACCACCGAGTTTTATGGCTTCGTTAATATGGTGTACGATATGGAGTATCACAGAGTACCAAAAGCCTACATTTAAACTGCGTCTGAGATCAAAATTGCGCAAAAGCTTAGAAAATTTATAATTCACGCGAAGTGATGAATTTTTTTTTTCGCGAACAATAATCCAAACCTTCCATTTGGGTCAGCTTAAGCGAACGGCTGTGTTATCTTTCGATACTTTGTATGTATGTTGTTGCTTGCCACAAGCGCGGCTGTTGGTCTATGTTAAGGGCAGTCAGTTAGTAGCCAAACGACCCCTCTGTGATGAACTGCAGCAGCCGGATGGCCGTAGATCTACTCATCACCCAGAAGGCAGAAAGCCGTAATGTTGACATTTTCATGTGGGCGCACTGTCTTGAACGGGTTAAAGACATGGATCCAGTTGAGTTATTCAAATTATACTTCTAAACAAGAGATCCGTTGGATCTCATTTTTGATATGATGATGATGGTCATTGTTGTCAGGGTGGCGACGTGGTGATCGTCCTTAACGCTCATGCAATAGGACGTTAAGCATCGTTTTTCGTTCGTAGACAGTGGATTGAATTGGACAGAGCGAGAGAAAGAGAGAGAGAAGATGAGGGCGTGAGAGATGAGAGAGAGAAGATGATGTGTGAGAAAGAAAGAAAGAAAGAAAGAGAGAGAGAGAGAGAGGGGGGGGAGATGGAGAGAGTAGGAGAGCGAGTGTTTGTTGTTTTCAGCACCATAAATCCCCTACACTGTACTACACTGACAAGCATATTAAATCACTAAAGAGCCTCTAGTACGTAAACCTATAACGGAATTCCAGCCTGTCCGCACAGCACGGCAAATTGTCGAAGACAGATCGTTTTCCGTTTTTCGATGGCGGAGATATGTAATAGTGAAAACTTGTTACTTGGAACGGGACTGTGGAGTATGGGAGTAGGGCCTATATGCATGCAATTGTATTCATCGGCATCTTGGGTCATAGACTACTATGGGGATACAGACTCTTGGAAAATAGAACACAGAAACTGATACCGTCTGCTGATTATGTAATCATTTTCACTACACTACACTACACTGCACTACACTACACTAAACTACACTGCACTGCACTACGCTACACTACACTGCACTACACTACACTACACTACACTGCACTACACACTGTCTGTCTGTCTCTTGTCTCTGTCTCTCTCTGTCCCTCTCACACTGTCCCTCTGTCTCTGTCTCTCTGTGACTCTCTCTCTCTCTCTCTCTCTCTCTCTCTCTCTCTCTCTCTCTCTCCTCTCATTAACTCAGACTGGTAATCATCGATCACATTTTACAACTTAAAAAGAAAAAGTTACAGAAGATTCATCTTTACATGTCTGAACAAATAATTCGTTTTCCCGTCAGTTTAAATAGCCGGGAAGATAACTGAAGAAGCTCTCTCCTGTGAATCATGCAGTGAATAGATTGTCCTTTCTTTTCTTCCTTTCCTTTTTTTTTTCTCTAATGTGAACCATATAATTAATTGTCTAATTTTCTTTCTTTCGCTCATTCTTTAATTTCTTTTATTTTTTCTTTCTCCTCATTCTCCAGTGTCTCTTCTCATCTTCTGCTCTTCGACTCCCCCACACCCCCCTCATCCCCACCTCTCTCTCTTAATGTTTAAGGTACTTTATTGTGTTAATTTGTTAAGGGCAGATTGCAAGATCATACTTTTTTAATTGCTCTAAAATCTGTATCCCTATTTTTTAAAAATGTGTCACTAACACTCACAAAGTTTTAAATAGTTGTTATTTCTTTCACACACATACCGCACTAAAGTATAGAAGTTTATGTTGTTGTTGTTGTTTTTATTTTTTAAAACAGAACGTTTGTATTCATACGTGATTTATTTCAAGGGGTGAATCAGTAAGATATTGTCCTGACCAAGACATTTGAAGAAATATCATAAATATAAACTTCCAAATATTTATCCACAATGTTTCTGAACCAATAGTACCCAGTTTTCAATACACGACTTTTTTTTTGTTCGGAAGTAAGACGGTTTGATAATAGTAGGTGTAGCGCCTATCTCAAAATTAGAACATCGAACCGAGAATGCAGTGTCTAGATCTGCATTTGGATTCTTGTCTGTGGTGTTGGTTGACGGATCAATCGTAAGGGCCATTGTACGACTTTGGGAGAGCGCAGATTCTATTCTCTAATAAACCTTGCCGATCTTGTACTTGAAAAGGTTTAAAAGAACAGCGTATGCATGTGAGCTGGCTGAGAGCGAGAACTTTTTGACCCACCCTAAGATCATAACTTGTAGTTCTTCTCATTATTGCAAGTACACAAGAGTGAATAAATCATATGTTATAGCACGATTGCCAAGTCAGAGTATTGGCTTTGCCGACTGTATTGTTATTTAGTGTATTTTCCTGGTGTCAAAAGACAACATCGCCAGATAAGATGTATTGCATTTCCTTCCACTGAACTACCTCCTTGTTTCACGCTGTATACCTACCTGTCTGCCAATTGAATACCTCGCTGCGCTGTGTGTGAGTGAGGATGGTGGATGGGGTAGGGATAGGGGACGGTTAGTTTGGGGGCGAAGGTGAGAGGGGAGGGATGCGCGTGTGTGTGTGTGTGTTTGTTGGAGAGAGAGAGGGAGTATGTGTCGGTGTATGTATGTGTGCGTTTCGCTTGCCACCTGTCAGTTATGTCTTAACAATTAGTATGCATTTCTTTTCCGCGTTAATTCTCTCTCTCTCTCTCTCTCTCTCTCTCTCTCTCTCTCTCTCTCTCTCTCTCTCTCTCTCTCTTCCTCTCTTAAATTTTAATTAAAGGCATAGCACTTCCAGTGCCCTGCTTACCCTTGTTTCATGGAATTTTAAAGGATTTTTCGCGTGAATGTAGGACTTATTTTGTTCAGCGAAAACACGACAGCGGCAAGCAACTCAGCGCCAAGGACAAGGCAGAAATAGGTTCCATCAATCTATCATAATTCAGATCTACACTTACATTCCACCCTCCATGCACTGAGCACCAACAGATATTGAAGCAGTACGATGGCCAGTGCTGCGAGGTTATACATGTGGGTCTGTAGTAACTGATCTTGTACACAAAAATGACGGAAGGGAGACAATACGGAGAAAAAGGACCAAGGTGCAAAACAAGATGTGAGAGTAGTGTGTCAAACTGTAAACAGTTAAACGTGCATGCGAACGCAAACAGAAAGGTCATGAGGGAAGAATTGAAAGGTCAAGCGATTCCACCCCAATGGAGATCAAAGACAAGCTCGCTAGGTAAAAAGCGAGACTTACTAAACAGCAAAGTGTGTCCCAAAATCCTGAATGCGTCACTGTTGTGAAATATTAGTGCAAAAAGCCGACATGTTTATTTGTTTATTGAGTTGTTTATGTCTTTTCCGTCGAAATGATAAGACAATGATGAGTATGCAACTACTCTTGCTGCTGTAGTGAGCCCTACTTCTTACTTTAGGAAGAAGACCTGTATTTAAGATCTATATTGTTGGTGTTTTATTGGTGGGACAGTTATCAAGTTTCTTTACCTAGTACCTCCCATCTCTCCCCATCTCGGTGAGAAATCGCGCTATATGAAAGCCTTATTTACATTATATCTTCAGTGTCTCCTCCACCATCTCCTTGCTTGGCGATTAGCATAGGTCTTCATCTTACTACTTCCTATTTTTGTGTGTGTCACTGCGTAATGGTTACATTGGACGTAGACTGCAATTAAAAAATTGTGGGCTATTTCTATTTCTCCTTGTTCTGGGTATCGCTGAGCAGTGGCTGACATGCTTTAGCTGACAGGGCGATGTGAAAACCAACCGCTTGGTAAAAGATCTAAATTAAAATTTATCCCACCCTTATCCATAGTGTCTGTCAAACTGTGTGATTTAATTAACAGTTTAACAGTGTGCAATATTTTATACAACATGGACCAGTTCACCGAGATTTGGGGCTAATAAGGATGGCCTGGGACTAATGTTTTACAGTTGTCATACTGACACACAAAACGTTTCTTTTATGGACCCCGTGTGCAGCACGTCAGGTCCAATTGTTCTATGAAAGAGCCCTTGTTTTGATCTATTGACCAAGCATTACCGATCTTGCAAGAAAGGATGTGTCTTCGGATTAATGCTTACAACCTCAGATCATGTCGAAGAGATAGAGGTAATGGAGGTCTTTTAATTAGATGTTTCTCTATGTTCGAGTTTGTGTTGACTGTCTCACATGCAAGTAACCATCAGTCCATGACCAGAACATAATCAAAACACAAATAGCAAAATTAAATCAATTTAATTTTGCGAAACTGGATAACGTTAATAAGGGCACATGCATAAATTTGTTTAACATTTCAGTTACATCTACGGAATTTGTGCATACATTTGAGAAGTCAGGCTTTAATCAGGAGTTGGAATGTAAATGTAATTTACCATCTTTAAATAATTTACAGATTCTTAGAACCGGGAAGTAAATTACATGTATACACCAGAGGCTAGAAAGTTATGCAATAATCTTCTTTTCATGCATTCCAGCCCAAACTCCGACAAACCTACCCTTACCTGGAAAGGTGGCAGCAAAGAACAAAGCAATTCTTACAACAGGTATTTGTTTGCATGTCCTTCCGTCATTCAGAACGTCTTGAGCTATCTGAGGAACGTTATTTGCAGTACTGTCTTCTTTTAACCTGTAAAAATTTTGTTTCAGCCATTAACCCAACATTCCCTTTGTACTAAATGGACTGTCAATATTCAAAAGCGAGTTTCAAAAGTTTCGTGAAGGTCAAATATTCTCTTTGATTTATGTTTTCCAGCTTTGTATTCTACAGTGAACTTCGGATATAGTAAAGTGCCCTGGGACCAAATAAATCTTTAGCATAACCGAATATTTAATATAACCGAAAATCCGTTTACAGTAAAGTTTTTAAAGTTTACTTTACTATAACCGAAACTTCGTTTATAATACAGTTTTAGAGGTTTACTTGACTATAACCGACTTCGTTTATAATAACGATTTTAGAGGGTTAATTTAGCATAACCGAAACTTTGTTTTTGTTTTAATTTAACGTTTACTAATCCGACACTCTCATTATAAAGAGATAGAAAACGCTGGTCTAAAGTGTATGTGGGTGCACAGGGCTGGATCAATCCATGTTCGAGGGAGGGGATGGGGTGGGGTGCTAGTCTAGTTCTTTTTAAAATGTATGGTACAGAGTGGTGAAACACCACAAGTAAAACTCGTGGCGCAGTGGATAAGTCGCCGGTTTCCTATGCCGAAGGTCGCGGGTTCGATTGCCGCAAGGGGCGAACGTATGTGACTTAGGTACGAGACTATTGAGGTCACCGAGGGTTTTCTCCGGGCACTCCGGTTTCCTCCCTCCCTTCAATAATGGTACAGGATGCAGTCAATATAAAAATTTCAAAAATAAAAATTCGATTTTCTTCCGTCTTCTAATAGCGATCTCCCTGCCTGTACACCACCTGTTTGAGTGATGTATGTGTATTTGGTGTGTGTGAGGGTAAAATGAGACAGGTGAGCGTGTATGTTGGTATAGATCGCCGCGCTTTGAGCCTTGGGGAAAGGCGCGTACATAGCATAGCACCCTGTCCTGTCCTGTAACTAACTGCCTTACATAACGTATTTCCAGTTGAACAAAAACTTCCATCTTCTACTTTATTTTTTTAATTTTTTGTTGTTGTTGTTGTTGCCAAGGGGTGGGGGTGGGGGATGCTGCAGCACTCCTAGCATCCCCCCCTACCCCCTGGATCCGGCCCTGGTGCAAGTAAAGAAGAAGAAAAGCAAAACAAATCGGTGAACAAAATAATGACTTCACGAATTTCCATCTTTTACCAGGATTTCTGCAGACTGTAATCGTCTGTGTGTCTATTTGTCTGTGTGTTCACGTAACTCAACATCGTTCTAAATTGAGCTGACATTTGGCGCGTTATATACATGTACATTGGAATTGGATCCCATTAATTGATTAGATTCACATAGTTGAACAGTTAAAATAAGACAGTGCAAATCGAACGAATCGCTTTCGTTATTACATATTTTAATTTAGATTAATATTTCTGTGTTGGTTTGTTGTCCCTTGCTGAATTCCACACGAAAACTATGTTTTCCCATTTTAAAAAACACCCCCACCCTCCCCAGCTCCAGCCCCACACCCCCGGACAGCCGTCTATAAGTCGTCGTGGAGACGTTTGTCTTACCAGAGTTGCCAAGAACAAAATTCAAAGTATTTATTTGAGTGGTTGGACAAGCAAGCTCTCTCTCTCTCTCTCTCTCTCTCTCTCTCTCTCTCTCTCTCTCTCTCTGTCGAACATGGCCTTTTCAAAATTTTGATTTTCTTCTTCTTTGTGTTTCCCTCCCCCCCACCCCCTAATGGGTATTACCTATTGCTATCGTAATTACAGGTAAATAGCAATTACGTTATTTGAGTGGTGAATATGCACTCATCGTCAAGATCTATTGTTTCTGGACACAGCCACATGATAACAAGTGATATTTCACGAAAGTGAAAAGGTCCTTTTAGCCTTTCGTATGAAGCCACCAGAAATCCACGGGAAATAGCTGAAAAAGATACTTTTTTTATGAACACTTGCAGTAGGTCCATTGTCCCTTATTGGATTCCATTACGCTCACACAATTGTTGATTGGTTATTTTTGTTTATTAACTCGGGTATTATAAACTCTTCAAGAATACCTCTCTTACAACCCAGTTTGTGTATATTGATTGAAATGTTACAGTATTATTTGTTTATGTCCCTGTGTGTTAGTTCACGTGTGTGTGTGTGTGTGTGAGAGAGGGAGATAGAGAGAGAGAGAGGGTAAGAGAGAGAGATAGAGAGAGAGTCCATTACCGATAAGAGATAACATGTGAGCCTTCGTGTCCTAATTATTTCAAACCAACCCTTTAATCGGAAGGATAAATCATAAAAGTAGATCATGAATTGTACATGTTGTACTATCGTCATTGTGGAAAAACAAAAAGCTCACAAAATTAAAGCAAACAAAGACATGAACAAAACCTAAACAATATGGTGGATTTAAAAAAAGATGGTTTGATTGCAAAGCCATGCAACAGCTTAGGAATAAATCTCTTCTTTACTTCTCATTTGAAAGTGCAGTCCAGTCAAAACGTTGGTTTCCCAGTTCTCCATTGATTCGGATTCATTTCTGTACAAAAGGTATAATTATAATGTGTTCAACTTATAACACCCTTATTTAGTCATAAACGCATTTCATCATGTATAGCGAAAGTGAAGTCTAATTTGCTTTGTAAGTTTCTAAGCTAGGTACTCTTTTTCTGTCAAACAGTTAAATCTCTCCTTCAGTTTTTCACTCTCCTTCATAATCACTGTTACTGTTGATGCGGGAAATTCCAAATTGTTCAGCAATTTTTTTTTCATCTTTTCATCTTCAAGTGCGTGAATTAGATCTATTTTAGGCTTCAGGGTAAGCGTGACGTGACGATGTTGCTCATTATGAACGTCAGTAACTCTCATGAAACTTTAATACAGTAATCTCCCTTGAAACTTTATTATAAGCGGCAGCAAAACTCGCCAGGGGCCTTAGAAAACACTTTATTATAAGCGGACTTTACTATATTTTTTTTATTATATCCGATTTTTAAAAACAGAGACAAAGAAGAGTTTTGGTCGGGACCAAGACTGGACTTTACTAAAACCGAATATTTACTTTATCCGGCCTTTATTATATCCGGAGTTCACTGTATTTCGTTTGACTCTTTTGTGGTTATATTCCTTTGGAGTTCTAAAACGTCATGAAATGTTTGAAATTACTTTGATTCTGTTTATTCCGTGTAAGTATTTTAATTAAAAAACATGACGTGCAGTTTCTCTCTGGTTTCTTATTGATGAGCATATTCTGTGAGGTTGCTTTCTTGTTGAGGCTTTTCACATAGTTCTTTGATCTTCCCCTCCCCACCCTTTTTAAATCTTTATTTTTTTTTACATAAATGCCATTGGGCGGTAGCCTAACTTTGGAAAATACATTTGGGGTGTTTCCCAATTTCTAGCCTACCTACGAAAAGTAGGATTAAGTAATAACATTAATTCAGTTACCCTGTCTTTGCATGGACAGTATTTTTTTGTGTTTCTGGTCGTACATTTATTGTTATTATTTCAATTGAATAAACGTCTTAAAGAATATTAGCCTTTGAAAGAAAATCTTTCAATGAAAAGAAAAATCGATCGTATTATTTGTTGCTTGTGTTCGCGCTTTTAATTACTGAAAATTGATTACATTTCTTCAAGATAATTAATCTTTAAACAGCAAAAGAACGTAGTTTTTGTTTCCTTTAATGTGTTTTAATTAATGTAATTCATTGAACTTTCATATTATAATTCCTGTTCCTCTGTTTGTTTGCTGATGCTCGCTGTATAAATGGTTCTATTTTAGCCTTGGTACTACATCACAGCATGATAATGTTGTTTATCGGTATGTGTACACATACCGCTAAAAGCGTTATTATTTGTCTTCGGCTGGACAGTTCCTTTGAAAAAAGTTTGAATTGGTTTTTATTTATTTATTTATTTATTTATTTATTTATTTATTTATTTATTGTCTTATTGTCTTATTATTTCGATGCAAAAGATACCAATAAATAACTACATGTTAAAATTACAGAACATCTGTTATACCGTAAGGGTGCCCTATTGTGGCATAATTATCTTTGACTCGTGTTAAACCCAAATATAATTATCCGCTGTTTTAGTCAGGAGTCTGCGGTCATAAAAAGTAGGCAGTCCCGGCACTTTGCTTCTGGCTAGTCGTTAACTCATTAGCCAAACCTTAAACGAAGGTGATGCTTGGCTCAGAAAAAAGCAAGCTGGAGAGACAGGCCGTAGAGAGGAGCTTGGGGTTTTAGAGATGGGGTGTTGATAAGGATGATGATGATGATTACCACGACGACCACGATGATAATGATGATGATGATGATGATGATGATGATGATGATGATGATGATGATGATGATGATGATGATGATGATGAAACTCGTTAGCCAAACCTAAAACAAAGGTGATGCTGCCTGAAAATTAAAGGAAAGATGTAGGCCGTTAGGAGCATCTGGGGGAAATGATAAAGATAGGATAATAAAGACTTGGGTTATTTTACTCACGCCCTGTGGGTTCGGGCACTGAATAAAATAGACCCAACCTTTCCCGGCATTTCGTAAGAGGCGACTAACAGGGGTGATGTCAGCGCGGCATCACTGGGCGAAAGTCTTCTATACAGAAGTCACCGGCCAGGGCGGAGGAACCTCACGTTACTACAAGTTCAACGACCACGTGCTCGGGGCCACGGCGAGACACACTGTTGTAGCCAACAACCTGGAGAGGATTGGGCCCCGCCAGATCTTTTTTGCCCAAGGCACACCATATGATGAAAAGAACCACTCATTCCATACCTGATCGGTCGTCGCCCTGGTCACCAAGTACCGCGCCTTCAGTTGGCCACCAGGACGGAGGTGATAAGTGTGCTACTGATGGACAACTTAGCCTAATCCGCACGAGAGAAAACATCGTCATAGGAACCTAGAATGTCAGGACCCTAACTGCGGACGGGAAATTAGAAGAACTGGCGCACAAGATGGACCACTACCGATGGAACATTTTAGGTATCAGCGAACTGCGCTGGAAAGGCATAGGTAAACAACGACTGACAAAGGCCACAAGCTTTATTTCAGCGAGAGAGAAGACAGGCACGAACACGGCGTTGGATTCTTGGTCCACAAGAACATTCTAGCCACTGTCATGGGTTGCCGCCCAGTCTCCAGTAGACTCATTACCATCCGTCAGAGAGCAGCCCCTTTCAACATCACCATCATCCAGGCCTATGTCCCAACATCAGACTATGATGACAGCGAGGTGGAGGATTTCTATGAACATCTACAGGCTATCCTTGACCAAGTGCCGAAGACGGACATAGTTATAGTGCAAGGCGACTGGAATGCCAAGGTTGGCCAAAATGCGCACCACATCTGGGTAGACACATGTGGACCCCACAGCAACAACGAGACAAAGGGCATTTCCTATTGCAAGCACATCACCAACAACGAAATCCGACAGACCATCACACAAGCCATTGGACAACACGATGACATGCTCACAGTGGTGAAAAAAACGGAAATTCGATGGTATTGCCATGTCACCAGAGCATCAGGCATTGCAAAGACCGTCCTGCAAGGCACGGTGCAAGGAGGCAGAAGAAGATAGAGACAGAAAAAGATGTGGGAGGACAACATTCGAGAATGGACTGGCTGGACACTGAGTGAAGCCATGAAGGTTGCTGAGGACAGAGAAAGATGGAGTACGCTGGTTAAACGATCATCTGTGGTGCCCCTACGACCTTCGAGTTACGGGATAGGATAGGATAGGACATTTTACACGCTGCATCAATTCTTCTCTGGCATACCAAGTGGGAGGTTAATGGCGCAACTGCAATTGCTTTCTGTGTTAAAAGTTCCACAACACATGTACTAACTACTACTACTACTACCAAAGAGGTTGTATACTATAGCTCTTTACTACTACTACTACTACTACTACTACTACTACTACTACTACTACTACTACTACTACTACTACTGTATTTTATATAGCGCGAAATCAGACAAAATGTTTATTCAAAGGGCTTTTCACACGCATTCGCTCAGACCGGTTATTACATTATATTGTTTCTGTTATTGTTGTTGTTATTATAAACCCAAGTGCGGCGCGGTACAAAAATACCCGAAGCTCTTGTGCTTTGAGGGAGAATCTGCTGCACATGTTCTGTCCGTTCCTCCAAAAGGTCTTCTACCATACTCTATTTCTCTCTCTCTCTCTCTCTCTCTCTCTCTCTCTCTCTCTCTCTCCCTCTCTCTCTCTCTCTCTCTCTATCTGTGCGGGGGGGGGGGGGGGGGGAGGAGGAGATGGATGGGGAGGGGAAGAAGGGTGGGAGTATGTGTATTAAAATGCATTAATTTGCTTAGTGATTTGTTACCGTAGTTAAGGAATATGTTTGTTTTACATTATTTTATGTTAATTATTTTTTTTTGTTCTGCATTGATTATTAAGGACTAGCTGTAAGACAGGTCCAAAGGATCTAATGCTATGATCCTATTAAAGGTTTCGACTTCTCTCCTAAACTATCAGAACAATGCTCTGTATTCCAGCTGTACGTACTGTTCAGACTCCATATGAATTGTGCTCGCGGTTCGGGTACCAGTTACATTGTATCAAAATATGGAATTCCTTTCGTAAAATATTTATTTGCAATTTTTTACAGTGTTTTTTTTTAACCACTTCTAGCTAAATAATCTTTATATAGAAGCATATTTTCTAAGTAATTTATTTGTTTACAATGTAAGGTTTCTCTAAATAATATATTTTCTCCGTAAACATCTTATTATTTACCTTAAACGTTGTTTACGTAAATAAATCATGATATTGGTAAATAAGGGCGAGCGTTGTGGCCAAGTGGGCTAAGGCGGGACTAACTTGCCGTGTCCACAAGCCAGAAACCAATGGCGCCTGACAGGTGTGGGTTCGAGCCAGCATGTGGGCGTTATGTTTCTCCGAATATTATTTACTTTCGACTCGGGCGACGTCTCGGGAGTTTTCTCCGGGTACTACGGTTTGCTCCCCCAGCAAAAATTTCAAAATCACAACTAATGTTAGGTAGGTTGGGTTTGGGCGCGCCACAGGCTGCGACTACGCGTTCCCCAGGGGAGGCGGCCCAGAATTTCCCTATGGAAAAAGGGACAATAAGGTAAAATAAATAAATAAATAAATAAATAAATAAATAAGTCATTGTTGCTAAATAAAAAAAATATTTACCTATTTAGAAAATTGTGTTTAATATTATTTTATAAAAAAAAAGTTTATAAATAATTGTTGTTTATCTATATAATGCATTAGTTAGTAGAATTTGCTAAATAAAGTATCATTTTGAAGATGCTGCTAAAGAGTGCATTATTTACGTAAACAATTTATTGCTTAGGGACTGCATTTTTCATATTTTATGGAATTGCAGGATTCGGTTGAAAACTTGGTTTTTTCTAATTTTTATTGCTTTCTATAGTTAAATGCAAGGTCTTTCCAAAGATCTTCTGCGTCCTTGCACCGTACTTTACAGGGTGGTCTTTGCAAGGTTTGATACCATCGGAGTTTCAGTTTCTTCACCACTGTGAGCATATCATCGTATTGTCCAATGGCATGTGTAATGGCTTGTCGGACTTCGTCGTTGGTAATGTGCTGGATATACGAAATTCCCAGAAGTCTTCTGTAGCACCTCATCTCCATGCTTTGTATTCTTCGTTGTAGATCTGCTGTGAGGGTCCACATTTCTAAATAATACATTTATTTAACACAATCTGCTAAATAATGCATTATACAGGTAAATAATTGCTTATTTAGCAACAATGCTTTATTTAGGTAAATAATAAGTTATTTACGGAGAAAATATATTATTTTGAGAAATCTTACATTGTTTGCAAACAAATGATTATTTCGAAAACATTCTTCTAAATAAAGACTATTTAGTTGAAAGTGATGAAATATTTTTTTGCAAAGGGAATTCCATAACAAAATGTACCAATTACATTGTAGGAAAACCTCTCTTAAATAAAACACAAATCCCGGCGAACTTCAGGTAATTCCTCGAAAAACAGATAGGCAACAATAATCAGTGTTTTGGATTAGTGTAAACAGAAACAAACATTGTATTCTATTTGTGTTTGTACAACACCTTGGATTACTGCTCTTTCGTTTTAAAAAAAGAGGACATATTATTTTGGAATACAAAATTTGTGCTCTTAAAGAAAAACAGAATGTGTGTGGAAGAGGATATTAAACCAGAATCCTATCAGGAAAGCCCGCTGAAATAAAAATAGGCATACATTTTTGGTTCCTTTCGGACTTGTGATGAAGATTAACTGGATTTTTCGACATGACATTCTCCTGGATTTTTTGAATGGGCAATGCGTGTGCTCTGTGGATTGCGTAACTACGGGATTCCTGTTGGAATACTACACCTACTACTTTGTGAAATGTGGCAATTTTCTCTTTAGATATTAAATAATGTAATTAAAAATAATCCTGGACGAGTAAAGGAGTTATTATTACTGGTACAAGACCTGAAACCAGAAGGAGATGCACGGTTCGAATCTAAGATTGTCTTTTGTTTGTCTATTATTCATGCATGCCCTCCTCCATTCACATATCTATATGTTGCGTCGTAGTTTGATTGTTAAATGACTGCGCTGTGGTTTGTTTAGGTTTTTAGTTGGGTGTTTCCCTTTGCTGAACAAAAGTTATGGATAGCTTTAAGCTATTTTGCATGTGAACGTTTCTTTACCTTTGGATATGAGAGAAAACAGGCTAAAAACGAAAAGGAAGCTATGCTGTGCCGTGATGGCCGACGTTAATACGAAAACTAGGCTTGCGTGACGGGAGCGAGGCTCTAAGGGGCCGCGGACGTCGCTAACAATCAACTTTAAGCTTCTGTGAAGGGAACGAAAAAGACAAGAGGTAAATTGCTTATCTCTTGGTCATGAGACATCCTTCTTTCAGCGTTTTTTTCAGCCAGACGATCATCTTGGGCATAATGGCGAGAAAACTACTATAACTACCTCAACTGCTCTGGATGTGTTAATAGGGATGGTTTTTCCATCTATGTGGCCATTACCATCCAGAACGCCACATCGGTCGCGTATGCTTAGTTGTCCATTAACGATGAGAAATACATTCTCAATCTATCTGGATGGACTAACAAGGGACGTGGCCCTTTTTTCTTTTCTTTTTTTTTACCCCAAACCTCTCGAGAGCGTCTCGACCTCTCACAAAATTTCTGTAAGAGGATATAAAAAATATAGACTAGTATTTTTACACAAAGAATTTTTTTGGTTTTTTTGTAACGAGTTTCACTGACAGCATTGAAGACTGCCTTTAATATAAAAGATTCCAGATTTAGGGCTAATCCCCTTTTGCTCACTATACGGTGGTGGTGGTGGAGGATACAGAAACATATGCACTCCCAACATTCTCCTATTTCAGTTACAAAAATAAAAATGACCAGATAGTAAATCTTCAAACTTTAACATTCAAAACATCGAAGAATACATACTATCTGTTTGCTGCGTGTGTTTGAGTGAAGGCAAAAAGCTTTGAAAAAGACCTGTATCTGAATCTTGTTTCTGCTGGACTGCTTCTTTATGTTTTCAAACATACAATGGCCGTACTGCAATGCCAGATAGTCGAAGCGATTTGTTTTGTTCTACTCTGCTCATTGCTTGCCGCTTCCTATGTTCAACTCTTAACTAGTATTATATTTGTTTTACCATACTATTTAAACGTTTTCTTCCGTTTCTGTGATCAGTGCTATAGTGCACTGGTATTTTTGTGTGTGGTTCTTATGTAGTCTTTGTTTGTTACCTACTTCTTTCATCCCCCTGTTAAATAGTGACATTCCATACTAAATTGTCCTATTTGTTCTACATTAGCCAATACTAATGGGTGTACTACAGAGACAATAGGCCCACGTCTTTGGTGATACCATCGTCTCGTCTTCTCGTTAAGGACCTCGACAGAGGAACGAAATCCCTCGTGAGATTGGGAGAAGAAGTAGGATACATCTAAAAGCTTTTTACCGTTGTATCGGCTTCAAGGCTATTATTTCGTTTTCAACCTTCTTTGCAGTCGTCCCAGGAGACTCCTGGAAAGCTATTCCTGGTCTCGTATTCAGGCAGAATACATCTAGAGGGTAGGCACTTCACATCAAGTTTGCAGAGCTGCCTGCCTAGATTTGAATAAACACATCTGGAGGAACGTAACTCCCCGTTAAAACGAATGATGTAGTAGAGTGAAGTTTAAGTGAGGTAATTAAAAACTGTCTGTAGAGCGCAGCGTTAGAATTTGACCTGCGCCCGAGCGCCCGGTAAACCTTAATTCCTATTTGGCAAACCCAGATCTTAGTTGACAGTGCGCCCAACGGGCGCGTGCAAAATCCTAAAAATGAGTTAACTCATTGAAGCTCCCACCGAATAATCAACATCGTAATTAACTTCAGTATTACAGCAACAAAAATATTCCGTTTCACATCGCTTTCTTATTTTCTCCAATCTCTTTTTGTTGCGGAAATAGTCACTCTTTACGCATGAAAGACAAGCTTTCTAATTGGCTGGTACATGGTAATTTATTCAATGACCAATCAGTGAGTTAGTTGCTATCTCGCGCGTGCAAAACAAAACATGAAGTTACTCTGAAACAAGCATGTCGAATAAAGTGTTTGACATCTTCAAAAACGTTTTTTCAACCAAAAATGTGAGTTCTTCTCAGATATTGAGCATTGAGCCTTTGTTATTGTTTGTAATGTTATTCTGATATTTTAAACCCTGTTTTCTGTTTAAAGTGTAAAAAAATCATAAGCAAAGGTTTTTTTGAGTACAACCAAAACACATTATTGTTTGTTTGTTTGTTTTTGCTGTTGTTATTTTTGTCATTTTGTAACTGTTTGGTTAGCTTTAACTGGAAGGAATCTCCTAGAAGGTCACTCTTTTTTATTTAAGTTATTTGTCTTTGGGCACTCAAAACAATTTTTTGGCCACCCAAAAATTTCAAGTAAGGCACCACAAGGGCGCCCTTGTAAAAAAGTAAATTTCCAACCCTGAGAACGGGTTGGCTGAACGAAAATATGCCCGACTTTTGTCCAAGAGTCTACATTTTAAAACCGTCGTAGTCCAATTTTGTTTCCAATCAAAGAAGTCGATTTTTTAAATGTCGATTTTTTTTAATTTAGGAGGTTTTTGTGTATCCTACAACAGCATTTCTTGGGTTGAGCTGCGTTGCGGCTGTCGTACTTTCGCCGAGAAAACTACCCGATTTCCAAAGAAACCCAGCTGAAATAAGAACGACGCTGTTCCGTAATGTATTGCTATTCTGCAGTTTCTCTAACCATGCACAAGTTTTAATCTGTAGAAGAAACGGTATGGCTCTATTTGTTTTTCAAAACGTCCAAAACTACATGTACATCTAACGAACAACATGGGAATACAAAGAAACTAAAACCATGACAAAAATAAAGAAATAAAACGATCTCTTTTCCAAGGTTCGATGATAGTGTAGAGAACGTGAATTTTCCAGTTCTCAGTAGTATTTTTATTTTTTAGAGTGTGAGTTGTTGTTTTTTTAATAAGAATATCTTAGGTTATTATTTTCATTGGCTAAAATGGTTGCTCCAATGGAATAATGAATAGCTGGAAGGAAAGGAAATAGTAGTCACTCGAGTGTTGTATTCTAAGGTGTCAGGATATGTAGAGTCAGTGTGTCAGGCCAGGAAAAAAAGATTAAGAAAGAAAAAAGTGAAGAGGTAGAAAGCACTGAGAGCTTATAATGTTGTGTAGGTTCGGTGGGACTTTCTCTCTGAAAGTGGATGTATATTGTGCTGTAAAGATTACAGCTGCCTACGGGAAGCCGGTGTCGGCTTCATACACTTGGTCACACGGTGTTGTCTGATCGGACAACGGAGAAAGGGCGATGCGAGGAACAGCGGCGGTCGGCCGTGCGTCTTGGACCTGACCAAGACGCGTTTGCTAACTCAGACAGACAGGGCAGGCACGCGCCCGTCTGCCTGTTTACAACAACATCACTGCTCGTTCAACTACCTGTTTACAACATCACCAGGGATGCATCTTGGCGTCGGTCATCGGTCATTGACGCATAAAAATCCTAAATGACCTATTGTTTTGCCAGTCAGCTGGTCATGTGACTTATTGATTTTACAATCGGGCAGTCAAAAGTTGCGATATTTGTTCGTCTGCTTTAACCAAAGTGTGCACTCCGACTCGGAAAAATTTAGCAAAACGCATGCCGAAACGAAATTATTTCCCCTATTTGTATGCTTAACCGTTTCCGATCCAACTTTTTCATCATTGACGAACTTATTTCCGGCAACCCGTACGAGTAAATTTTGCTACGCAGCTAGTTATAAATGCCTCCCAAAAAAAAGCCACGGACAGAAAATGGACAGAGATCTGTGATGCAATGTTTTGGATTTGCAAATGTATCATCTACGCGAGTGACCGAAGTTGTGTGCCGTGCAGAGAAAGACGAATCTGAGTCAAAAAGTCGTTCATTCCGCAAAGCATGGATCTCGGAGTTTCAGCCATGGCTACGGTAAGAATGGATTTCTCAATGAATTTAATCAATTAAATTGAATAGCGGATTTAATTGATCAAAATCACATTGTTAGTGGGATTCACAGGGGCTGTCAACATGATGCTTAAAAATAGACGTAATTTTTAGATCGATTAAGATTTTTGTTTTAATGGGCCAGCCAATACTGAGCATAATAATACTCATTATTTACTGTTACTGCATTATTTACACTTTACATAGGCCTAGCAGAATCAAATGATACTTGTTCCATTTAATTTTAATATAACGTTTTACATATTAATAGGACTATTTGTAATTTCTATACTCAATTTTTTTTTAAGAAAAATATTTATTTAGGCCTTTGCAATAGTATAGGCTAGGTTCATTAAAAATATATAATTTAATTATTCTGTTTCAGTTACGACAGTGAGAAGGGAATGCAGTGCAGCCTATGCATAACACATGGTAGAACAAATGCATTCAAATCTGGCTGTGTAAATTTTCGACATTCTGCCATTGTTGATCACCTCAAGACTTCTGACCACAAGCTTGCAAGACTGGCATAATTTGTTTTTAAAATCTGTCAGCTTCATGTATTGAATTTATTATTTTTTAAGTGTATTACTATAGTATGGTATTATGCTGCTTTTGGTGCTTAATATTATTTTATATCTTCTTTTGAACTTGCTTTATTATTGTATAAATGTACTGGCCATGTTTTGCACATGTTCACTTTTTTTATTTCCCTATACTTGTACTAATACTAATTATTATTAGTAAGTAGTAGTAAGTATTAAATTAAAAAATGTACGTGTGATTTTCTAGTGTTTGCATGTTGTTTTGAAAAATAAAGTTAATAGATGATGTGAAATCTTAATTATAGCATTTGATTTGCGTTGTTTTATGCAATATAACCATATGATAATGATATTTAACGATAAACAATTGGATGAAACATTGACCTATTGATTTCCAAAATGACCTATTACTTTTCCTATAAACTGGTCAAATGACCTATACTAGTCACTTTCAAGATGCATCCCTGCATCACTGTGCATCTAACTGCCTGTCTACAAGATTCAGTAGCCTTTGTGTACACCGCTTCCTACAATTATAGAGGTAACACGTTTTTTTGTGTTTATTTTGGCTCAGGACATGGCAATGCCTACCGTGCGAGTTTCGCAGTTTTTCAGACTGGACAGTGAGGTGTGAGATAATAGTGTAAAAATATCAGTGTAAAAATATCGGTGTAAATGTTTGGTGTGAAAGATTGCTATAAAATATTGTTGTTTATTTATATAAAGCATTGAGAGCGTGGAGCTTATATTTTGTGTTGGTGTTTGCCTGTGTTAGTGAGAACATGTGAATTTGTGCGTGTGGTAGGTAACACAGAGACTTGCACGCACACTTATTTTTGATCTAGGAGTCAATCATATTTTGCATTCACTTAGCTATTATAAACAGGCACACATCCAAAATAATCCATACGTTACAGATAGGGCTACAGAGTTTTCCCATATTCTTTTGGTTGTACGGGACACAGGCGTTTTGTAGAAATTCTAACAAGCATGCAAGCACCGAAAACTTGGTGTCCCCAGAGAAGATTTTTTTCCCTACAAAGGCGCTATGGGCCTTCGTTATTTTCCAGCTTTTTAAAAGTATTATTTGTAAAAATATTTTTATATAGATTTATTTAGACTTATTTTTTGTAATTGTTCTTATATAGCGCTATTCCAGCTCAAGAGCTGCTCAGGGCGCTGGTCGATACAGGATCTAACTCAAGCTGCCTTAGGCGCCCACTGGCAGCATTTTTAGTTGTGGCGCATCGTCCGACGCCCAGACAAATGAACACTGGGCGACCTGGGGGAAAAGAAGAGGAGGGGGGGGGGGCAGGGAGGAGAGGGAGAGACGGAGAAGAGGCCTAGCGCTTGCTGGGTGTATTGTGTAACCGGCACTCGCAAGTCTAGAACATGAGCGCAGAATATTTGCAGTCCGTGCTATGGAATGCGTGCGTGCATAGATAAGACCTCGGTTTATGCTTTCATCCGAAGGATGAAGGACACAGTTTTTCAGGGTGATGTTATTGCTGTTCCGGCACTCCAGGCCGTTAACCCGTTTCGAACCACTGACTCGTATGGGGTGCGATGTTTTCGCTTGACATTCCAATGCTTCAATTGTTTTTGCCGTTGAATACATCGCTGAGCCAAATGTGTCTCGGGGTCATATTATTTTTTGTGTCGGCACTTCATGCCGTCAATCGGCTTCGAACCCTGCCTGCCTACGCCCCCACCCCCACCCCACCCCCTACCCCACCCCATCCTTACCAAAAAGCAAACTATTCATCACTGCTTTCCTTTTCAAGTTCTAAGGGAAGCCACATATTCATTCGCAGCTGTGTGGATTGAGATGATTGCTGTATGCTGTTTCGTTTTTTAAGCACGTCTAAAGATCACGGAAAGGCATCAAAGCACTAACAAGACTGGTTAATGCTTAACTTCTGCAGAGACATAAATGTGTGAGAGACATAAAGATGCGCACTATCGACTATGCAGCGATGATGTGCGCCACAATGTATACTATGCGACTTAAAATTTGTTTGCAGCGGAGGAGAGTTTGTATGTCAAGTTGAATTATTTTCGCGTTTTAACTATAGACTGGAGAAATTGCGGACTTTTAAACAAATATTATTTTTAAATAATTAAAAGCTTTACCGTATTTTGGGTAAAATACGGTAAAGCTTTTAATTATTTAAAAATAATATTTGTTTAAAAGTCCGCAATTTCTCCAGTCTATAGTTAAAACGCGAAAATAATTCAACTTGACATACAAACTCTCCTCCGCTGCAAACAAATTTTAAGTCGGAAAGAGGGTAGTGCATGGGAATTGACTTGCGTATTCTATTTCGGGATTTAATTTCCCCTCTGTTCCACAGCCGGTAATTATAGTTTTCAACACCACCCTACCCAAAACCCACTCCCCCCCCTCTCTCTCTCTCTCTCTCTCTCTCTCTCTCTCTCTCTCTCTCTCTCTCCAACTCCTTCTCCCTAACAAAGTTTATTAAACTCTGAAGAGCAACATGCAGTTATTGTGGTTTTCTTCTCTCATTATCCCCCCGACCCACCACTACCTTCCTGCCACCCTCCTTCTCTCCCTCCCCGAATACACCCCCACTCCCACCATCCCTTCTCTCTCTTTCTCTCTCTGCTCCCATATAAAATCTTTATCCTTGTTGTGAATGAACTGAATCTCGCGAGTCCTTGTGTGTGCAGAGTGTGTGTGTTTGTGTGTGTGTGTGTGTACGGGCGCTTGCGGGGGTGAGGGAGTGGAGGAGACTCGGGTGGGGGAATGTACTTCTGTGTCTCCAGCTTGGAGTGTGATGAGGGTAGTAGTGATGGGGTGTATGTGAGTGTGTGCGTGTTTGCGTCAGTTTGTGTGTTTCCTTTCAGTTCACGTGGTTGGTAAGGAGCACCATGTTTAATTTAACTCAAAGCATGTAAAACGATCTACTGTCTTAATTGCAAAAACGTGTTGCGTACTCGCACTATGATCCGAGAGAATTATTCTAAGGACTCGAACACATGCATCAACAATCTGACGTTGAAAGAGAGAGGTGGTGAGCCTCGATAATTTGCCTCTTCAACGTTCTTGATGCTCGTGACGTGAATGTTAATTTATTTGCAAGCAGCGAGGCACGCATGACCGTTACATTCTTTTTGCTGCTTCTAACTCGATCGTTAATAAGCATATTCTGCTAGAGGAAAATAATTATATAAAAAAAAACATCAGACTCTTTAATTTTAACTATGTGAATTGAAACATAAGTTGACAGAATTTTCCTTTCTCTACTATTTTGCCATGCACTGTTTTGCTCAGTAATTACTAATTTCTTTGTGTGCTGCATGTTCTTGAAGGTCTGCAATGGCACTCATTTCCATAATTCATTAGAACGAAGAAGACGAACTCGAGCGCAACCAAACCTCCCGGGAAATCAGTTCCGCTCTTCTCGCTGCGACGTGCAAGGAAATGTCTTTTAAATATTCAATAACAGGTGGTTGAAATTGTTTGAAAGCGTGTAAAAGCGAATTAGGTAAGTATAGATTTTAGAAAACACTATTAAAACAAATGGAACTAAGATTTCTTTAAGAGCGGGGTTGTAGGGTTCTGCTTCAAGTTAATATATTAAAAATTATTTTCTAGATGCTGCGGTTATTACTGCAGTCCCATTTTCCATGGCTATAATACCTAATTTTTCCACAACTTTTTGTCTTAGAAGTTTTAGGTGAAAACCCCCTACCTCACCCCCACCCGCCTCCTCCCCTCACCCACCCCCAAGCCCTCGTTTAGAAAGGAAAGTAATCGGGACAGTATGCTGACCGCAGTTGTGCCCCCTGGGCATCCAGGAAAATTCTCTTTGCGGACAACGTCAAGCACACACTTCTGCGCTGTCCATTCATTGGCGACCTGGTTAGAATTACCAGTGAACAACAACGTGGACTGTTTAAGAATGGCCAGTGAACTGTATATCAGTCAGTCAGGATGATTACTATCTGATTGGTGAAAATATTTGACTAGATATCGATGATGTCCAGCCTGCTTCTTTCTTTAAAAAAAGGGTTTTATTTAGAACACTTACAGCTTAAAAGGCAGCTCAAGGCGCTGGCAGAAAACAGGATCTAATTAAGTTGCTCAAAGCGCCAACTTGCTGCTTGATGCGCACTGTCAAACGCCCTTGACCGCTGAGCGACCCTGGACGACCTATGGGCGTTTATTTGAGCCTGTCAACGGCTTTAAAAAAATAAAAAAAATAAACTGAATGACCCGTTTCTTTATCGTGCCGCTGCGGCGACTCCGGGGTGGTGAAACACTGTAAAAAGTGTCATTACAAAACGTCACCCTCGATATGTGAACACAGTTCTCTCACACACCAGGCGAGGGCTCTACCGCTGTGGCCGTTCTACCTATAAACCCATTCTCTCTGCTACCCCAAAGCGCCAGTAACGCAAGGGAAACTTCTCACGTAGTGGATACCTGCTGTTTAAATAAGCATCTCTGATCAACGCCATTGCTATTATTAACGATAAAACGATTTTAGTTGTTACAGTCGTCATGGTTTTACTATGCACGAGGGGGTCGGGAACAGCAGTTACAATGCAACTGCCTAGCAGAGTGATGAGAAAATAAGATGCAAGTTTCAGAATTGAATCACATTGCGTGTGGATAGAGGATGTGAGGTGTGTAAGAGAGGAGCGGTTATGTATTTGTCCTTGTGCTAGTGTGTGTATATGTTCTCTCTCTCTCTCTCTCTCTCTCTCTCTCTCTCTCTCTCTCTCGTCTCTGTTTCTCTGTTCTTATTATTATTTTTTTTAATATGATTTTTTAAAAAATTTTTATTATTTTTTTTCTTTTTTTAAGTTATAGTATTATTTTTATTACACATATCACACAGTTGTTGCAGCAGTTACTTTGACCATAATGGATTCTGATTCACGAGTATGTTGTGGAACCGTATGGGGGTGGGAAGGGTGAGGAAGGATAGGGAGAAAGAGGTAGTACGTGAGGAGAATTATAGTCTATGCTGCCACGTTGAGCAATAACTAGCACACGTTTGCTGCACATAGGTTATATTTGTGTTATATACTTTGCATTTTGTTTCCTTATTGTCATTTATTAATATATATAAATTGTCATTTATTAATATATATAGGCCTAAAAGACTGCAACATTGGTGCAAGCAGCATTCAACCTTTGCGTGTACTTACTGTGCTGCTGAAGTTGAATATTTGGTATTTCTATATATCGTATTTTGTGCATCGTAGACAATTGCTTTGATTGAATAGACAGTGCCTGTGTTAAAGAACGGTCACCTGAACATTGCAAGCCTGAACGCTGAAGTGTCAGATCTGTTGTGTCTTTCGGAATACTGATCCAAAATTTCATGGCAATACAGAGTCGCGGCTTAGTTCTAAAATATGTGACTCTTTAAGAAGTATTACAGACTATATTATTATTAAATGTGATGCCCAGATTTACGATGAAACTGGTGTTGCCGTTTACATTCATACATATATTTATCCTTTCACCGGAAGAAGGCAAGACTTTGAAAACGTAAATATTGAATGTGTTTGGCTAGAGCTGAAGCATGAGGCCACAACCTCGCCTGTGTTTATCATGTATTGGAATCCAGCTGCCACTACTGACTGGTTTAATTACTTTTAAGACATGACGGACCATATTTATAAATCTAAGCCTAATGCTGATGTACTCGTTCTTGGTGATTTTAATATTGATCTTTTGAAACCAGATGTTAGATGCAACTGCCTAATATCCTCTTTTGATCTTCGTCAGTTGATACCTTCACCTACTAGGTAACCTCGTCAACATCATCTTTAATTGACCACATATACACCAACGCACCTGCAACAATTGACCATGCTTCCATTTCTTCTATGAGCATAAACATAGCGAGCGTTGTGGCCAAGTGCGCCAAGGCGGGACTAACTTGCCTTGTCCACAAGCCAGAAACCAATGGCGCCTGACAGGTGTGGGTTCGAGCCAGCATGTGAGCGTTATGTTTCTCCGAATATTATTTACTTACGACTCGGGCAACGTCTCGGGGGTTTTCTCCGGGTACTCCGGTTTGCTCCCCCAGCAAAAATTTCAAAAATTCACAAATAATGTTAGGTAGGTAGGGTTTGGGCGCGCCACTGGCTGCGACTATGCCTTCCCCAGGGGGAGGCGGCCCAGAGTTTCCCGATAGAAAGGGATAATAAAAAAAATAAACTGCAGCAAAAGTAACCATTCCCCAATATATTGCACAAAATTTACTAAACTGCCCAAATCAAGCATTAAAGGTCATACTCTTATTACATATTGGCCCTTTAAACACTTTGATTATGGAGCTTTTCTGAGCGATCTATATGATGCATCATTTGATGATGTATATAATTATAATGACCCTAATGTAGCCCTTGAGAGTTGGTATACTATTTATCTATCAATAGTCAACAAGCATGCGCCAGTTAAAAAGAAAAGAGTAATACATTATAAGCTCCTATCATGACTGACTCCAGAAATCCTAGATGCATTGTCACAGCGAGACAAACTTAAATGTGCTAAACAGTTTCAAAAGTAAAAAAACAAATCGTAATAACATTATTAGAAAAAAAAACAAGATGGCGCGTGACTCCAAATTAAAAAAAAAACACTTTAATAAACTAATAAAAAATAAAAGAGACATTTATCAACTTTGGCATGCACTGAATTCTTTTATTAAAGGCTCATCTTTAAATCATCTTGAAATTCCATCCAATGTATCTGCTGATGACTTCAACAACCATACAGAGTACGCTTGTTTTGATAGTCTTACACAATTTTGTTAGAAAAAGAACACGTAACTCTTCACCCTTCGAAATACCACTCATTACTGTAAACACAGTTACATATTAAAAACTTAAAAATAAAAAAATCGGCAGGTCCATATGAAATAAGTAATAAGATTGTGAAAATGTCTTTACCTTATATTATTAATTTCCTTACATACATCTTCAATTTGTTCATTAGTATAAATGTATTTCTTTCCAACTACATGGGAACGAGCTAAGGATTTTCCCCTTCCTAAATCTAAAGTCATTTGTGATCTTAGTAACAATCGGCTAATATCACTGCTGTCTACACTTTCAAAGATTCTAGAACTATTTATTCACACTCACCTAACAAAATACATGGATGATCTTGCTTTTTCATCGTCTACAATCTGTTTCCGTAGCCACCATTCTTGCGTTACCGCCTTCGCTCTTTTAGCTGACAAATGGCTCTCCGCTATGAATAAATTTACTTTGTCAGGAGTTGTCTTTCTGGATCTTTCCAAAGCTTTTGACCTCGTCAATCTACCAGAAGAGGTCAAGGATAGTAAATCATTAACAATAACATCGTTCAAAACTAGACTCCACAAATTTTTACTCTCCATTTGCTCCTAATATTTAAGATTATATACCTTTTGTTCTTTGCGACCCTGCAACAATTTAAGTTTTTGAGAAAGTGTGAATTTGCGTGTATGTGTGTTCGAGCGGGGGTATAGGAAATTGGTGGAGGGTGGGTGGAGGGGGGAAGGGGGTGAAAAGAAGGGAGTAGTAGTAGTATGTGTATTTAGGTGCATTAATAAAATCTTAGTTATTTCTCACGATAGCTAAGGTTTATATGTTAGTTTGAAGTTAATTTTATGTTACTTCTTTTGTTCTGAATTGTTTATTAAGGACTAGATGTAAGACAGGTCCATAGGATCTAATGGTACTATTCTATTAAAGGTTTGGACTTCTCCCGTCCCATGATGCCAAGCGGTCAGTAAATCAGTACAATGAAGGAAAACTAAGATGAAGAGTAAACATTGCTCACATAGGGCAGTAGTTGAGTCCATCCCTCCCAAGTAAACTGGGTGGTCAACGCTGATTGAATATTCACTGATCGCGGTCCGAGGCTCCTGGACACAGACTGGACATTGCCAGTCGTCCACTATTTGTCAATGTAGGCTATCCCACACTGAACCTCACGGCTCTTACACAGCACCCAATAGTTTTTGTTGATGTCTGGTTATATGCATTGTTTTTGTTGATGTCTTGTTATATGCATTGGGGTTAGAAAGTACAAATTATTGGCTCAAAGAGCTGCTCACGGCGGAGGCTTAGGTCGAACTCGAGCCGTCCAAAATACCAAACTTGTTGCATTCTGTTAACGTTCTAATACCATAAGCCAATAAGGCCTGTGTGTATACGTGTTTATAATGAACATTTGAATCGTACGTTTGATAGAATGGCTTAAGTTCTTTAAGATACAGATTAGGCGATGAGGAGTGACGTGTAACACTATATAGAGTTCTTATTGATAGTCGACTCCTGCAAAAACAAAGCGAATCTCCTGTCACCATCAAGAATCGAACCCATGTGGCTTCCACGCCAAAGGAGTACAATAACAACTGAATTACTATTCTTCTTCTGATACAAAGTTTGCGAAGAACCTTTCTTTCAGTGTTAAACTATTGCTACAAGATATACTGATGTTTTAGCTTAAGGCAAGCAGACGAAGACGTTCTACAAGGACTTATTGGAGATGTCGTTCACACCGAATCTTCCAAAATAAGTTAGGTTAATAGGAAATCCTAAGGGCCGAATGTCGGGTTACATATCCTTACTTCTGGCCATATTACGTTAAGTCACTCCACATTTTGTGTCAAATCTATATATAGGGGGAATACAGTATTTCAGTTAAATATCTGTCTTGAAATTAGAACAAGACCGAAATGAAAAGGAAATAAATTGCAGAAGTCATTATATTATATTATATTATATTATATTATATTATATTATATTATATTATATTATATTATATTATATTATATTATATTATACTTATAAAAATAATATTATTAACATATTTTAAAGAGGAAATGTTTATATATCATGCCGGGTTGGGAGATATAAACGCGTTACAACTGAATTACCGGATGTTACTATTTGGACTCACTTTTTCCTAGGTGGTATTGACAAAAGTGTTCTGACGTTAAAGTGAAAGAAAGAAAAAAAACCAGTTAGAAAGTCACTTCATACCGTCTGACCTTACTGTGCATCTTTATATATCACACCTCATCGCATCTTTCGTCACATTGTCACACCACGCCATAACAATTTTGTAACGTCACAATGTCACACCGCGCCATTCTACTTTGTCACGTCACCGTGATTCCTCCATTAGGCCTCCAAAAACAATCTGTCAAACGAAATCAAGAAATTCACCATAATGTAATGTTACGTGCCGAAATCATTCAGATAACGTCGCTTACTCCCCTTTGACATTGCAGACCAAACAAGTTAGTGACAAATCTGGGAGAAAATGTTGGGAACTGATATTGATTGGTCGAAGTTATTGATGGCAACAAAACAAATTAAAGAAGTAAAACTCAAGTGGTTCCAGATGAAAATCAACTATCTAATTATTGTAACTAATTCTATTTTGAAGCAAATGGGAGTGCTACACAACGATTTGTGTAATTTTTGTAATGAAGAAAAAGATTAAATAAATCATTATTTTATGGAACTGCGTACATATTCAAAAGTTCTGGAATGAACTTGTAAGACGCTGTAATTGTTACAGACTAGAACTGAATCCGTTCTTAGAACGTAACTGGAAATAGAAGATCCGTTGGATCTCATTTTTTATATGATGATGATGGTCATTGTTGTCAGGGTGGCGACGTGGTGATCGTCCTTAACGCTCATGCAATAGGACGTTAAGCATCGTTTTTCGTTCGTTCTTAGAACGTTTTGAACAGGATTGCAAAACTAAGGATGATAAAGGTTTTTATAATAAACTTTATCCCTGTACATGTTTTAGGCTGTCTGGAGTCATTTTATATATTCCCCATTGTAACGAAGCAGCGTTCGTTATATATTATATATAAAAGAAACTGGAATGATAAACAAAAGAAGACTTTTTGCTTTTGATTGAATACTTCATTCACACATTCATTTATTCCTTACGAAGACGACATGACACAACAATAAGTAATCATAACACCAATTTTCAAGATGATGAATGCGGCAGAATTATGGAGAATTTGTATGAATGTCAGATGATCCCGTCTCAGTGGCACAGTCAGTGTACGATGAAGATGGCAGTCCTATGGCACGATGATGATGAGCGACTCCCCAATGTCGATGAATAGATTTTCCCTTGATTACATCCAACATAGAACCCTAAAACAGATAATGTGAACAAAATCCTTAACGTTATGTCATAATATTATTTCCACCTTAAATCTATTCATAATGAACATTCGCCGCTCTTCTTAGGCCAAAACAACGGTCATTTTCTCCATTTTATAACCTTGACTATTCAAGTCCCTATTCTAAATACATTTCCATCAAAATCTATATTATTATAATTCCTTAATATCCAAGTACTTATTCTATATATTATCTATTGGTCTACGTACCTCCAAAGAGGGCTGTACAAAAATATTACATCAACAAACACACAGATCTACAGCCACACGACCATTCTCTTCAAATCATTATAACAAAAACCTCCCTTGTTGGAGTGCCGGGGGTTTCAGTATAAATGGTATCCCCACTTTCTGGAAATTTAGTGCTTTAAATTCCCACTGTCGCTGTCATTCTCATTTGCTCTTTCTCTTTCCTGCTCTGTTCTATCAATCTGCTATACTATCTTCTTCTTCGCTAGACCAGTCACCTATCTTTTTTCTTGAAATCTCTTCCGGGACAAGACTCCTTATTTGTGTATGAGGTCTGTTGGATCAGCTTGGGAATATTGGACGCTCTCTGCCAGGTGGTCACTAGGGCTTCCTATGATGTTAATATTTACCAATGTAGGCATTTTATATGTATGTGTTTTGTTGATAATTTATAATGATGTTTGTATTCTATTTTGGTTTTGTAAACGGGGGTTCGATAAATTAGAGTACAGCCTCAGCGTCCCCTGCGTGGGATTTCTTTATTGTAAAGTGACTGGCTGGTGGAGAGCTTTCATTTTTATCACTAGGGTTGTTTCGGCATATCTTTTATGCGGAGCAAGGGTTGTCCGGTCCTGATTTGGCTCGGAAGAGTCCGCTGGACCTAAAGCAAAATTCATGTAATAACAAAAACCGGAAACGCCGAAATTTGCGTCAGCATCTACGACGATGACGTAAACCATTTTCACTAGATTTTTCACTAGAATGGAGAGTTGAACTAAACTATTATGTAAGTCGATTCCTTACACCCATGCTCATCGCTTTATTGTCTACTTCGTTTGCACACGCCAGAATATAGCCGAGTCGCCACGTTTGTTCTACAAACCAAGAGAGTTAACTCTAACGGGCAAGGACGAGACTTATTTTAAGGAATAGACCTATTGAACGTAAGAAAGTATGTTTATTGTGTTTGGGAACTGTTCTCATATATGTGTTTATATATCTTTAATCTCTTTATTTTCAAGTTCAATCCTTCCTATCCCTGTCCTATCCCGTTACTCGAAAGTCGTTGGGCGGTGCTTGCCAAGGATCTCAGTGGCAGCATCTGTCACTGCTGAATTGAAGGTGGTGGTCATGGTTTTGACATCTACTTCACCAGTTCCCAAAATGAGCAGTGGTGCAAATTTCCCTCCAATTGTGGCTTGGAATATTTATGCCACATCCGGGTCTTGCAAGTTCAAAGTATGTTTAAATTTTCGCCAATGTTTGAAACATATTTTGCCAATTTTTCATGTGTGCCAAAAGTGTACTTTCTGATGCAACACAACACTAAGTAACCTTTGTCTGAATAAAAATGTTTTGAAGGGAAAAAAAGACCTTAGTGACAATAACTGTAAGCACGAGAACTCTTAATTCTTCATCAGACCTCACATAAATAAGAACTTAATGCGATGTGCCGAAGACTCTCGCTCCCCTTAACGATGCAGGCCAAACACTTCAAGCAAGAGACGTCCATCAACAGTGTTTCCTTTTCTTTTCCACAGTGCTGACGTAGGCCTGGTCATTTCCATCAAGATTTAATAGGAAACGTTGAAATAAAGAAGAAAAGATAGAAAACGAAGGAGAACAGGAAGAAGAAAAAGAGAAAGAAAGGAAAGAAAAAAAGAATGGAAACGAACGAAACGTACAGAAGACGAACGACTGAAATGAATTTGAGCCGGATACGTTATTCAGATATTGAGAGATTCCCAAAATCACGTTTATTCAGCTGCATGTTAATATGAAACACTCGTCAAAAGAGCCCACTTAAACATTGGTAATGAGTTCGGTTTGCATGGGCAAACATCAGCATCTTTCCTTAGACCTCTGTCATCCAAGCATTGGTCTAAGAAATATGAACTGTTTCCTTTTTATGTTTGTGTTTTCGGATGTTCCATTACTACAGAACATCATGAGATAGATCAGGAGTCCCTTAAGGAATTGTGTTCTTTAGCTACTTGTTTATCTATTGATGATTCCTAAAGGTCTGTAAGAGAAGACTCTCTTAAGGGATCGTCTGAGGAATTATTGTTGTTCTATCTCTATGTCAGCCCATGTTTCCTCCGAGGACTGCCTTAGAGCAATTATTGACGGGATTGTTTTTCCTTATCTTTCTTGTTCCACAGAATACCTCTCTCTGTAGGATTCTTTTGTCGCTTCCCCATAATCGCCATTGTCTCTTGGAGAAATGTGAAAAGGACGCCCTGTGGGAACTGGATCAGACATTGCTTTCTTATCAGTCATGCCGTTCATAGACTCCTCAGGCTTCTTCATTTGCTGCTTCTTGTAGTAGTAATAATAGTAGTGAGTGTTTGGCATCGTCATTTCTTAGTTAGTGAAATAGTAAGTTCAACGTCAAGAATGTAGAAGCATTTTATCACCCCACCAGCAACATCTGCAATGTTCATAATAATAGCATCTCTGTATTTCAAACCGAAGTGAAACAAATCTGTGGCAGGTCTTGTATTCGTTATGGACGTTGGACGTTTGCTTCTTAATTTTGTTCTTCTGTTTTAACTACCTGTATTCTGAGCAGGCTTACATTTGTAATGAATTATGGCCCATTTTCATTAATTTATTAATTCAGGAATTGTTATAGAATATTTTACGAGCATCCTCTGGAGGAGTAACCTCTCGCGAGAGGATATCCACTGATAAATGTTTTACTTAATTATACTTGAAAGGCAGACATCTCCCGTGGATTTTTCAATTCACAAAGAATTTGGTGTTTGCATTCTCCGAGGGTTTCGATTAAAACTAAACCAATTCGCCCTTCTTAGGAATGAGGTCTGTCAGAAAGTCGATGTACATGCGATGAGAAAAGTCAGTAACACGCCTTGGTAGACGGAACTTTATTCTCAGATGGGAAGAAGGAAAGCCAGTGTGAATGTTAATGTTGATACTAAAGCTGTCTGTATACTAGCGAAATGGATTTAACCAAGTACCAGTTTTATACTCTCGCCGACACACATGTTCACACAATAAAACAGAAAGATAAACCAAGAAAACGCATAACCTTTTATCTCAGAAACTGCCTGTCCCTATTGCCAATAGTACTGGCCAAAAAGAAAAGATGTCCATTTATTTTTTAGACAAGTTGTAACGGACTTATCTTGTTTTGTTTAAAGCTCGCAAGATAGGCATGTATAGCAGTCAAATAAGCCCGAAGGTAGGATGGTTTGACAATTCCGTTTCAGTTACTCTAATTGAATTTTAGACTTGTTGAAAAATAAACTGAAAAGAACAAACTCCGAAACTGGCTGAAAGTCTGCTATGCAGAGGATCCAGGCATTTGGAAAAGGAGGGGGAGTTCGCTTTTCTCGGCACAAGAAATTCAAGAATACCCATCTGTGGTACCCTGCAGTCGGAATAATCTGGATGTGTATGGTGGAAATTGATTTTCCGTTTAACTAGACTACTATTGTGGCCACATCCCCGCCAAATGTGAAGTGTAAGCAAAGTCATCAGGCAGTCCGGAGCACACTCGGCAACCTTGCTGAATAGACCTTCCCCCGGAACTCAAACTGTTCCTCCACGAAAAAAAAAGGGTAGAGTCAAGAAAGACAACTACTGCCTTAGGACGCGAGTCTCCTCCCCTTTGCCCGCCATTTTTGTGTTCTGCCTCAGACTGAGCAAACATCTGCAGCAAGGAAAGTTCATATGGGGTGTGTGCCCTCGCGGGTGTTCCCCGACAGCGCATCGGTAACAAGATTTACATCGATTCCGGCGTCACTTCCGTTTTTTTGCGATCTTCCAGCCGCGGCCATTTTGTTTGCGCTGAGCAATATTGAAGTCTGTCCGAAATTGTGTTTGCCCTTTCTTCTAGCTATTTTTCGGGCCCCGCGGCGTTCGGCCGGCAGCGTAGACCTCCAGTTTGGAATGGGCTTGGTGATTTTCTAACAAGACCCGTGATTCGATGTAGGCCCTGCTGCAGGGGAAAGCGGAAGACAAGTGTGGTGAAGTGAAACTTGCAGAGTTTTTAGGTCGGCAGGTCTCCCAAACTTTGCCTTTTGTTCAACACTGCTGTCATTGCCATGTTCTTCTAGGCCAATTGGGGATGATCACAAGGTTCTGCTTGGGTGAAGGCGTTCTCCAAATATACATGTACAACCATGCAAAAGATGAGTGGATGCTTTTTTTCTGTCAAAATCTGTGTATTAAAGGGAAGGTTTGATGTTTCTGTCTTTCAAATGCCTGTAATTATTGTATCCAAACAGCAATTCGGAGCACAAACACGTACACTCTTTCAGACTATCCTAACCATAGCCCCATAGGTCATATTTACGAGAAACGAGAAATGAGGGGTTTGAATCATGTTGATGAAAGGTTCAGAGGAATAATTGGTTTATGTTTCGACACTTCTAAGCTGTAGCGCTCTTAATTCTGAATGTTTTTATTATTTTGTTTATATTTGCATTTCTGAACGCAGAGGTACACTTTAAGTAAAGCTGAAGTACTTCATTTGAAACTCGCACGCTCCCTTCCTGTTTACGGATTTCAACTTTTCCTTTCACAAAAGTTAAGTCTCGAAAGTTTCGTCTGTCACCCCTCAACTCTATCCCCACCTCCACTCCCAGTTCCCACCCCCAGTTGCTTATTGTGTTGGATTGACCTTTGTGACTCGGATTCTCAACTTTGGCCTCTGTGTCACGAAGGGGTACAAAGGGAGGGAATGCAACTGGATAAAATCGTAGAAGTATTGAAGGCGGACAAGGACACAAAGTGTATGTAGTAAAACACGCACGAACACACACACACGGGGAGAGAGAGAGAGAGAGAAGGAGGGAGGGGGGGTGGGAGAGGAGGGGGGATGGTATTGACAGATAGAGTATCGGATATTCTGTAAATGTGCCAAGGGATGGATGAATCAGCGCTTTAGCGTTTTTGCAAATTGTAAAGTTGTACAGTGGAATGGGCCAATCTGGTTTATTCAAAAATGTTTGATAGTTGTTACAAATCACGGAGGATTTGAAAAGGTAAGGGCTGGGAAAAGACGGAAAGGGATAGTTCCCGTGGAGGACAGGCAACAGCAATTAGAGTCCAGGAATTCATTAGTATAGAGATTACGGAGAAGGTAAACAAGAGCTAATAGTTCTCTAAATAAGTAGAATTAAGAGTACTTTCATGAACAATAGTTAAGGCAGGATTTCTATAGGTGAGATGGGAATAAGAAGTAAGCAAAACTTGGTGTCGGGATGGTGGTTCATTGGTTAGGGAAAAAAAAAACGCCGTTGGGGGTAGACTCGAGGTAGGGAAAAAGAAAGTTTTTGTTATGTTCCATTCATGTTACGTTTGATGGAGCGCTCGGCACTGAACCAAGATGTTGTCACTCTTTGTGTTTGTCCATTGTCTGTGAGGGCGAGGTTTCACGTTGTCCCGACTGTTCCAGTCTTCGTGATGAATTGGGTGCCAGCTTTTACACCCTTTACTCTTTCCGTTTGACGAATGTGAGTAAATAGTGTGTCTAGATGTTGCTAGTCACAGGGTTTTACTGAAGATTTCCCCTATATTGCACGGCGATGTATGTACCATCTTATAGCAGTATAGTTCATAACTAATTAATCAAAGTTTTAGTGACGCTTGTTTCGAATTTTTGATTTTGTTGTTGTTGTTCCTTTTTGACTCACATCGTTGCAGCAATGTGTACGTGTAAGTAAACGCCCCAAAATAAACTTTTAAAGATATTTTGCAAATCTGCGAGAGATTAAATATATAGTCCAGAAATAATTGTGAACTATGCCCGTCAGTCTGAAGTAGTGGGAAGGAGTAGTGGCGGTGTTTGTGGGGGAGAAGAGTGTGGATGGGGTGGAGGAAGAAAGAGAAGTACCCCACCAATTAAAACAGATACAGAAAGTCAGCTTCTATCAGATTTATTGTACCGCCAACATCGAGATACGAACACAGGTTCTTCTGCATTAATTAGCTTACGCCTCACACAACTATACCATCACTGTGTTTGTAGGGCATCACTTAAAATAATTGCTCAATCTTATTCTTCTTGACTTTTGATGGATAGTGGGCTTTGTTAGATAGTATGGAAAAATCCTCTCGTTTTAGTTTCCTAAACGATGGGGTCTGAATGTTACGGAGACTAGTATTCTAGATCCTTTTATTTATAGATATGGGAGCATTCTAAAATTTAGTATTCTAGACCTTTCACCCATGGTCTTGCGAATTATAGTGCAGTCTAGGTCTGTACGTGTATAGCTCTTGTTATCTAGATTGTTATCCAGAATTGATGAAACCATTCTCAATATTCTCTAAGATTTACATTTTATTCCACAACAATTGTGTTTTATTCTTCGGAAGATTATGTTCAAGTCACAAAAAGAGTTCCTTCTGTTTTGAGTATTTTTGTGACCAAGAATATGATTTATTAGTGTTCGTATTTTTCTGCCGTCGTCATCATCATCGTTAGCAGCAGCAGCGGAGGCGGCAGAAGCATCTTCGTTGTCGTTATGCACTTGCTGTTCCTCTATCGTCGTCGTCCTCCTACTCCTCTTCTTCTTCTCATCATCATCATCATCATCATCATCATCATCATCATCATCATCATCATCATCATCATCATCATCATCATCATCATCATCACCAGCTTCGTCTTCTTCCCACCCCACTCCTTTATTCCTCTTTCTTCTTCCTCTTGGTCCTCCTTATCGTCAGTACCTTTTTTCTTCTCTTCATTCGTGTCCACTTTCTTCTCCCTTTCCGTCGTCTTTCATCCTCTTCCGCTCCCTTCTCTTCCTTGCAAATTGCCATCCTTCTCCACATTCCGCTCCTCTTCTTTCTCTTGTGTTGTATCAACTAATGTGGGCATAAGTAGGCAGACATCTGTGACAGGCTTCCAGCTTTCATTTTTAATATAATGATCTTAAAAACGGGTTCGAGTGTTCAACTTTAGGACGTTTTTCTGAAGTAATTAAGAACAAATAGGGTGCTCGTGTCAGAATACTTTAAAATAATTGTCAGCCTTCTGAACTTTAGCGTGCGGGTAATATGGGTTAATGGTTCAAGAAAAAACAAAAACGTGTCCCTCCGATTTTATTGATATTTAATGTATTTATTCTTTTTAAAAATTTCATTTGAATTGTATTTTTAGTACAAGTTTTTATCAACTGCGATAGTTCATTACAACCATCTCGTGACATTTTGTTTCAAGAACTTTACAGTTTTGCTTGCAACGTTTGTTCAAGACCCTAAACTGAGTATCAAAGCTTAGCCGTCTGAGATCTAACTGTCTGAACTCCATGTGCAGTCCTCAGCTTTAATGGTCTCATGTTGAAATAGCGTACCGCAGAGTTTGTCAAGTTTTCAAATCCTATTGCTGTTAATTTTACCGAATACTTCGTGAGGAAAATCCAGTTATGCAGGTGAATTCCCAAAGTCTCTTTATCTTGTTAAAGCTAATCTGCAAACTTTCTAATCAGGTTACCTGTCAACATCTTGGAGACTTCCAGTAGGAAATTTTACAATAAAATAAACGCAGTCAGTTGTAAGTGAAAGGCCATATTACAAACTTTCTTTTAACATATTTTAATTAAAGCAGCAGAACGTAAGCATCCTTTGTTCGCATTGTCAAATCGTATGGCCGTCAACCTCTTGAAATCTTGTAGATCCAATTTTGTAATAAATGCAATCAGCTGGAAGTTTGTAATATTTGCACTTGCAAACTAGGCTGTTATGTCTAAATTTTATTAAGCTATGTTATTGATATTACATTTTAGCTAGACGAACACAGTTATGTACTTAGCTTTAAACTTATTTATTAAACCTGCTAATAATTAGTTCATAAACCGACTTTCTTAAACTTGTTTTACCGCATGAGAACAAGTATTCATGTAGGCCTATTGACTTTTATTAATAATCTACCCAAGAAACATTCCTCTTCACCACCTCCTTTTCCCCGCCCTCCGCATATTTAGGGAACAGCCAGCAGCAGCAGTCCATCTCTTGAGCATTTTTTGTGTGCTCTGTCAAACGGCTTAACTTTTGAAATTTAACTCGCCCTTTCCATTCCTCTCTTTTACGTTTAATTTGTTCTTATTTAGATCTCCTTCCCACCTCACGCTCCATCCTTTCTTCTTCTTCTTCTTCTTCTTCTTCTTCTTCTTCTTCTTCTTCTTCTTCATGCAGTCAAACTATATTCCCCAAACCCATGTCACTACCATCACTTTCGTTTCTCAAGTCTCGTCTTTGTTCGCGTTGTCATGAAGTCAGCTCTAGCGGCGCCTGGCGGTGACATTGTGGGTCGAAGGTTAGCAAGGGAGAGAAGTCCACCTGTCAGTTTGAAAATAACTATAGTTCATGACCCCTTTTACATTACCGAACTTTCTCTTCGTATTTTTTTTTTTTTTTGGTGTGGGACGGAGAGGGTTAACTATCAATTCCATTACTATACACTTAGAGAAGATTTTTTTTAAGAAAGGAGTAAGACAAGCAGGCATACAAGACAAATAAAAGTTACGGCTGGTTAATACTTTTTAACAGTCGGTCTAAAATACTGCGTTGGCAGAGTATCTGAAATGTATGGAGTTTTCCATTTTAGCACACTATCGGAGAACACTGCACTGGTAGCCTTGTCATACAGGCTTTTGATGACGTTAATAATTTTAGGGCTGATGTTGTACACTTTCATTGTTGCCCATAGAGCTGCATGCCAGACTCGGTCAAACGCCTTCTTGAAGTCTATGAATACATGATATAGATGTTGTTGGTGCTGTAGGTATTTCTCACAGATTATTCTGAGGTTGAAAATCTGTTCAGTGGTACTTCACACTGCCTTGAATCCTGCTTGTTCTTCAGCTATGATTTGTTCAGCTTGGGGTTTCATCCTGTTGAGTATTATTTTCAGGAGGACCTTGCTGGGATGGCTGATGAAGCTGATGGTGCGGTAATTTTCACACTCCTGAAGGTTACCTTTTTTTGGAAGAGTGATGACAAGCGAATGGGTCCATGGTGTAGGCCAACCCCCACTCTGCCAGATCTTGTTACAGATAATGGTGAGGGCATCAATCATCGCTTCTCCTCCTGCTTGTAGCAGTTCCGCGGGTATGTTGTCCACTCCTGCTGACTTCCCTTTCTTCAGCGATTGCACTGCTGCCTCAACTTCTTCCCGGAGAATTGGGAGGATTTCTTCTTCTTCTTTGTTCTCGGGACATGCTAGAACTGATGGGTCTCCATGTAAAGGTCAGAGCAGTACTCTGTCCATCTGTCCAAGACTTCTTGTTCTTCTGTAAGGCACATGCCAGACTTGCTTTGGATCGTGGAGACTTTGGGCTGTTTAACACTTGTCAGCCGCTTCACAGTCTGGTAGGCCTTCTTGCTGTTGTTCTTGTTCAGACTGTTCTCTATTTCCAGGCATTGATCTTCTATCCATTTCTCCTTTGCTGTGCGCATGCCTTTTCGGATGTCATTGTTGATTTTTCGGTAGACATCAGCGGTGTTCTTTTTCTTTTTTTTTTTAATCTCTCTTCGTTTATCACACAGATCCAAAAGTTCAGGTGTGATCCACGGCTTGTTCTTTGGTCGGTGCTTGCCAAGGATCTCAGTGGCGGCATCTGTCACAGCTGAATTGAAGGTGGTGGTCAAGGTGTTGACATCTAATTCACCAGTCCCCAAAATGAGCAGTGGTGCAAATTTCCTTCCAATTGTGGCCTGAAATAGTTCTGCCATTTCCGGGTCTTGCAGTTTGTCCAGGTCGAACTTCAGTCTAGTGCACGTTGCTGTATTTACTCTCTTCAAGTGGAGCCGGAAAGACATCATCACGAGATCGTGGTCACTTCCGATGTCTGCTCCTGGAAAAGTGCGTGTCCTGCCAATGTTAATACTTGATCTGAAGCGTTTCTTGACCATGATGTGGTCTATCTGGTTGTGATGCTCCCCGCCGGGACTGTGCCATGTCCATCGTCTGAATGTTTTGTGGAGACCAAGCGTGTTTGCCAGTACCAGATTGTTGTATCTGGCAAACTCCAAGAGTCTCAGACCCCTGTCATTTGTGTCGTTGTTGCAGTTATGGTGCGCATCTTGGCCAACCTTGGCATTCCAGTCGCCTTGCACTATGACTATGTCCTTCTTCGGCACTTGGTCAAGGACCGCCTGTAGATTTTCATAAAAATACTCCACTTCGCTGTCGTCATAGTCTGATGTTGGGGCATAGGCCTGGATGATGGTGATGTTTAAAGGGGCTGCTCTCAGACGGATGGTAATGAGTCTACAGGTGACTGGGCGGCAACCCATGACAATGGCTAGAATGTTCTTGTGGACCAAGAATCCAACGCCGTGTTCGTGCCTGTCATCTCTACCGCTGAAATAAAGCTTGTGGCCTTTGTCGGTCGTTGTTTCACCTAGGCCTTTCCAGCGCAGTTCGCTGATACCTAGAATGTTCCATCGATAGTGGTCCAGCTCCTGGGCCAGTTCTTCTAATTTTCCTTCCGCAGTTAAAAGGTGGTCCCATAGCCTTGTGGCCGTAGGGGAGCGTGATGTTGGAGATCACACTTATCTTGGGCCAGCGTAATGAGGGTGATGCCCAACTCTCTCCCTCGCTGCTTTACCTTCCCCACCCTCAAGAGAGTAGGTACTCAATCACAGTTGAGTCAACTGGGGGCGTTGTTGTTTGTCGCTTCACACCTTAGCGGTCACCCATCCAAGTGCTAACCGCACCGGACGGTGCTTCACTTTCGACACAGTAGCGGGTGCTCCAACCACTGCACTATCCGACACCCCAGTTAGGGTCCTGACATTCCAGGTTCCTATGACGATGTTGTTTCTCGTGCGGATCTTGCTAAATTGTCCATCAGTAGCATACTTATCACCTCCGTCCTGGTGTCCAACAGAAGGCGCGGTTCGTGTTGAGCCGGGCGACGACCGATCCGGAACACACATCGGGAACTGGTTCAGAACAACAATTGGTGTGCGTCAACTTGACCGTCAAGGATGCTTTCTCTCTCCAACACTCTTCAACATCTTCCTAGAGCGCATCATGTCAGATGCCCTTGCAGATCACGAAGGCACAGTCAGCATAGGGGGTAGAGCAATATCCAATCTTCGTTTTGCGGATGACATTGATGGATTGGCTGGAGAGGAACAAGAACTTGAACAGCTGGTACAGAGGCTTGACACGACCTCCAGAGCTTATGGAATGAAAATAAGTGCAGAGAAGACCAAAATGATGACCAACAACACTAATGGCATCAACACGGACATCAAAGTCCAAGGCCAATCCCTCAACACAGTGCATAGCTTCAAATGTTTAGGAGCCATTGTATCAGACAATGGGTCCCGACAGGAAGTCCTCTCCAGGATCGCACAAACAACTGCTGCCCTGACAAGGTTGAAGCCCATTTGGAAGGAGAGGACCATCAGTCTACATTCCAAAGTAAGACTGCTGCGGTCCCTTGTCATCTCCATCTTCCTATATGCTTGCGAAGCATGAACCCTCACAGCAGATCTCCAACGAAGAATACAAAGCATGGAGATGAGATGCTACAGAAGACTTCTGGGCATTTCCTATACCCAACACATCACCAACGAAGAAGTTCGACAGACCATCACACAAGCCATTGGACAACACGATGACCTGCTCACAGTGATGAAGAAACGGAAACTCCGATGGTATGGCCACGTCTCCAGATCATCAGGCCTTGCAAAGATCATTCTGCAAGGTACAGTGCAAGGAGGGAGATGAAGAGGGAGACGGAAAAAGAGGTGGGAGGACAACATTCGAGAATGGACTGGTTTGACCCTGAGCGAAGCCATCAGGGCTGCTGAGGACAGTGAAGAATGGAGTATGCTGGTTAAACGATCATCTGTGGTGCCCCTACGACCTCTGGGTTACGGGACAGGATAGGATAGGATAGGATAGGATCAGAGAACTCCACAAATCCCTTCAGTCACCTGCCCTTTTTCTTGAAAACTCTTCCAAAACTCACCATTTGTGTATGAGGTCTTTTGAGTCAGCTTGGAATATTGGACGCTTTCTGCCAAAGGGTCACTAGGGCTTCCTATGATATTATTGTTTAGCAATGTAGCATTTTATATGCTTGTGTTTTGTTATATTTTATAATGATATTTATATTCTATTTTGGATTTGTAAACGGGGATTCGATAATTTAGAGTATATAGCCTCAGCGTCCCTTGCGTGGAATGCTTTTATTGTAAAGTGACCAGCTGTTGGAGTTCCTTCAGTGTTACCACTAGGGTTGTTTCAGCAGATCTGTTATACGGATCAGGGGTGAGTCCTCTTTCAACCAAGTTGTGGTCCTGATTTTGTGGTCCTGATTTAGCTCTTTACAGTCCGCTGGACCCTGTAAGCAATGAATAACTAACAAACCCAGAAACCCCTGATGATCTGATGCCAAACTGATACTTTTGAACAGTCTGCCTGAGATACTGCTTTTAAAACAGAGTTTAAAGGCACGAAGTTCTTTTACCGTTTTCAGAGAACTGGGGACTCTTTGAAACTAACAGCTCCTTATAATTTGATTCCAACGGAAATACAAAGACAAATATAAAGTTACTGTTGAGTAATACTTTCTTCTTCTTTTTTTTTTACCAGACTAAAATTCCGAGGCTCTCAATGCTTGGAGCTCCTGCCTCTAATACTATCAGGAGGTTGTGGTCGCCTCCCTGAAACTGAAAGTTCTCGATGATCTGCCCCAGACTTAGTGCTTATAGTGGTGTCTGGAATTTGAGTTAAAAAGTGTCAAGCTCGTCCTTTATTGTAATTGTCTGAAATGTCAATACTGTTTTCGGATTTATTCTGTAGAAAGTTTTATAATTATGTTAAGACATTTTTTTTTTTGGGGGGGGGGGTTCAAACCTGCGTCCCAACCACAACAATCATCGCTTTCCCACACTATCTTCCCTCCCCTCCTCTCCCCCTATCCTCCCATAACTCATTCTATTTTGCCTTCTTATTTTGACGATGGAGGTGAGGAAGTGTAGGTGCGGTGAGGATGGTGGTTGTGGAGACAATGAAGTTGGTGAGGACGAGGGTGGTGGTCCCAACAGTTAAAATTAATGTTGTTATGAAGGTGGTGTTTGTAGATATCAAAAAAGGAGGCGGAAAAAGAAGAAAACGAAGACGATGACGTTGATGATGACCACGAAAAAAAGAGGGGAGAGACAATGAGAGAGAGAGAGAGAAAGAGAGAGAGAGAGAGAGAGAGAGAGAGAGAGAGAGAGAGAGAGAGAGAGAGAGAGAGAGAGAGAGAGAGAGAGAGAGAGAAGAGTGATGAAAATGACGACGATAATAACCATGGTATCCAGTTTCAAAAAGTTCCACTACATTTCCTTTTCTTTTCGCTTCTGCTTCTTCCTTTTGTGTGTGCGGTGCCCTTTTACGAGATTTTTAAAAAAAATGCATTAAGTGAAACTTTCATGCTATCTGAGATTGATCCTACCCCTACTACGACAAATGAAAGTGGACAGTTCTCATTTCGCCTTCACACTAGGGGTAAAAGCAACTTTGGATCGCAGTTGGCTTGCTATTCCAGAGTATTCTCAGACACAATTACCAATACACAGTTGCTTGTTTTTATAACAATTTCATGTTTGATTGCGAAACGATCAGTGGCGCATTAAAAAAACAAAGAACAGACCGATTGTTTTAACATAAATTTTATTCAACAAACAAACCTGATATTAATACAGTGCAAAACATCAGGGCGCACAAAAGCACAAGGCTTAAATAAGTGCTACCCAAATAATAATAATGTGTCAAAATATCACTGGCGGACGACAGGAAACAACAACAGAACATGGATAAAAATACAAGAAATAGAAAAAGGAAATTTTTTATAAAAAGAAAAGAAATTTTAGACAAAAAAAGATTTCCAAGTGAAGGGGAAGAGAAAAAAAATTAAAAAAAATACGGGAGGGGGTGCATGGTGGTGGTGGGGGAGAGGGGTGGGGCGTGGATGGGGAGGGGCGGGTGCGAGAGAGTTATACGTGTGGGAAGAAACTAATGAGTGTGTAGAAGATCAACGTTAAAAAGCGAAGTATGTGGAAAGTCGTTGAAAATAAAAAACAGACCGATTGACCTGCAGACTAACAGACCATCCAAAGGACTACCACAAAAAGATGGGCCACGCATACCAGTATAAACAAATATTAATATGCTCAAACGTTCACTGGTTGTTTTTGTATATCACAAAACGTGTTTATAAGAAGAAAAAAAGGACCAAGTTGCCTAGGTCTTTAAGAAAGAGCAAATGCAGTGCCTAGGGAAACTGGCCACTACATCTGGTAACGTTCCTTAGAAGTCTGGACAATGTGCATTCAGTGGGTTTTGATACGTGGCAGGCAATGGTCCAGCCAATCAGCAGGCCGGCAGCGATCCTGACCTTTGAGTAAGGTAAAGGCGATGCCACTGAAGGACTGATCCAAGGTTTAAGTGTCTGTTTAGCCTCCCCCCTCTCCCCCCCTCCCTCCCTCCCAAAAAATCGATATAATCAGCTTATTCTAGACAAGCAAACTAATTTATTTTATAGAAATGTCATAAGCCAACCTATATCGATCGACAAGATCGGCCAGAACGACGGGTCCCACAGAATGATAGGTATTGAGTATATGTATACCAAAAGCACCAAAATCGGCTCAACGGTTTTTAAAATTTAGTGCGAAACGTGTTTAGGGATATATTGACCCTAATTACTTTGACCTTTGAGATAAAGCAAATGCGATTGCACGGGCAGTTGATCACTAACCATGTAATGTATTCCGTGGTTCCCCTAGATATGGCGTGCAATGTTCAGACCAACAGACAAAGAGAAATCTTTTGGCTGGTTTTGATTTCCGACTAAATCAATATATTCTTAAATAAGTTTGAGAAAACAAAATAACGATGTTGTTTGAAGGATGGAAATTTAATCATTTTAGAATGTTGTGGTGTTGTTTTTTTTTAATCCAGTAGTGCATGAGAACATTCGAATTATATTTTACTTTATTTTTTGGGCAAACATTTCGTCATCATCATCATCATCATCATCTTCTTCTTCTTCTTCTTCTTCTTCTTCTTCTTCTTCTTCTTCTTCTTCTTCTTCTTCTTCTACTACTACTACTACTACTACTACTACTACTACTACTACTACTACTACTACTACTACTACTACTACTACTACTACTACTACTACTACTATTACTACTACTACTACTACTACTACTATTACTACTACTACTACTACTACTACTACTACTACTACTACTACTACTACTACTACTACTACTACTACTACTACTACTACTACTAGCACCACCACCACTACCAGCATCATCATCGTTGAACTTGCGGTTCTTTCAATCGTAATCTTCTTCTGCCCACCCACTATCAGCACAACCATCATCACCGTTGAAGTCAGCATCATCACCAGCAGCAGCAGCTGTATCTTTTCTGCTGCTACATCTTTGCAAGCGTTTAAAGTCAATCAGGGGATTTAAAGGGACACTCGTCTTTGCATTTCAACATAATCTAAACAACTCTTCTTGGTCGGGAACATCAAAGTCAACACTTAGGAGTGAGGGTGCATTTAATTTTAAAATCGATTCAAATTTTCCGTGGCAGGAAGGAAACCGGTTTCATTCTGTAATCAAACCCGTTTGATTTGAAGTTTAAGTCAAGTGGCATGTACTCGGTGAATTTTCTTTAAACACTGTAATTTTTAGAGGAACCTTTATAGGTTAATTTCCAGTAACGAGTTTGTGTTAACCCGTATGAGCACGTTTTATACCTCCTTCATCCTGTAGCGATCTCCTTATTCCTTTTCCTTCTTCTTCCTCTTTTTCCTTCTCATTCTTTTCTCCTCCTTTTCATCACTATTTGTCATTATGCCTTTCCAGCAAAACTATGTCAGATTTCATCAAGTTTACGCATGTGCATAAATCATTGGTGATGTGCCTGATAGCACAGTTGATAGGGTGTTGGATTCCTGTGCCTGATAGCACAGTTGATAGGGTGTTGGTTTCCTGTGCCTGATAACACAGTTGATAGGGTGTTGGATTCCTGTGCCCAGTTGATAGGGTGTTGGTTTCCTGTGCCTGATAGCACGGTATATAGGGTGTTGGATTCCTGTGCCTGATAGCACAGTTGATAAGGTGTTGGTTTCCTGTGCCGAAGGACGAGGGTTCGAACCTCGCATGAGACGGAACTAACATGACCGTAGGTGTAGATAGGATAGGATAGGATAGGATAGGATATGAGGGTTTTCTCAGGTGCTCCGGTTTCCTCCCTCTCTTCAATAATGGTAACAACATAGTCTAACATTTCAAAACATTTTAAATCGTGCTTCATAAGCAACCTACATACATGCTACTTTACATGGTTTGTTCAAATCTTGTACCTTGGAGGATATTATATTATCCACCTGGTGATCTAGAATATGTTGGCATAAGCCCTGATCTCATGTTTTAAACACAAAACTTGAAAGATCTCACAAACCCACTGCAGTATGTCTATTATTCGGAAATAAAACAAAGCGAACGTCTTGCCTTTCGTCATCGATTCTCATCGTATATTGTTTGCTAATACAGGAGAACAATGGAATATGTTGTAACACTGTCACGATGTCAGGATGCCATTTTCCTGTTCTTTCTCGTCTTTGAATTAGTGGTATTTTTCTACACCATTTTTTACAGTTTATTTATTTATTTTATTTTATTTTTTGTATTTGTTCCCATGCACAAATGAAACTCTAAAGGCAAAACTGAAAACAATGCCATTTGTCTCATGATAATCGTATTAATTTTCACCGCAGTGATATTTTTATAATTGTGTTTAGATATTCACATTGGTGAGATTTCGCTGAGTAGGATAAGACAGTTAGATAGATAGATATTCAGTGCTTATAGGGTCCAGCGGCCTGCCCAGAGCCGAATCAGGACCACTAAGACAGTGAGAGAAGAGAAGAGAGGGTGGTGGAGTGGGGAATGAGGATCGGCGTCTTTGCATTTTTCCGTGTCCAACCACGGAATCATTATTGGGTGGGGTGTGTATATGTGTGAGTGTGTATATGAGGGTGTGCGTATGTGTCACGTGCGAACGTGTTCTGCGTGGGCATTTAAATAGAAATAATGCCGATTCATCAGCTGATCTCATTAAATTGGAAACCACGGCATTTAATTACTATACAATAGTGTCTGATGAAAGGGGGCGATTAAAATTTCAAGTAATTTATCTTCAGTTGCCTTCTTTATTGAACTGGAAATTATTTGACGCAAATCACCAGCGGTCGTTTTTTCGTTCCCATTTATTACAGGTATAGATTGAAAACCTAATACTGTTCTCAGTTTCTGTTTGTTTCGATGTTGTTGTGTTTTTTCCTAGCGAGGTGGTACAACAAAGAACCTTATCCATGCACGAGGGATTCCGCTAAATAAGAATTTATTTTAAAATAACAATTAAGCACATTACACAGTTTGATAATGTCATTGTTCATCATCATCATCATCATCATCATCATCATCATCATCATCATCATCATCATCATCATCATCATCATAAGCCGAACTTACGTAACTTAGGTACGAGACTTTTCAGGACACCGAGGGTTTTCTCCGGGTACTCCGGCTTCCTCCCTCCCTCCCTCCCTCCCTCCCTTCATTAATGGTATTGGATTCAGTCAAACTAAAATTTCAAAATAAAAATTAAATTTCTATTCCGTCTTTTGTAATAGCGATCTCACCAGATCGCCGCCCTTTGATTGCGATTGAAGAAAAAGCGCGTGATAGCATCCTGTATTATATATATTTTTAAAATTATTGTTGTTATCATCATCATTATCATTATCATCATCATCATCATCATCATTATCATCATCATCATCATCATCATCATCATCATCATCATCATCATCATCATCATCATCATCATCATCATCATCATCATCATCATCATACTACGGCCATCATCATACTACGGCCATCATTCTGTTTTCAGTGCACGTTGTTAATGTAAGCCTTGCACTATCGTGCAACAACACAATCTGAATTTGCAACACGTTTGCCATAGAGTCACGTCAAGTAAGTTTTTGTAGCACCGTGAAATTAGGGAGCTTATTTTATGCCTTTGAACCAGCATGATCCTCGGTAAAAGACGTCAGCTTCTAGACCGACAGTAAATACTATTTTTTTAAAGCCCTACATTTGTGAATAAATCTTTATTCTTTTTCCGAGCTGTGCTTGTTTATTACTTGAGATAACAGAAGATGACTGATCATTCCTTTGAGCATTCTACCAATATCGCGCGTTTTTATTTGACTTATTGCACCACCAAATTGGCAATTATTTGGCTGTTGTATTTGTGGTGTAGTTGTTGCTGTTGTCACAATAGCTTCTCAGAACCCTTTCCTACCCCCGTCGCCTTCATTAGTTCCCGAAGCGACAGCTTGTGGAATTATTGTTTTTGTTGTAATTAAAAGTTCTTCTTCTTCTTCTTCTTCTTCTTCTTCTTCTTCTTCTTCTTCTTCTTCTTCTTCTTCTTCTTCTTCCTCTTCTTCTTCCTCTTCTTCTTCTTCGTCTTTCTCTTCCTTACAACTCGTCTCAAGATGGCGGACAGGCAGTATGTTTACGTCTGAGTGGCTCCGGTAGTGTTGCTGTTCCGGGGTGTTTCGGCGAACAAATGTGATATATGATGTTTGAATCAGGTGTGTGACATTGATGTTTCTCGGAACTATGTATTTCTAAATGCCTACATAAATCAGCCATCAGAATATTAAAACATTTCTCGTTGTAAGATATAAACCAAGTGTTATAGGCCTCTTGTGTATCAATGCGGTCATGCACTTTGTAAATGGGACGAACATATTGCAAACATAGGAAGTAAGGTAAAACTATTACTGAATTGTCTAAAATCATTTAAGTATTCCCTAAATAGAAAATCACTTGAAATTATGTACAAATCATTTATCCTGCCCATTTTTGACTATGCCGACATCTTATATGATTGTACATAAGCCCAAGCAAACGTTTTAGAAAATCTGCATCTTGAAGGGTTACGAACAATAACTGGTTTTGTGAGGGGCACTAGCCACGAAACTCTCTATATGGAATCTGGTTTTTGTTCTTTAAAAGCTCGTCGAGAAAGACACAAACTAATAATGTACCACAAAATAGTAAATAATTATGTACCTCAATACTTGCATAATCTTCTTCCACCTCTTGTTGCCAGTACAAATCCGTACCACCGACGTAGACTGCTTGAAAGGAATATCCCTCGTCATAAAACTGAAATTTTCGACACCTACTTCTTTCCATCAACCACTGTGCTGTGGAATTCTCTACCAGACAGCATACAGCAAACCACATCAATAGGAGCATTTAAACGTTATCTTCACAAAGACGACCCTTGCAATCCTCCGCATTTTTACATTGGAAAAAGGCCAGACCAAATAATACACTGTCGACTCAGAAGGAATATGAGTGATCTTAATTACGATCTGTTCACTCGGCATTTAACTAACAACCCCTCATGCTCATGTGGCTTTCAAAATGAAACTGTCGAACATTTTCTCTTTCACTGTCCCCTCTATACTAACATCAGAATAACTACTATCGCTACCCTCAAGCAAGAACAAGTATCGTTAAATAACTTACTGCACGGAAACCAAACCTTTTCTCTATCTGACAATCAACTTCTTTTCAGTACCACTCAAGAGTTTATCAAACAGTCAAAGCGTTTTCGTTAAGTGAAATTTTCCGCTTCACCGCACAAACGTCCCGGTGTTCAGCTCAAACCATCTCTCTCTCTCTCTCTCTCTCTCTCTCTCTCTCTCTCTCTCTCACACACACACACACACACACACGTCTCCTTTTTCAATTATTGGTCTAAAAGTGTCAATTTCTTAGTAATATAATACGCATTTAATTTCTAGCTAATTATTTGATTCATTGTTTTTATTTGTTTCTTTTAGTTATTTATTTATTTATATATGTGTGTGCGTGTGTGTCCGTGTAATTATTTACTAAACCTTATTATCTTTAATTAATTTATTATATTATCTTTTTAAATTGTTGTATTCTTCTTTATTTATATGCAACTATCAGTTGCCTGTCAATTAATTATTATGTAGAATTTTGTCATACAGGGTGGGCTTATATAAGCTTGCTTGTTGCCTATCCTGTAAATCATTGTTTGAAATTATATGCTTTTTCCTTGAATAAAACTATTTGTTTAAACCAACTCGTCCCACCGCCGTAGCTCAAGTAGTAGAGCGTTCGCCTGGCACACCGATGACCCAGGTTCGAATACCATGGTGGGCGATATAAAATGAGGCCATTGCACTGTCCATTTTAGAAGTATGATTGAACTGGGTGCTTCAGTGTTGATTCAGGTCCCTACCCCTCTTTCCCTGGAATGGTTATCCCCGTCTGCCATATCGCTAATGGTGGGTGTAGACGTTAAACTTCAATGTTCGTTCATTCTTCCAACTCTTCTTCTTCAAACCCGACAAAAAAGAACTCGCGCAGACGCCGACAAACCTGTCATGGGATTTGGATAATGAAATTCGTGGCTCATAATTGATGACTTGTCTGAGCTAGACTGCTTTGTCTTACAAAGCCTGTAATACACTTTTTGTTACACTTACCTGCTCGCATTGTCTGTAAATGTTCAGCGTTCTTGAAGATATGAAAAAAATAGTGGTTCGCCCATTCTTTTTAATTATCCTAAACGTTTCTCACAGATATTTTGAAACCTGCATCGTCTTAAACTTACCAAAGATTTTAGAAGAGATAAAATGAACATGCATTCATTTTTTATGCTCATCGCACTTCATCCCTCCTGCTTTGATCAGTATTAATTATTAATGATCTTATCACAAAATCTGAAGATTGAAGATATACCAAGTATGTTTAAGAGAAAGTGTTTAAATAAACTCAAAGGTTTTGTTTTGTCTGACGACTCGTGTTGCTTTTATCTTCTCTTTTCTGCCTGCAAGTATGTTTAATGTAGAAAAGATATTTATATTACAGTGTTCTCAAAGATTTCCTATCGAAATTGACAGTATTGTTCAATGTAGAAAAAAGATGTATAGTACAGTGTTCTCAAGATTTCCTATCCAAATTGACAGTGTCACACGGTCTTGCCCTTCGGTGGTTAGGTGACATCTTTTCCTAAGAAAGTGTGTTAAAAGGCAGAAAGATAAAAAAAATTGTCTGACACATAGAATTGCCACGCTTCGACATTGGGCGAGAACTGTTGATTTGATGAAGTGTGACATGACAGTGAATATAACTGGTTCTGAAAATGGTAAATGTGGCCGATGCCGTGCACACCAGCTCTTCGGCTGTTGACCTGCCTATTCCACTTAATAATTCACTGCCCTCTCCTGCTTTTCGAGTTGTAATTGCGGTTGCGGCTGTTGTTCTTTTGATGTTTTTGGTGGTGCGGTGCAGCAGTCCCAATTGCACCAACAGCACCTTTTCTGTTCTGACGGTCTGTAGCACTCTCAGTCTGTTTGCCTTTCCTGTTGTTTTTCGACGGTTTTAATTTTTTTTAAATCTGTAGAGCCCCAATGTACTTGTCTTGGCGTCTGTTATCTATTTGTCTTCTATTGGTGATTCTGTTCATGTTCTCTTGTTTTAATGTAATGTTCCTGTATTGTGGCCTTGGTGCTCTCTCTCTCTCTCTCTCTCTCTCTCTCTCTCTCTCTCTCTCTCTCTCTCTCTCTCTCTCTCTCTTTCATCAAATTGTCAATTGTCTCTCTCTCTCTCCCGTTTCTCCCTCCCCCCGTTGGTCACACGTTGGCCAATCCGGGATTCGAACCAGAGACCTTTCGGTAGCTAGTAGACTAAGCCGCTCTACCAACTGAGCTACCCGGCCACTCACCATTGGAGTTGTTTCAGCCATGGAGTAAATATAGGTCAGTGGTTTTAGCAGATCTTTTATAAGGATCGGGGTGAGTCCTCTTTCAAACAAGTTGTGATCCTGATTCTGCATTTTGCAGTCCGCTGAACCCTATAAACAATTACAAATACTCTCTCTCTCTCTCTTTCTCTCTCTCTCTCTCTCTCGCTCTCTCTCTCTCTCTCTCTCTCTCTCTCTCTCTCTCTCTCTCTCTCTCTCTCTCAATAATTGTTCCTAAGTGGCTGGTGGTGTCACCCTTTCAAACCGTACTGGTGACTTTTAGTTAAATTTTATCTGTAGCCGATTCCTGTTTCCTGCACACAGCCACTGTACCGATAAAACCATGGCAGGCTAAGGTGTCCAAGAGTAGAATTTAAGGCATATTCAATTATACTAGCTGTAACAATTTTGAAGGTTATTGAAACACTTGAAGTTTCTAATGTTAGCTATTTTTAGATGAAATCAGGTAGATTCGAAATTACATTTAGCAATGTCTCCAAATTCCTCCCTATTTTAGGACTGAAGATCATCGAAACAAACAAGAAAAAGAAGAAAGAATGGACTTGGGGGAAAAATGTATGTTAAGATGGACTGGAGAAAAATACAATCGTACAAGATTGATTGAAAAAGGAAGAAACAATCTGCTCCACAAATAGAAGCCAAGGGTTACACGGATACAGCTGTTTGTGGGACGTGATTTCCAACTCCCCAAAGGTTTGGTGAATAATCTTTGTGACGTAAACTCTTGCGTCTGGTTTATCAACAGTCCTCCCCCATTTACCTCTCGCTGACATGCTAGTTAAGGTAGATAAAAGTAATGCGAACCTCTGGAGGTCACAGCGTGAGATGTATCTTCTTATGCTGTGGGACTAGCAATTACTGTGTGATATGGGTCAACGTCTATGCAAAACAGAAAGTGATGTTAATGCAGTTGTTCTTTCTATGATGAAACTTGCATCAGAAAAGAAAGAAATTAATGTTTTAGTGGTGTTTTTTTTAATTACGTTAATGGGAAAATTTTCCGAATCAGTCTAAGATTAATATTTATTTTTCATCGATTCATTGTTCTGCGTAATGGCCAAATGTACATTGTCTGCTTTAGGGACTCGCTACTCTACCTACAAGGTCAGTTTGTACTTCATGAAATATAGATAAAATCGAAAGAATTTCATATATTTTGAAATTTCATACAGCTAGTGAACTTTGATTCTCCGAAGTTTCTTGTAACTTATAGCCAAATCAGAATCAAATGCAAACACAATGTTGGAGGCAGAGTTTTTAAATTATGTCTGTGTGGTGAACTGCATAAGAGGTAACAACTGAAAGGAGAATAAAAGGGTGAACCTAGTATGGACGGGTACATAGACTGTGTATATTTGTTGGCATGTAAAATAGCCATCTTTATCATGCTGCTTGGCATGGCTTTTCTAAACACAAGAGATAATATAGACGTCCATAATCGTGACATTACAAGAACACATTTGGCGCAATCCGCGTTTTACTCCATGCGTTCTGGCATTGCACGAGCGTATCACGCGTGGTGGTCACGTGCTGCACAGGAAATGAGAGTCCATAGAGACGGTTTTATCATTATGGGATAAGTAGCAGAAGTATATCACGCTTTTATTTACCTTAAGGAAGGTGTCACCCAGAGGTAAAAGACATTATCTTCTCTCACACTGAATCGTCAGACTAGTAGATGGAATGGACATTACTATAATGAGTTTTATTCCGGTGTTACTAGGTCTATAATGACTGATTTCCCCTTTCTATGAGCCATTTAGGTGTCGTTTCATGCCACCCTTCCTTTTTCCTTTAGTTACTTGTATCTTAAGCAACATTTAATTACCTATTGTTCGTTCCAGTTAGACTGTTGCACATGCTCACTACGTTTACATTATATAGTTTTCATGTAAAGAATATAGACTATTATTGAATGAAGAAAAGCAAAAAGCTGAAGAGTAGAGCTTTGGACGTTTTTAGTAAAACGGGGTTCTGATTTATTTATTTTAAAAAAAGTTTTCAGGTCTATCCGCTTCTATTTTATTTATTTATTTATTTATTTATTTATTTATTTATTTATATTTTTATTTTTTTGTTTGTTTGTTTGTTTTACCTTTCTTTCTTTCTGACTTTCTTCTGTCTTTCTTTCTTGCTTGCTTTCTTTCTTTTTTCTTTCTTTCTTTCTTTATTTCTTTCTTTCTTTATGGAACTTGGGAACTTTGTCCTATGGCAATCAAGTTTACGTTCAAACATTGCTAATGTATCAGTGATGTAGTCTGTCGGTATGTCTTATATCACCTAAATGTGTGAACAGACATTAAATTAAAGATTGATTGATTTGATTGATTGTAGTCTGTCGGTATTATTACATCATGTTTGTTTCTTCAATTTATTGCCTTTTCGGGTAATGCTGAGATTCCGATTTGTTCCCTGGGTATTCTTTAACTCTGTGCTCGTGAACGCTTTGGATAACGCTTTTTTTTGTCTTTTTTCTTTTTTGGGTGGGGGGTAAGGGGGGGGGGGAAGGGGGTGTTTGTGGTTGTTGTTGTATTTGTTGATGCAATTCTGTGATTCTGCAATTCGGTGATTGCTCTATTTGCCCATAAACTTATTCTTTGTATTGGTGTCTCAATATCTGTAAGCACATTGAATGCCGCCCTCCTTGTTTTCTCTTGCTCTTGTTGTCTCTGCAGATTGCCTGTGAAACATCCCTGCCTTCCTGTCCCTAAACCCGCCATTCTTCATTTTATCCCTGTCTTCCGATACTGAAATATGGATCTGGCAGCTAAACAAGAGCGTCGTTTGAAGCGGGCCCGAAGGATTGTTTATGGAAATGAAGTGTTCTACCCGCCGCCCACAAATAACGCCTTAGAGACAAAGAGCGCCTGATTGTAAACAGTGCGGACCCAGAACCTCGCCTTGGCGCAAGCCAGATATGACGTATGCGTGCTAGGAATTATGGGCTATAAACAATTGCGCCATCTTGCCGTTTTAATGAACACACGACCCTCGCTGGTAACAGAAGATATCTGGCATCATTTCCTCCAAAGAAAACAAACCCAGGAGGAGGGAGGAGGGGGCACATTGTAAGATGTAGATTTCTATGCTTCAATTCCTGTTCGTTACGAGTTTTTCCCGCAAGATAAAAATATCCTTTATGAATGCAGGTCGTGGACCATAAAACAGATCTGATAACAAGTAATAGGCTTCGTTCTTGTTTATCGTTATGTATTAATTTATTTGCTTGTTGGTGTCATATCATGTAGCAAGTTCGAGCACATTCTCTTATTTCATGTATATAAATAATAAACAGCACGTAATACTGGAAATATGGTAGGAAACCGTCAACTGAGTTTATGTAATCTATGAACCATACATTTCCAGCATGCCTCTTTCCTCACTGTTCCTCGATACTTTATAACGCCTTTTGAGAAAATATGCTTTTTCTGTGTCTGCTTCTATTCTGTGGAACTCTCTCCCATTTATAAATTATGTCTTAGAAAGTCCATCACCTTCAAGAGAAACCGCGCACATTGTTTTGATACCGCACCTCATGCTGTTTTATTTGATTAATTTAATTTGCCTGCATAATTTGTGCATTCCTCTCTCTCGTTTGAGTTGTTGTGTGATCTTGTCTTTGAGCAAAAACATAGATACAACTTTACGTGTCTTTGGTGGATGCGCGTGCGTTTGCATCTAGGGCAGACTCACAGTCTGGTTTTTGTGTTCTATTATTAATATTTTAAAATATATGTATTTTTGTTATTGTTGTTGTTGTTAACCCGATATATGCAGTTAATAATAATAATAATAATAATAATAATAATTATTATTATTATTATTATTATTATTATTATTATTATTATTATTATTATTATTTTTATTATTATTATTATTATTATTATTATTATTATTATTATTATTATTATTATTATTATTATTATATAGCGCTTTTTCCCAATGAACAATATCAGTTCAAAGCGCAGTACTCACGCATTCATTTTAAATATCTGGCTTCATACAAAATAAAATCAGACACCTGCTAACGAATAAGAGACGAGGGAGGGAGGGAGGAGGGGAGAGCTAAGAAGGGGTGATGGGGTGGATGGTGGCGGTGGTCTGAATCAAAACAAAAACAAAACAAAAACAAGTGGAGGAATGACGACGATGATGATGGGAGGCAAGACCAGAAACATTTAAGGAAGAGATGAGTTTTCAAGTTGGATTTGAAAGTAGCTATGTTTGGAGAGCCGCGAAGAGAGAGGGGAAGAGAGTTACAAGTTGATGGGCCAAGCACTGAGAAAGATCGACAGCCAGCAGAAGAGAGTTTGTAACGGGGTATGTGCAGCATGAGGGTGTCAGAGGAAGAACGAATATTTCTAGAAGGCTTATAGAATTGAATGTTCTGGGTGAGGTAGGAAGGGGCTAAGCCATGGACGTACTTGTAACAGAAATTTTGTAGATAATTCTATGAGACACTGGGAGCCAGTTCACTTGTGCGAAATTCTTGGATAATTTTCGTGGGGGAGGGGGGTGAAGAGAGAGAGAGAGAGAGAGAGAGAGAGAGAGAGAGAGAGAGAGAGAGAGAGAGAGCGCACATCCAACACAAGAAGTACGTAGAAAGAAAACAACATACCGGTACAACAGAAGAGTACGTAGACTACGATGTAAACTACCGCAAAAGCTGATGGCAAGAGAGAAAAACACCCCTGAAAAGGGTAGGTGGGTAGGGTAGTGATGGTAAAAAGAAATTCTGATCAGTCTTAGTTCTACAACCATTAATAATGCATGCTTTGGTGCCAGCTTGTGTGGCGTTTCGGCGCGAGAGTGAACGGTGTTTAACGAGACTTTTCTCGATTTTATGGTTCACTGAGATTTTTTTCCCGTCGCCGCTCCTCACGGCCCTGGACTGAGTAGACGAGACAAGACTGACAAGACAAGACGAGACGACTCACAGAGTTTCATTCTGAGTATCAGAGAGACCGCGATGGTGTGACCCAAGTTCAACTATTACAGCAGCCGACGTGCCTTTCTTGTAACAATTACCGTTTTCTGTATAGAAGCCATGTTTGAAGCGGCAAGGTCTGCTTGGACAAAAGGATAACGATCTATTTATCATCCAAGTAGGCGTTGCAGAAGGCATCTTTATTTATTTACTTATTTGTTTATTTCATTATGTTTCATATCCTATCTATCCTATCCCGTAACTCGGAAGCCGTTGGGGCACCACAGATGATCGTTTAACCAGCGTACTCCATCTTTCTATGTCCTCAGCAACCCTCATGGCTTCGCTCAGTGGCAAGCTAGTCCATTCTCAGATGTTGTCCTCCCACCTCTTATTCTGTCTCCCTCTTCTTCTGCGTCTTTGCACCGTGCCTTGCAGGACGGTCGTTGCGAGGCCTGATGCTCTGTTGAGATGGCCATACCATCGGAGTTTCCGTTTCCTCACCACTGTGAGCATGTCATCATGTTGTCCAATAGCTTGTGTGATGGTCTGTCGGACTTCGTCGTTGGTGATGGGCTAGGTATAGGAAATGCCTATAAGTCTTCTGTAGCCCTTATCTCCATGCTTTGTATTCTTCGTTGTAGGTCTGCTGTGAGAGTCCACGTTTCGCAAGCGAACTGAAGGCTAAATGCGCCTGTGGGTCTTAAGAATAACTCGCTATGTCATATCTCTTTGTCTCTGTCTTTCTGTCTGTCTGTCTCTGTCTGTCTGTCTGTCTGTCTCTCTGTCTGTCTGTCTCTCTGTCTCTCTGTCTCTCTGTCTCTCTCTCTCTCTCTCTCTCTCTCTCTCTCTCTCTGATTTAGTACACGAATCAATCACTGCTATGAATGATTTCGCAAACTGGTGATGTCGCACCTCACTCTAACATCGCTGCTCGGTCTCTGCCGTTAAGGTTTCTGTCTTAAAGTAAAATTTATCTGTAGCAATTTTTTTAAATTATCTTCTTCGAGATACTGGGGAAAGTCCGTCCACATGAAAAATAAACATCCATAACTTGGTGGTATGTAGGTTACGGTACGTCAGTTCAAGTTTTACTTTTGCATCTTTGTGTCGTCATCATCTCTCTCGCTCTGTCGCTTATTGACACATAAAACAAAGTGAATGCTATGAAAAGCGGCAATTAAATTGTGTATTATGTGCATAAAATAATAGCTGTATAAGAGACTATGCATACAACACAAAATGCAATGGCATATTGTGTTGTTGTTTTTCCCTTCTCCACTATTCCGTATTCCATCGTCAGAAAAACATTACCCTTTTCACATCACTGCTTTTTCACTTCTGTAACGGCTTTCTATGTGAGTAAAATCTATCAGTAACTAAAAGACCATGAAAGACGGATTAAAAGAAATAATGTAGGACGCTGCCAACATGTCGAGGCACCCAGAGTATCATAGGCCATACGAGTTTGCTTCTGAATCGAAGGAGTGTCAGAACAGCTCAGTAGTTTGTGGGACAAATGTTGCGCAATCTACCCGGATTCAATTCGTGATGGGTTTAAATAATTGGATAATACTCGTCATCCTCGGGTCGCCTTCTCATCAAAACCATGACGGGCGCATAGCTGTGCCACACAAAATGGGCGTGGATGGGGTTGGGATGGGACGTGATATGACGTAATGCTTTGAAGGAGTGTTTTTAAATTAGTATCTGGCACTCACCAGCATGACCATCATGATGTGTGTAGTCAGTGCGATGGAATGCAAGCGTGCACATAGATTTATATTTTCATCCGTTCAACTCTTCATAGTCCCGTATGTTCTGTGTGGAATTTAGGTAAACGTGGTCGGCCTAACAGTGATTACAGTCGCCAGCCGACTTTTTTAAAAAAATACCCTGGTCTTCTATAAAGGCTGTGCCGAGTTAAGTCCCTAACGCCAGCTTAGAGAGTCGACCTAAGAGCGCACACATACATCAACGATCTGATGTTGAAAGCCTCTTAACAGAGTGTCTCGATGAGATGGGGAGTCTTGGTTATTAGCATCTGTAACGCTGATAAACCGTATTGAAATCTGATCCATCTGCGGATAGCCTGGCAAGCGTTCTCGTTGATTTACGGAGTGTATAAGGGAGGGAGAGAGTGAGAGAGAGAAAGAGTGAGTGAGAGGAAGAGAGAGAGAGAGAGGGTGGGTGGGTGTTAGGGGATAGGGGTGAAGGGTGAGGGTGAAGTCGTTTAGCTATGATGTCCCACAAGGATAGTTTTTTAAAAAATATATATTTTTATGATGATGATAAAAAATATGCAAAAAGACACAAGAACAACAATAGAAAACAAACTGGTTTCTCAAGAGAGAGGGAGAGAGAGAGAGAGAGAGAGAGAGAGAGAGAGAGAGAGAGAGAGAGAGAGAGAGAGAGAGAGAGAGAGAGAGAGAGAGAGAGAGAGGAGATATATCAGAATACCATACTTTTAAAAGTAGTTCGTGTGTGTGTGTATGTTTGTGTGATCTGCACTTTCAAGAAAGTGAAAAACTGACTGTTATATGGATTCTGTGAAACTGGATGGGACTTTTTAATGATAATTTTCGTGTGTTTAAATTGTTACATTATTAATAATTTAATTGTTCAAAGTGTGTGAGTGTTTGTTAGTGTGTTTATGGTCTAAAATCACAAAGTGTACAGGCCTTAAATGAAATAAATGAAATGTATGTGGGCGTGCGTGTGTTTAATAAAGTAGTTTAAAGTTAGTAAATATCACAAACTTTTTGCTACATCAACAGTCTTATGGACACTATGATAACCGGTTAGAAGACACACTGACAGACGTTAACCATTTTCAAACTTTGAAGGTGCATTAGCGTCTACTTTAATTAATTATTAACTCTTCAGACGTGACCTTAATAGCAGATTGATATTTGATGTGCGAATGTTGGCTCTTGTATTTTGTAAACTGCAGTGAGATCAGCACCCTAACACAATTTTATTTATGTGATTGTTCTTATATAGCGATTTTCCTTAACAAGATCTGCTCAAGGCGCTGGCCGATACAAGATCTATCTCAAGCCGCCCCAGGCGCCCACTTGAAGCGTTTGAGCGCATAGACAGACGACTGAGCACAATCCTGGGCGACCGGGCATGGGGTAAACGGACCTCGTGTTTGCTGACTGTATTTGTGTAGCCGGCACTGACCTGTCTAGGATATGAGGGTCAGGATCTTTAAAATCCGTGCGATGAAATGCGTGCGTGAACAGACTAGACCTCGGTTTATTCTCTCATCCGCAGGAGTATGGTGGCAGCATAAGGGGAAATATATTTGGGGTCATTTATGACGATCTCTCGGCCACATTTCACTCCCACCTACAAACATACAATCATATTATATATATAGGGGCCTAATATTAAAAAAATATATATTTGTAATAAATTGATATGCCCACGCCGTCGAAAAAGACTAGAATTTGATTAAAGTTAAGAAAACAAGAACGCACTTCTTTATGTGTTTTATCTAATTCTGTCCCGTAACTTGATGTTTTAGTTAGTTGTTCACAAATTGACATTGACTAGGGATCTATGAGAATGTGGCGCCCATCTCCCATACACTTCTCCAGAGAGAGAGAGAAAGAGAGAGAGAGGGGGGAGGGGGAGGGGGAGAGAGAGAGGGGGAGAGAGAGAAAGAGAGCATCCCTCATGATGGAAAAAGGAAAAGATATTTGTGAAAGGATAAAAATGTGTGTTTTGCTACATCAGTAGTCTTAGCTGGAGTTAAAAGGACTTTGAGTTCGATATCGATTCCTTGGAGTCTGGTTCGGACAAATCTATAAGGTTATAACAATAGCTCCACTTTTTATTTACCTTAAGATCATTGACACACAGAAATTAAACCCATTAAAACACAATCCATTATAACAAAGGTTGTACGGAAAACTGGGTCCGGTTTCCATGTACAGTCACGATGCAAATTGAAAGGTTTGCAGTCTTTTCAAATCAGCTTCATTGAACTTTGAAACATATAGTGTCGTTGTAACGTGCTCAAAATTTGACGATATCAATTGTTGCGGAAAGTGTCCCTTATGACCTCAGTGACCATTATCAACTTGAGTAGAAGTCAGATGTAAAATAAATTAAAAATTAAACCCACCATTACACTCACCCACGTACATCCACAAACACATACTCCCTCTCTCCCCCAACACCCACACGTGCTTTAACACACACACACACACACACACCCATACACACACACACACACACACACGCACACACACGCACACACACACACGTACACAGACTGGACTGTCGTCAGTGGAACACACCACTAGAAACTCCTTTAACTAAAAAAAGCAAATTTCTCACAAGGGAGCTAATCCGATAACAAACCCTTCAGCGCGAAAAATCCTCACCTTCCCGCCGTCAACCTTGCAGCCTAGTCAAATGTGCCAAATAGGAACGGCAAGTTTGACAAATCACCACAAATACTATGCCTCTCTCTCTCCCTCTTTTCATCTCTTTGTCTCCCTCTGTCTCTACCCCTCTCACTTTTTCCCCTTCTTTCTCTCTCTCCCCCTCCCTCCCTCTCTCTCCTTCCTTCACTCTCTCTCTCCCTTCATCTGCCAACCTCCATTCCCTTCCTTCGGGAATGAACCCAAGCTACCCTAACAATATGCACAGCTTGGAGTGGACAAGTGTGCAAGAAGTTCGCCTTAATAGCTCACAAAATTCCATAATTTCTACATCATGTTTAAAAGGACCACGTCGACTTAGTTCCACAACCACAGATTTCCACATTTAAATGCTTAAATGACAACCTAATGCTGATTCTGTTCGTATTATTATTATTATTATTATTATTATTATTATTATTATTATTATTATTATTATTATTATTATTACTATTATTATTAAATCACTTTCATATTGCGCTTTTACAGATCAAGAACTGCTTAATGTGCTGGCCGATACAGGATCTAACTCAAGCCGCCCGAGGTGCCCGCTTGCAACCTTTAGCCGTGTAGTCTGACGCCATGACGACTGAGCACAATCCTGGGCGAACGCGGATGGGGAGAAGGGGACCTGGTGCATGCTGAGTATACGTGTGAAGCTGGCACTCACCTGTCTAGAACATGAGCGTCATGATCTTTAAAGTCCGTGCGATGGTATTGAGCATTTTGTAACCAGATAAAATTTCCATATTGACATGATTACAGTAATACTTAGACTGATCGCGGTGAACCAGGCCATACTGTTGCCTGTCCTGGCTTCACAAACAAAACGGAAGAAAAAGGACGGCTTGTTCTTTAATCTTAGAGATTGCATTTTGAAACACAAAGGTTTTAACTTGTTTGTGGTTTTCTTCTTAAAAACTCTTGACGACATCCCAGCGTCCCAGGCATATCTGGCGTGTTTGTCTTCTTTGTCAGCTTCTGTCGTTCTTTATTTAAAGGAACACAATTGGTGTTGTTGTTATTGTTGTTTTTGTTTTGTTGTTGTTGTTGTTGTTCTTCTTTTTCTTCTTCTTCTTCTTCTTCTGACTTCTACTTCTTCTTCTTCTTCTTCTTCTTCTTCTTCTTCTTCTTCTTCTTCTTCTTCTTCTTCTTCTATTAATAATATTAATAAAGGCAGTATCTCTGCGATGTAAGCTTACATTAGATATTACTAGAGCAATCTTTATTTTTCTCACTCCACTTTTTAATTAACGATCTTAAAGTAAGTTTTTTGTATGGTTTAGACATTGCCTTGCAAAATGTACAAAACTGCAATTAATGAAAGCGTGGCCAAATACGAACTGATTCGTCTTAACGAGGATAATAGATAGTCCTAACGTGTAAAGTAGTCTTTTACTGAAAGTACAAAAATAGGTAATGAAGCTGATAAAAAGAACGTAGGAAGATAAGAGAACGAGAGAAAGAACAGAGTCTGGATAAGTGGATTAGGTTATGTAATACTGTATATTTAATATATTTATCTTTAGCCAAACTCCTTCCTTACCTTCTATGCAAAGTGATGAGCACCCACGCAGACCTCTTTGTGTTTTGTTACTTTTGTTGCCTTGAATTTACCCATTTAGAAGGATTTGTTTATTTTTCGCAACCATTAATTTACCCTAACATTTGCATTGCGATCATATTTTTAAAAAAAATAAATATATAGTGGGCAGATCATCGCGAAGACGTGAACGTTTAGTTTCAGTTCTTTCGCAAGAAAGCACAGTAACTCCTTCTCTTTTTTTTTCTTTCTTTCAAAAAAAAACAACCAAGGTAAAGCCAACTAGCGACCTGTAGCTATTGTTTAGAGGCTGGTTATGGTGCGTGACGCTAACACGTTTCCTCCTGCACATTCCAACGAAACGTTTGTTTAAAACAGGTTTCTCTTAAGTACCATTTGTTACGTTATAAACCGCTCCAATCCGACGGAAGGTTTCGTTGAGAAAGTTTTATAAAGCTACGACAAATAACGCTACGACAACGGCAACGTAATTTGCAATGCTTAGTTTACGGCGATGCCATTTTTAGCCACATGTCGAAAGCTGTTACTAGACACATAAACAAACGGAATTTATTGATTTAAATAAAATTTATATTTTTGAAAAATATATTTTTGTTTTCTTTTTTTAGTGGAGCATTACTCACTGTGAATAATCGAATGGTTCCTCGCGTTGAAATGGTTATACCGGAGCCCTGTAAAGAGGAAGTGTGCTTCTTTTTTAAAGCTGACCTTTATCAGTCACTGGTACAGTCGTGTGACTTTTTTCGTCTTCACCACAGACGACCACGTGACCTTTGCCAAGAGAGGTAACCACCCGAGGGGGCTTCACTCCAAAGAACAATATAGGTGCCATGATGATCAAAAGCAGAAAAGGCTAAAGAGGGTGTCGCTGAATAGTCCGAATTTTCTTCTATTTACACGTTCTTCAGCTCCTTTCAGTTTTTCACCATCACCACCAAACACCCTCCTCCTTCCTCTCTCTAGCCAGACATACAAACACCGCTTCATATCCCACTCCTACGCTCTACCCACCCTAAACCTCTCTCACACACAATCTCCCTCTCCATCTTTCTCTCCTCTCTCTCGCTCGCTTGCGCGTGCTCTCTTCTTCTTCTTCTTCTTCTTCTTCTTCTTCTTCTTCTTCTTCTTCTTCTTCTTCTTCTTCTTCTTCTTTCCTTATATTTTATTATTGTTCTTTTATTCGTCTTGTTCTTGTTCTTCTACTTTTGTATCCGTGGTATTTTCAGCTTCAGTAGAAAGGGGAACGAAATGCGGGATATGTGGAGTGGAGTGGAGGAAGAAGTCATTTAGCTGTTGTGTCCCAATAGGATCTCTCCTTTTTTTATACAGAAACCCCGTCCACTACCTCCTTTGGGACAGATGGCACCAGCTTTGTTTCTTTGTTTTAGTGGCGCATTAACTAGGTTTCATTCACAGATACAGAGAGGGGGGTCAAGCAAATCTAGAAAATCATGTAGGGACTTAGTGTTTTATTCTCCATTTTCTGTTCCTCTATTGTGAACGCATTGAAACATCTCAGTCATGCACACACAAAAAAGAAGTTATTTACCCTTTGTCTGGGCGCTAGACAAAATAAGCAGCGGAAATGTAATTTGTTTTTCACGGCGTAAAACTTTAAGACACGTCGCTATTATCCACATTGTTTATAGCATCTAACGATACGGTAGGACCACTTAGTCTTAACTCCCTTCATCATCTTGGAATTAAATCGTTCTTTGTTTGTCGTGAGCAAAGTGGCGTGGCAGACAGCTTAAAATTTCCAGGCGACTTTACATTCTGAGAAATGGTTAGGCTATTTAGATAAGATAATATAGAATTTAGAAGTCCAATTTAAAAGGCATCAACTTAATTTTCTCTTGACATTTAAAACTAGCTTAATTTATTTTTTAACAGTGTTCATTCCTAAACAAAAGAAAAAGAAAGAGAATCACTATGAAACAAATTGCACTGAGAGGGAAACAACATTGAGGCTAATGTATTTACCTTGGATTCGAATAAAAACAAGACCATTCATTTTCAGACAATGCAATATATCTTTTTCATCTTTGAAACTTCTCCAAACAAAAGATACTTTGCCCTTTTCGGAACAAAGGATCTAAATACATCTGATGCTGTGCAGTGTTCTGTAATGCTTCGTTGACAAAGGGTGTATGTACTTTGTAGGATCCGAACAACTTACATTTTTTTGCTGTCTTGGAATTTTTTAAACTCTATAATACTCCCATGAGAGTTGCTGAGGACAGAGAAAGATGGAGTACGCTGGTTAAACGATCATCTGTGATGCCCATACGACCTCCGAGTTACGGGATAGGATATGATAATACTTCTATCTCAGTATTACTTCAGTATTTAGCTATATCTTTTAATTCACCTTCATTAAAAAGCTTAGAATAAATGGAGTACAAATACTTTACATGTACTGTTTCTTCAGTTTTTCCTGTTTTTTAAATTGTATTTCCAGACTTATCTGAAAAAAACTTTGAAAAAGTCGGGGGGAATCAGAACGAGCAAAAAGTCGATCCGTTGGAAAGCCATATCTAGAGAACCACTGAACGGATTTTTTAAAAACCAAAAATCATCCTATGTTAGTGGCCTGCGTCTGTGTGTGTGTGTGTGTGTGTGTGTGTGTGTGTGTGTGTGTGTGCACGTGTGTGTGTGTACGTGCGGGCACGGTGTGTTGGTGTATTATTATTTGTTTCCCTGTTCTGTAACCTTGAGAGGTTGCTGTGACATCTTACTTACTTTTTAGCGGATCCCTAACTCTGCGTGTTGTTTATGAATGCTTTGCGTAATCATTGATGTAAGCCAGAGGATTAATTAGGGGGAATTTTTATTTTTAAAGCTCAACAAATTGGCGAATTTCATGTTTCGAGACAATTCGTCTTTAACCTCAGCTTGGTGATTTATTTTAACGATGCACTAAACACTGTTACAGGATAAATTTTAGGTATAACAAAGTTAACCTCTCTCTCTCTCTCTCTCTCTCTCTCTCTCTCTCTCTCTCTCTCTCTGTCTCTCTCTCTCTCTCACTCAAAATAATAAATAAATAAACTTAGACATTTTGTTACGGCTGATGCATTAAAAATCTTTTTTCTATGCGCACTGTATGTCTAGTGTTAGTGACGCTCAAATTAAACATCTAAATAGTCTTCATAAAAGAGCAATCAAGATATTTTATAAATCTTATAACTACAGATGTTACAACTAATAAGAAATATAAAGAACTCCGAATATTACCACTTCAAAAACAATTTATATTTAATACAGCTCATTTAATGGAGCTAGTGTATGGCACTCTCTCCCTCTGGAATGTAAACATTGCGACACACCGTTTTCTTTCAAATGTAAAACTCTTCGAAATTAATTATAAAAGTGACGTATAATAACATAATGGGAACACAGTAATTCATGTAAGTATTAACTTCTTTCTTTCTTTCTTTCTTTCTTTCTTTTTCTTTCTTTCTTTCTTTCTTTCTTTCTTTCTTTCTTTCTTTCTTTCTTTCTTTCTTTCTTTCCTTCTTTCTTTCTTTCTTTCTTTCTTTCTTTCTTTCTTTTTATTATTATTTATAAGTTTGAAGGTATGGGGGAAGGGGGAGGGGGAGGTGGTTGCCTAAATAATGATGAAGATGTTGGTGTGATTGTGTGTGCATGTGTTTGAATGCATGTGTGTGTGTGTGAGTTATATGCTTTCCAAGTTAAAATTAAAGGTTCTTTACTAATATTATACTATGTTAATTTGTTAAGGGACAGATTGGAAGATTAGACTGTATAATTAGTCTAAAATCTTTATACCTAATTACAAAAAATTCAAGTTTCTCTCTCTCCTCTCTCTCTCTCTCTCACTCACTCACTTTCAATTATTTGAAAGAGCTTTGCTTCTTTAATTTACTTTTACTTTTATCTTTATTTATTTTAGGAAATTTGCTTCGATTTTTTTTATATTTTGTAATCCATTCTTATCTTTTCAGTTCTTTTTCCTCGTTTTATTTCATTTTATTTATTTATTTTTTTAAAAACCACCCTCTTTATTTCCATTTTTTAAATTCTTTTCTGCTCTCTTCCCAACAACAAGACCAGAATTAATTTCGCCTATGTGCAATATAGGGTAAGTGTAGGGGTAGCAGAGAGAGAGGGAGAGAGAGAGAGAGAGAGAGGAAAGAGAGAGAGAGAGAGGAAAGAGAGAGAGAGAGAGAGAGAGAGAGAGAGAGAGAGAGAGAGAGAGAGAGAGAGAGAGAGAGAGAGAGAGAAAACTGAAACATGAATTAGGATTTGGATGTTTTGTTTGTTCCATTCCATTTAAAGTGCAGGAGGCTTGCGCCGATTTACACTAAAGGCTAAAAGCAGGATATGACAACACAATTATCACTGTAAAATAACAATAAAAGCACTTTAATATGCGCATACACCTGAATTCATCTAATCTTTCACGCAATGTACACAGTGTCAGCTTTATATTGCTTTTTGTAAATTTAATTATATGTACATACAGTTACTAATTAATAAAATTTACACCAGGAATTTGGATGTAAGCTACATGTTTCATTGATGTGCAGGAGGAGGGAAGCGGAGGGGATGGTGTGGGTTGGTGGGTGGTAGTAGAGATCTATTCCGGATTGTGCCTATGAGGAGGTTGGGAGCGGTGGTGGTAAAAGGGAGATCGCTGTGTTAAGCAGTAACAGAAATAAGGATTTGGGCGTACGTGATCCATCGTTATGATTACAAGCCCACACCGATTAGCACAAAGGGTAGGAAACCAGGAAGCGAATGCGCGCTGCTGTTGCTGCTGCTGATGATGATGATGATGATGATAATGATGACGATGATTAGGATGAAAAGAAGGAGAAGAACGAGGATCTCGAAGGGGAAGAGGGGCATTAAAATTGATGATAATAATGAGGAGGAGGAGGACTAATGTTGTTGTTGTAGCTTTGTTTTTGTCGACGATATTGATGATGATAATGATGATGATGATGATGATGATGATGATGATGATGATGATGATGATGATGATGATGATGATGATGATATTCCTGTTTGTGCTGCTGCTGCTGCTGCTGATTATGATGATAACAATGTGCTCGTGATAATGTGGAAATTGGCGATGACAGTGTTGCTGCAGCTGCTTTTCATAAAACACAAAGATTTCGTATGCAACGTGACGGGTACCAATTCGGATACGAGAGCGAAATTCTATGGTGATCATAGCTGAGCGAATAACTTGAATAAGTTGTCGGGCGTAGTTTTTTGTTTACAGCTAAATGGAAACCTCAGTTGTTGTTGTTGGTTTTTTTAAACGACAACGAGAATGAGCTTCCTTTCAAGACTGTATTGGCTGTTGCCTTGCATCTGTTGGCCTCTTATACTCATCATGCGGGTGTACATATGATCTTTCGGACGCCTGCTGTATAATCAAGCACGGAGGCATGAAGAATTAGGGGGATAGGGTCAACTAGAGGATGGCTACAGGACCCGGCATTAGCAGCCACAGACATTACCCACGTGGCAGGGGCCCAGAGCGTGACTGCCTCACTGACTACTGTTTCCTACCTAATTGTTGTTCCTGTTGCTGCTGCTCTGTTGCTGCCGTGTGAATGCAATGCTATACTTGCTGAAGATGATAATAACAAAGAAGAGGTTGAAGAAGGGACAGATGAAGACGAGGAGGAAGGTGGCAATGAAAGAGAAGTTGCTGGTCTTGGTAATTTTTCTGTTGCTGCTGCTGATGATGACTAATAGGAAGAGGATGATTCTGTCGTTGCTGCTAATGAGTTGAAGACGACAATGGCGATGTTAACGCACCTTTATATTGGAAAAAAAGGTTAAAAGACTGTATGGCTGGTTGGTTACGGGATTTATAATTTGACTGTAGGGTTTCCACGCCTGATAATTGGTGCTGTGTGGGTGTGTGGTTGTGTGTGTGTAGGGCGGGGTGGTAGTGGGGAGAGAGGGGGTGGCGGGAGAGGATTCCTCAGTGCTATCTTGTATGTAGCTGTTTTCCTTGTGTTATATATGAAATACCTGTTTTAATGCTTTTGTTATATATGAAATACCTGTTTAAATGCTTTTGTTATATATAAAAAAAAATCTATTTAAATGCATTTTTATATATGAGATATGTTTTAATGCTTTTAATTGGTTTCATGTTAATGCTTTTAATTGGTTTCATGTTCTTTTTAAATATGTAGGTAAATATTCATAGATTTAGTATTTATTTCGTTCAGTTTTTATTATAAAAATGTAAGACGTTACTCGTTAAAAACGTAATTGATTTTTTTTCTCTGTGTCCACGAGAAGGTATGTTACTGTGTGTATAGGTTTTGTATATTGTTTTTTTAGTTAACATTTTGGCTAGGGTTAATTACTCTCCCTCACCCCCCCCCCCACCACTTGTCAAGTGCAGCGAGCACTTCCTTAACCAGAAGTGGTACTGCGCTGTACAAATGTTCATATTATTATTATTATTATTATTATTATTATTATTATTATTTCACCGTGCGGGTGCCGGGAATTTCTGTATAAATAGTATCCCCAATTTATAGAAATTTTAGTGCTTTAAATTACCACTGTTTCTGTCATTCTCATTTGTTCTTTATCGTTCCTAATCTATTCTACCAATCTACTGTCTTCTTCGCTAGAGCTGTCATCTACGTTTTTTTCTTGAAAACTCCCCAAACTCCTCATTTGTGTATGGGATCTGTTGGGTCAGCTTGGCGATATTGGATGCTTTCTGCCAAGTGGTCACTTGGGCTTTCTATGGTATTATTATTTAGCAATGTAGGCATTTTATATGTATGGTTTGTTAATATTTTATAATGATGTTTATATTGTATTTTGTTTTTGTAAACTGAGATTCGATAAATTAGAGTACAGCCTCCACGTTCCATGGGATGCCTTTATTGTAACAAGATGCCGGCTGGAGGGCACCTTCATTGTTACCGTTAAAGCTGTTTTAGCAGATCTTTTCCTGTTTCAACCACGTTGTGGTCCTGATTCGGCTTCTTGCAGACCGCTGGATCTTATAAACAATGACTAACTAACTTATTATTATTATTATTATTATTATTATTATTATTATTATTATTATTATTATTATTATTATTATTATTATTATTATTATTATTAGTTGTGGTTGTTATTATTGTTGTTGTTGTGGACGAGGTTAATTGAAGTTTAGGCTGGCAATTATTTGGAACTCTTTATGTTTCAATTCTTGGGTGCTGTAATCTTATGGATGTTTTGGAACCCCTTGGGGTCATGAGCAATCTTGCCACTGTAGATTGTTCTAACCTATAAAGGGAAAAGTGAAAGCCCCAGTTGAAAGCCTGTCTTTCCTTTATAGGCATGACCGATTCACTGCGGCAACAGTCCCACCGTTGGAGTGCCGGGGGTTTCAGTATAAATAGTATCCCCACTTTCTGGAAATTTAGTGCTTTAAATTCCCACTGTCGCTGTCTTCCTCATTTGCTCTTTCCCATTCCTGCTCTGTCCTATCACTCTGCTATACTATCTTCTTCTTCGCTAGATCAATGACCTACCTTTTTTCTTGAAAACTCTTCCTGGACAAGACTCCTTGTTTGTGTATCAGGTCTGTTGGATCAGCTTGGGAGTGCTGGACGCTTTCTGCCGGGTGATCACTAGGGCTTCCTATGATGTTATTATTTAGCAATATAGGCATTTTATATGTATGTGTTTTGTTGATAATTTATAATGATGTTTGTATTCTGTTTTGTTTTTGTAACCGGGGGTTCGAGTGGTTGGGGTAGAGCCTCAGCCGTCCCCTGCGTGGGGTGTCTTTGTTGTAAGGTGACTGGCCGGTGGAGGGCGTTCGGTTTTCCCACTAGGGTTGTTTCGGCAGATCTTTTATGCGGATCGGGGGTTGTCCGGTCCTGATTTGGCTCGGAAGAGTCCGCTGGACCTAAAGCAACAATCAATCAATCAATCAATCAATCAATCAATCAATCATGGATGTTTTGGAGATTTTTTCAATGTGTGTGTATGTGTGTGTGCGCGCGTGTGTGTTGTGTGTGAGAGAGAGAGAGAGAGAGAGAGAGAGAGAGAGAGAGAGAGAGAGTTGGTGGTTGTGGTGGCGTAGGCGCAAGCTGTTAGAATGCCTTGCTCTAAATTTAGGACTTTCACACGAAAATACTATCCTATCTTATCCCGTAACTCGAAAGTCGTTGTGGCACCACAGAGGATCGCTCAACCAGCGCACTCCTTCTCTCCCTGTCCCCAGCAACCCTGATGGCTTCGCTCAGTGTCAAAACAGTCCATTCTGAATGTTGTCCTCCCATCCATTTTTCTGTCCCCCCTTCTTATGTCTCCTTTCACCGTGTCTTGCAGGATGGTCTGTGCAAGGCCTGATGCTCTGGTGACGTGGCCATACCATCGGGGTTTCCGTTTCTTTACCAATGTGAGCATGTCATCGTGCTGTCCAATGGCTTGTGCAATGGTCTATCGGACTTAGTCGTTGGTGTTGTGCTGGGTATAGGAAATGTCCAGAAGTCTTCTTTAGCACTTTAACTCCATGCTTTGTATTCTTCGTTGTAGGTTTGCTGTGAGGGTCCATGTTTCACAAGAGTATAGGAAGACGGACGGACCTTACCTTGAGTGTAGACTGGTATTTCCAGTATCAGATTGTTGTATCTGGCAAACTCCAAGAGTCTCATATTTTTGTCATTTGTCTCGTTGTTGCCTTGGGGTGAACATGTGTCTCCCCAGTTGTGGTACGCATCTTCCAGTCGCCTTGCAGTGCACTATGACTATGTTCTTCCTCGGCACTTGGTCAAGGATATGTTGGCTAGAATCTATCAATTTAATATGCCTTTTGTCTACCATGTTAATATATTTGTTTTACAGTTATCCCTATTCCAACGTCTGTAACACTGATTGTTGTCGGCAGTCATTGTGGAGAGGTTGCTGATTGCTACGTCAATAGTAGTTTTTCAAATGATTAAGAATCGAGATCACTGTCCCTAGCAGCGCCCTTTGCTGTTGGCACCCAGTAGCCTGTGTATACTGTTGCCCCATTGCTGTTGTTATTAATCATTTAGGTTATTGTTGCTGTTTCATTAGGACTGCCACTATCACCAGTGTATTCTCGTTTTAATTTCCAGTGCTATGTTTCAGCTGTCGCTGCCATGTGATAACACAGTAACAGAAGACTATTTTTGTGTAAGAATTATATTCTTATTTCCTGACTCGTAAGGAACACGATATAACACAGCTTTGGTGTAAGTTTTCAAAGTCGTGTACATTTAAATTGATATATCCACAATGCAAGCAAGTAGGCTTAAATATTAATCATCAAAACCCCAATAAATGTCGACCACCTTCCCCCATACATCCGCCCCAACTCCAAATCTAGCGCCTCTGGACTTGCTTAACTTTGTCATCACACGGCAATGTTGTTGTTGTCGTTGTTTTTATTGTTGTTGCAGCAGAATTACCACCCTCGCCAGCGTTAGTTCGTGTTCAGTGCTTGATTTAACGGTTGTTGGGTCTGCGAGGTGCGAGTCTGACGTCTGATAATAATGATTAGCTCTGAGTAATGGCAGACTGTAAAGACCTAAGTCTGCCGCCATTCATCGTCCTTGTTGTTGCCGTTTAAAATAGCTGCAGGTTAACAGTGTCATCAAAGCATCGCTAAAACGATGTTTCTATCAACCGTAATAAGAAAACGTTGTGGCTAAGAATGTTTGCTTTCGTCGTCAAAGTGATGATGATGATGATGATGATGATGATGATGATGATGATGATGATGATGATGATGATGATGATGATGATGATGATGATGATGATGATGATGATGATGATGAGAACGACGACGTCTGTCTATAACAAAAATGAGTATAAAACTGCTTCAACTGATCAATTAAAAACAATCCAACTGCAAGAAAAAGAAGAAGAATGTGGATTACGGTACTGTTTTTAGATTAGGTAAATGAAAAACTTTCGCTTAGTGAATACAGGGTAGTAGATGCACCGAGGGAGATCAAGATCGTGTAGTAAGACTGGGTCGTTACGATACGCTAAGAGGTGGATCGCACCGGGCCGTTTATCAATATTGTTATCGGATTAAATGAAGTGGTAAAGGGACGTACGATATGTATAACGATGGTGGTACAAGGCCACCTGTCCAAAACTGATGCTGCGATAAGTACCATTGCTCTTTAATTGCTTTGACTAACGGAATTAGAATCAGGCGAGGAATTAACCTATAAGAGCTAAGGACGGTTTGTGCACTATGCGTGCGTGGTATTATTATTATTATTATTATTATTATTATTATTATTATTATTATTATTATTATTATTATTATTATTATTATTATTATTAGCTATGAGTACGTTTGCGACTGTCATTTATCTATAAGCAAAACACACTTCAGAATAGGCTTTATCAGACCTGGACTGACACCTCGGCGACAGAATAATCGACCAGGCGAATGAGGTTGGTGAAAAGGAGATGACGGAGCATTCCTGATCCTTACTTACACTAAATTTTCAAGGTTTTGATGATATAATGAGGTGATGTGATAAAGCTAGGTCCATTAGGATAAAATTTGTCAGGGCGTCCAGTCTTGAACTCTTCAAAGGCCAGCTGATATTATTGTAGAAGTTTCAAGATTTTGGTTGTCTGGTTTATTCGGATCAATATTCATCAATATTCAATAACTTGCATAGATTTAAAAAAAAAAAAACTATATATTAATATCGTGATGAAAAATGTTCCAGCAGTCGACATCCCTCTTACATTGTGATTTTGTATCATAATTAACCTACCCCCGCCGATATTATACAAAGAACGGAAAGTGAGCGAGGTATATTCTTTATTCTAATATCAAATTATTTATCAAACTGCTCCACTTTGGTTATTAATGCTCCGTCTACATCAATCAAATTACAGTAGATATACCCTTTCAGTTAAAGGTCAAAGCTGCAAATGGCTGCTTAATGGAGACCCGTTGTAGTAATTTGGCATATAACGACCACCACCGACTTAACCCACTTAATAGTGAATTTGGGGATCATCATTAAATGCAATCTACTTTGCCTAGACAAAAAGGTCAGAAGCGCAGAACATACATTTGACCCTGAAAGAGAAATGCATTCAGCAGATTTAAAAGAGGTTACAGACCATTTTGCTAATAGGCCTATTAGGCCCATCGTTAAAATGTACGATATTATTATTTAGCAATGTAGGTATTTGATATGTATGTATTTTGTTGATATTTTATGTTTATATTCTATTTGGTTTTTATAAACGGGGGCTCGATAAATTAGAGATAGTCTCAGCATCCCTTGCGTGGGATGCCTTTATTTTAAAGTGACCGGCTGGAGAAGTGCCTTCAGTTTTGTCACTAGGGTTGTTTCAGCAGATCTTTTATACGGATCAGGTGTGAATCCTCTTTCAACCAAGTTGTGGTCCTGATTCGGCTCTTTGCAGTCCGCTGGACCCTGTAAGCAATGAATAACTAACTAACCTACCTCTATGTGTACGGTTTAAGATATAATATGACTTTAAAAAAAAAGAAGATTAATTTCATTTACTTGAATTCATCTATTTACCTTCAGTTTCATTATTTTTTTCTTGCGCGTGTGTGTGGAAGGGGGCAAGGAGGGGTGGGGGTTGTCATAAAACCACATTGTTGTAAACGGACGTGAAATTGAATGAAACGTTTGTTGTTTATTTATTACTTTATTTATAAACACAAAGTTGCCAAATTTGGTCAATATATGCAGATATTATCCCTGAACAAAGTCATTAAACTTTAATAAATTATATGCAAAACTGTGACAATTGGGATGATTTTAATGACGGTGTGGGTATTCTGTTTACCCGCGGCCATCGGGGAAGGTTAAAATATTGAATTGAATCGAATTGACCTATACATTATATTATGTTTATATGCTTATTATAGTAGCACTAAGGTTAATTTTTTTTTAAACCCACCATCATTGCATCGCCGCGAAAATGTGTATGTGTGACTATTTATTACGAAACAAGGAAGAGGCGCATAAAATTCAAAGCTTAGTGTTCAGTTTGAACAACCCATTATTATCATTCGTTAATGCATTTGCCCAAGTAAACTAATCGTAGCAACAACAACAACAAAAAACCCAATATAAACATCCTTGATACTCTGGTCCTTTAAGCGCGATTTTGAAATGTCATTTGCATCTCTGGTCATCAATCTAGTTGAATCTGTATGGCTTACTACCAAGGAATGATGAGCAATGCTGTGACGTTTTAACATAACATTTTTCGTCCATTTTAATACAGAAAAATTGCTCTTCTTCATCATCAGAAAAAGCAACTACTCGATGTGCATTTTCCTTCAAAATATTCGATTTTCATCGGTGCTTCGGTCATCACCAGGTAGCATAGTTCTGATAAAAGTTGCAAAATATTATGACAAAGTTTGCAGACACAACACATGAAAGGAATTCATGCAGTTTAACTGAGAGCGACGAAAATTACTCCCTCTAGTCAGAGTCCTCGTCAATCTCAGCTAGCCTGTATGGAATAACGTCATAATGGCGGTTACATGACATTGCGTGTGCAGTAGCCTTTAGTCTCCATGCTAGCAAGACCTTAAAGGTGTTGTGGGCGTGTGATAATTATTCATAAGTCGTTAAGGGGCGTGAAATATGCATGAGGCAGTAGTAGTAGTAGGTGTATCGGCCGCGTGGACAAGCTTTCTCGATGGCTGACACAGGAAAGGCAGAATGTTGTCCTTGGTGCATTAGAAATCATCGCATCGATTGTAGTAGACTACATGAGGTGGTGGCAGTGATGATGGTAGTGATAGTGGTGAAAAAAAATGGTAGTAGTACTGATGACAATGATGGTAGAGAGACGATTAGGGTGATGATGAGGATGGTGTTGATGATGAGGAACGATGATGAGGAGGAGGATGATTGATGATGATGATGATGATGATGATGATGATGATGATGATGATGATGATGATGATGATGATGATTGATGAATGGAATGAATAAATAAAAAATGTACTGAATATTGCTCTGAAGCATTGGTTTATTTTGTTCAATTCATTTATCTTCGTTTTTTAACGAAAGTTTATTTGAGAGTATTGTACAATAAATTTACTGATGTCGTTCAATGAAAATAAAATAATAAATAAATAGATAATAGATACATAAATAGATATATATATTCTTAAAGGAGAGGATGATGAAGCTGCATAAATTATATATGAGGGAGGGTTTTTCAGTTTGAAAGACAATAATCATAATGAAGTCCATGCATGAGTAATTGGATATCTTGTGCTCCTGGCGCTGCATTCACGCAAACTCTCTTCTCCAAATTTCTCACACATGACTCTTCGTAACTAAAGACAACAAGCAGCCATCAAGTAACCACACTATCAGAACACAGCAGCAGCAACAACTTGCGTGTGAATTTTCTTTCTCAGGGCCTGCTTCGCTACCACTACTCCACCGCGACAACTCCACAGGCGCGAGCGCTCGTGGTTTGCGCGTTGCATGAAGAAGCACCACCCCAGCTCGCGCAAGCGTCGGAATCGAGAGAGCAAAGGCAAAACCGAGTGGCAGAGCAGTAGAATGCTTGGGAGCCGAGTCTGGGAAAACGCGGGACCGGAGCCGGTGTTTGTGACAGAATCTTGGAGCTTGCAGTCAGCGGGGTTACCTTGATGGATGCGGTGCCGACATGCATCTTGGCACAAACATCGTCTGCTCCAGCGAGGAATGACACCACACAAAGTCGTGACGTTTTCAGCAAACACACGGCCCTGCACTCTAGGCGCGTGCGCTTGAGAACAGGACTGTAGCAGACGACAGTTTTCACAGTCCAGAAGTGTTGCCGAGAAGGCGAAAGTGAACGATTGTTTCACAGCTTGTTGGGGACAGAGAATTGAATGAACGACGGTGGGAAACAAAACAAAGCGAGATCATTTACAGAGCGTAAAATTCAGCAAATTTCAACTGTCTGTTATGAAATGACACAACTGTGCTATGTGCTAATTTGTAAGTGTGCTCTTAAAGTCTTCGAGCGTGAAATATGTGCATTTAAAAAGGTATAATTTTGTACAACTTAAAAAGTAGAGAGTTTTGATTTATGCAGATTACTGTTGTTATCTCTTGTGCGTCACATTATGTGCTTTTTAAATGAACCAAAATGAGGGGTTAAAACTGCGATTTTCAGCTGAATATAGGCCTATTGTCAGCAGTGCATTGACTGTCGTTTTCCTTTAATTTTACCGCAGTTTTCTTACGCAACTTTATTCCCGCTGAAGGTTTTTTTCTCTGATGATTGAATGACTTTGATTATTTATAAATTTTAATTAATTATTATTGGAATTGATATCGATTGTAAAATCTTGTATTCACCAAATGTTTGACGGTGTTTCTTCAATTACATTCTTGGATTATTTTCACCACGATTTCATGAGATCTCGTTCTGGAACTGGAGCTTCGAAAGTTTATACAACTTCATACAGAGTTGAGACCTTAGTGCAGAAACAGAAACAACCGAGATAGCGCAATAAATTAAAAAAAAAACTTGTTGCAGAGTTACCAACTACCAGGAAATAATAGTTTTGTTTAGTTGTCATTACCATTGAAAAGAATCACAATAAACATTTGCGATTCACCGAATAGATATTTCAGTTTCACAAATCAATCAAGGGAAAACAAAAAAGCAATCGTCGAATCAACAGAAGGAAACGAAAAAATGATAATCCAGTAATCAACACTACTACAACTGCGAGAAGGAGAAGCAGCAGAAAAGAGCAACGTTATTACAAGTATCGCCTTTACGCACTCTAGCTCTGTTCCTCAGTTCGTCCCTGCCCTGCATTCAGTGTGTGAAGTGAATTGTATTTATAGGCGGTAATACTTGTGTTGTGCTAGTGGTGATGTTATTGCTGCTGCTGCTGCTGTTGATGTAGGCGAGGTGCCGGTGTTACTGGAGGCACATACATCGATCAGAGAGATCAATTGCAATCTTGGGGGCAAACAGGGGCAGCTTAGCGCCTTGGACGCGTGCATCAACACCATGTTCACGTAAGTACATCTCACTGACCCTACAATCTCTTCTTTGGTCTTAGAAACTTGTGAGGAGTCATTGTCAATCTGTCTGAATTCAGTATCATGATCTGTTCACCCAAAACCGGTGTGACTATTCTGTCTTTGAAACCTTTAACACTTGGTTTTAAAAGTATCACTACACACATAACAAAAGGCATCTGCTGTCCGGCACTGTGTCCGATCAGCAAACGCCGATTTGATTACCTCTTTCTATTTGTCAACAATTTAGCGAGTATAGTGGAGCGATGAAGGGCAGTCGTTAAATGAACACGGGATTGTAAGGGATTGCACCTATTAGGCTGAAAAGAAATTGCGTGTCTGTTCATAACTATTCAACACGTTTAATTTGCACAATTTTATATACTTAACCCAGACGAAGGTGCGTGAGAAAAAGGTGCGGAAAAGGGGGGGGGGAGGAGGGGGAGGTTGCATTATCTACACATTTAAATATATTTGAAATTTCTATATAATTTAAACATTCGCGTATGGAAACATTGTGATCAAATTGGTACTTCAGGTGTTTGAGATTTTATATGTGGAAAATAAAACATGAGGCTGCTTCTATTCTTGAAATGAAATTGGATCGTAAGCAAAATAACACGGCTACTTTTTAGATCGAAATTTGTTTCAAGACAAACAGTTCTTGAGCGAGAACAACATATGCTCGGGCGGGAGATTCCGGTGATATTTTTTTAGGTTGGGGTGAGATAAATTGATGTTCCAATAACATTTCTTGCAATAAATATTCCAGTCACCCCTCCTTTTTCCGTGGTATATTGTTTCACTTCTTATTCTTCTTCGACTTCTTTTTTTTCTTTTTTTCTGCCTTCTTCTTCTTCTTCTTCTTCTTCTTCTTCTTCTTCTTCTTCTTCTTCTTCTTCTTCTTCTTCTTTTCTTCCTGCTCCTTTCTTCTTCTTCTTCAATACAGTAGGCTCAACTGGATCGCATTTCATTTGATTTAGTATCGTCTGCGGATCTGTCGTGAAGAGAATCCCTCTCGCAACTTCTTTATTCGCAGTCGTATTTAGAAGAAAAAATTAAATCACGCGAATGCCATAGCAGAGGTTTAAAAAATAAATAATTGTGGAAGCTGTGTTTCTTCTCACAAATCTGATATATCTATTACATGTTAAAGGGTCACGTCACAGTAACCCACTAGTTAGTTGAATAGATTACCGTCCCCGGACACAGAAGCGTATAGGGGACTTCAGTAACCCACTGTCCACAATCGTCTCTTAAGAACAAGTGGTCAAGACCCTATCTAACCACTTGTCGTCACAACTCCTTTTACCCTTGTCTGCTTGTGTTTTTCTCTTGGTACGGTTGTTTGCTACGTTTCGCTGATTGATTTTTGGTCGTTATTTTCATACTCTACTACATTGTATGTATGTGTGTGTGTGTGTGTGAGAGAGAGAGAGAGAGAGCGAGAGAGAGAGAGAGAGAGAGAGAGTATTAGGGAATATCTAAAATCATTGTGAAAAATGAGAAGAACTGTATCTAGTGTAACTCTCTTACATTCAGGTCAACGATCTAACATGAAACTGAACGAATCAGCTGATTGTTTTTTATGAGGAAGCTGGTGTGTGTGTGTGTGTGTGTGTGCGTGTGCGTGTGCGAACGCGCGCGATTTGAGTGACTTGAAGAGAGGTGGAAGGTTTTACTTTTAAGTGAGAGAGAAGGGGTGAGATTGAGGTAAAGGGGGAAGGCGTGAGGGGAGGTTTGCTGTCGAAGTGTCCAATATCGCTGCACGCAATAAACTTTCCACTCCCCAATGCTTTCGGCGGCATCTTGTTTCCAGCCAGTCCATCTTGCTGTAGGATTCCCCCACTCTGCTCGACAGAACGCTGGAACGCTCAGAACTGGAATCGATAGCAGTTGCTAAACACCACCCCAGGAGACTGCACTGAGAGTAGAGGAATAAACTTTCACATGCAGAGGAGGAGGATGGGGGTGGTGAGAAGATGGGGGCGCACGCACAGAGTGAGAAAAAGAAAGAGAGAGGACGTACGCATGCACGTGCGCGCATACGTGCACACACACACACACACACACACACACACACACACCTACACACACCCCCCCCACACACACACACATACACACAGTTTCTACAGTCTATGTAGATGCATGTCATTTATTGTTGAAAATGCTGCGTCTTAACGCTAGCTATCACAATGAAAAGACAACGGCTGCAGGGTAACACGAGCTGGAGTTTGGAAGTAGTCCTTCAGCTTGACCTTTCTAAACTCATTTCTCTACTAGAATGAAGGCTTGCGGTGATGGGAATCGTAAAGCACATTTCCCCCCCCCCCCCCCCTCTTTGCTGTTATTATAAACCTATATAATGCAATGGGTATTTGATAGTGTGTGAAACTTGTGAGCGTTTATGTTGCTACAGATCGCCACCCTTGAGCCTAGTTGGTGATTTAGGGAAAAGCGCGTACATTTAGCATCCAGTATTATTACAATAATTATCTTTGGTGGGCCTGTTGGGGGTGTCCTAACCTTAGTCTTTTACAGAGTTGATGTTGATTGTGCGTCTGTTATCTACAATTGATTAACTTACAGACTTATTCACTCAAGTTAACATATATTACTATCGTACATGCAATATGCCGCGATGATCTCATCACAGGACACCCATTCAACATGTCGATGCCACATATAGTATTATTTAAAAAAAAAATTTTATTAACTGCGGTTCTCTTTCAGGATTTATTGTTAGAAAAAAATTAAAAGAATTATATTACGCCGATATATATTATTATTTATGCTTGAAAATTTTATTAATTAAATGTGAAATTACACGCCTACTTCGGTAGATGGTAAATTAAAAATATTGCATTGAATATTACGGAATTAGAACGTTTGTTTATTTACGTCACTGAACGATGGCGATAGTTGACAAATGAGGAGAAAAAAAGGTTAATATACTCGTATAAACCAAAATATGTGGAAGAAAGAAATAAGAATGATAGTAAGGATAAGGATAACACTCGTGTTTCCCTTCTTCAAAATTGAAGGTTATAATATTAGAACGTCTGCCAGAATTATTAGTCTTCTAGTTCTTGAAGGAAGCGTAACTAGAAACCAGGGTATAGAGTTTTCTATAGTCTTTGGTGTAACTAGAACTTCTGCTCACTGGAAATTTTAGCTCGTAAACGTTTGAGTTTTAAAAAAATAAACGTATGTGGTTGGCAAAATCGATAGTACGTTGAACCAGGCCCCAGAGACTGCAACGGGAGGCTTGAAATAACATTTAATTAAATAACACACAGAGTGAGACAACACGAAATTGTGGGACTTTTATTAAAAATTAAATACAGTAAAGTATAATAAAAGTAAAAGGAAAATAGTTAATACAATGGAATAAAATTAAACAAAATATAAGATCAATGTCTTGTTTATAGATCATCCGTTCAATTTATTTAAAATCCGGCGATGTCAAAATGTAACAAATTTTTTTACATTTGATTGATTGATTGATTGATTGATTGATGCTTTAGGTCCAGCGGACTCTTCCGAGCCAAATCAGGACCGGACAACCCCCAATCCGCATAAAAGATCTGCTGAAACAACCCTAGTGGGAAAATTGAACGCCCTCCACCGGCCAGTCACTTTACAATAAAGACATCCCACGCAGGGGACGGCTGAGGCTTTACCCCAACTACTCGAACCCCCGGTTACAAAAACAAAATAGAATACAAACATCATTATAAATTATCAACAAAACATATACATATAAAATGCCTATATTCCTATCCTATCCTGTCCCGTAACCCGAAGGTCGTAGGGGCACCACAGATGATCGTTTAACCAGCATACTCCATCTTTCTCTGTCCTCAGCAGCCCTGATGGCTTCGCTCAGTGTCAAACCAGTCCATTCTCGAATGTTGTCCTCCCACCTCTTTTTCGGTCTCCCTCTTCTTCTACCTCCTTGCACTGTGCCTTGCAGAATAGTCTTTGCAAGGCCTGATGATCTGGTGACGTGGCCATACCACCGAAGTTTCCGTTTCTTCACCACTGTTAGCAGGTCATCGTGTTGTCCAATGGCTTGTGTGATGGTCTGTCGGACTTCGTCGTTGGTGATGTGTTGGGTATAGGAAATGCCCAGAAGTCTTCTGTAGCACCTCATCTCCATGCTTTGTATTCTTCGTTGGAGATCTGCTGTGAGGGTCCATGCTTCGCAAGCATATAGGAAGATGGAGATGACAAGGGAGCGCAGCAGTCTTACTTTGGAATGTAGACTGATGGTCCTGTCTTTCCAAATGGGCTTCAACCTTGTCAGGGCAGCAGTTGTTTGTGCGATCCTGGAGAGGACTTCCTGTCGGGACCCATTGTCTGATACAATGGCTCCTAAATATTTGAAGCTATGCACTGTGTCGAGGGATTGGCCTTGGACTTTGATGTCCGTATTGATGCCATTGGTGTTGTTGGTCATCATTTTGGTCTTCTCTGCACTTATTTCCATTCCATAGGCTTTGGAGGTGGTGTCAAGCCTCTGTACCAGCTGTTCAAGTTCTTGTTCCTCTCCAGCCAATCCATCAATGTCATCTGCAAAACGAAGATTGGAGATTGCTCTACCCCCTATGCTGACTGTGCCTTCATGGTCTGCAAGAGCATCCGACATGATGCGCTCTAGGAAGATGTTGAAGAGTGTTGGAGAGAGTAGGCATCCTTGACGCACGCCGATTGTTGTTCTGAACCAATTCCCGATGGCTCTGTTGTGGAGGACTGCACTGGTAGCCTTGTCATACAGGCTTTTGATGACTTCAATAATTTTAGGGCTGATGTTGTACACTTTCATTGTTGCCCATAGAGCTGCATGCCAGACTCGGTCAAACGCCTTCTTGAAGTCTATGAACACATGATATAGATGTTGTTGGTGCTGTAGGTATTTCTCACAGATTATTCTGAGGTTGAAAATCTGCTCAGTGGTACTTCGCCCTGCCCTGAATCCTGCTTGTTCTTCAGCTATGATTTGTTCAGCTTGGGGTTTCAACCTGTTGAGTATTATTTTCAGGAGGACCTTGCTGGGATGGCTGATGAGGCTGATGGTCCGGTAATTTTCACACTCCTGAAGGTTACCTTTTTTGGGAAGAGTGATGACAAGCGACTGGGTCCATGGTATAGGCCACTCCCCACTCTGCCAGATCTTGTTACAGATAATGGTGAGGGCATCAATCATCGCTTCTCCTCCTGCTTGTAGCAGTTCCGCGGGTATGTTGTCCACTCCCGCTGACTTCCCTTTCTTTAGCGCTTGCACTGCTGCCTCAACTTCTTCCCGGAGAATTGGGAGGATTTCTTCTTCTTCTCTGTTCTCGGGACATGCTAGAACTGATGGGTCTCCATTTGGTGTATGGCTGTAAAGGTCAGAGCAGTACTCTGTCCATCTGTCCAAGACTTCTTGTTCTTCTGTAAGGCATATGCCAGACTTGCTTTGGATAGTGGAGACTTTGGGCTGTTTGACACTTGTCAGCCGCTTCACAGTCTGGTAGGCCTTCTTGCTGTTGTTCTTGTTCAGACTGTTCTCTATTTCCTGGCATTGATCTTCTATCCAGTTCTCCTTTGCTGTGAGCATGCCTTTTCGGATGTCATTGTTGATTTTTCGGTAGACATCAGCTCCCTGTGAGGTGTTCTTTTTCTTTTTCATCTCTCTTCGTTTATCACACAGATCCAAAAGTTCAGGTGTGATCCACAGCTTCTTCTTTGGTCGGTGCTTGCCAAGGATCTCAGTGGCAGCATCTGTCACAGCTGAGTTGAAGGTGGTGGTCATGGTGTTGACATCTACTTCACCAGCCCCCAAAATGAGCAGTGGTGCAAATTTCCCTCCAATTGTGGCCTGAAATAGTTCTGCCACCTCCGGGTCTTGCAGTTTGTCCAGGTCGAACTTCAGTCTAGTGCACTTTGCTGTATTTACTCTTTTCAAGTGGAGCCGGAAAGACATCATCACGAGATCGTGGTCACTTCCGATGTCTGCTCCTGGAAAAGTACGTGTCCTGCCAATGTTGATGCTTGATCTGAAGCGTTTCTTGACCATGATGTAGTCTATTTGGTTGTGATGCTCCCCGCCAGGACTGTGCCATGTCCATCGTCTGGAGTTTTTGTGTAGACCAAGCGTGTTTGCCAGTACCAGATTGTTGTATCTGGCAAACTCCAAGAGTCTCAGACCCCTGTCATTTGTCTCGTTGTTGCAGTGGGGTCCGCATGTGTCTCCCCAGTTGTGGTGCGCATCTTGGCCAACCTTGGCATTCCAGTCGCCTTGCACTATGACTATGTCCTTCTTCGGCACTTGGTCAAGGACCGCCTGTAGATTTTCATAAAAATCCTCCACTTTGCTGTCGTCATAGTCTGATGTTGGGGCGTAGGCCTGGATGATGGTGATGTTGAAAGGGGCTGCTCTCAGGCGGATGGTAATGAGTCTACTGGAGACTGGGCGGCAACCCATGACAGTGGCTAGAATGTTCTTGTGGACCAAGAATCCAACGCCGTGTTCGTGCCTGTCATCCCTACCGCTGAAATAGAGCTTGTGGCCTTTGTCGGTCGTTGTTTCACCTAGGCCTTTCCAGCGCAGTTCGCTGATACCTAGAACATTCCATCGATAGTGGTCCAACTCGTGGGCCAGTTCTTCTAATTTTCCTTCCGCAGTTAGGGTCCTGACATTCCAGGTTCCTATGACGATGTTGTTTCTCGTGCGGATCTTGCTAAATTGTCCATCAGTAGCATACTTAACACCTCCGTCCTGGTGGCCAACGGAAGGCGCGGTCCTTGTGCCGTGTGACGACCCGGGCGACGACCGATCCGGTATGGAATTAGTGGATTGTGTCATCATGTAGTGTGTCTTGGGCAAAAAAGACCTGGCGGTGCCCAATCCTCTCCAGGCTGTTGGCCACAGCCGAAATCCACGAATACAGTGTGGCTCGCCTTGGCCCTGAGCACATGGTCGTTGAACCTGTAGTAACGTGAGGTTCCTCCGCCCTGTCCGGTGACTTCTGTGTAGAAGACTTTCGCCCAGTGATGCCGTGCTAACATCACCCCTGTTAGTCGCCTCTTACGACACGCCGGGAAACGTTGGGTCTATTCTATTTAATGCCCGAACCCACAGAGCATAAAAGAAATGCCTATATTGCTAAATAATAATTTGGGCGTGAGGCTAGCGACCCTGCCCCGTAAAACCACTCTTGCTACAGAAACCGAAACAACAGAAGAAAACAACCACCAGCGCCTGATTCAGGGAGATGCCTCTTCAGGAGGACAGATGACGCAGGATGGTGAAAGCCTCACGGAAGCCAGCCAGCCGACGAATCTCCTGACGATGAAGGCAAAAACCAAACTTGGAACCTGGAACGTGAGAACAATGTATGAAGTTGGAAAAGCAGCTCAAGTAGCAAGAGAGATGCAGAAATACAATATCCAAGTACTAGGAATTTGTGAGAGCAGATGGAACGGGTCTGGCATGACAACACTTGCCAGCGGAGAGAAAATCCTTTACTCTGGGCATACAGACGAGAACCACATCCACAGCGAGTGAGTCGCCATCATGTTGTCTCCAGCAGCTGCCAGAGCCCTTATAGAGTGGCAGCCAATTAATCAGAGAATGATGACCGCAAGATTCAATTCTAAGGGGAGGAAAGTAACGGTGATACAGTGCTACGCACCCACAAACACGGCTGAGGAAGAAGCAAAGGAACAGTTCTACAACACTCTCCAGTCAGTAGTCGATGAGGCACCGAAGAGAGACATCAAAATCCTCATGGGCGACATGAACGCCAAGATAGGGAAAGACAACCTTGGGAAAGAACTTGTGATGGGAACACAAGCCCTGGGTGAAATGAACGAGAACGGTGAGCTGTTTACAGATTTCTGCGCTTTCAATGACCTAGTCATAGGCGGCAGTGTATTTCAACACAAGGACATCCACAAAGAAACCTGGATCTCACCTGACGGCAACACCAAAAACCAAGTAGACTACATCACAATAGCTAGGAAATGGAGAAGAAGCCTTTTAGACACAAGATCTCAGCGAGGAGCTGACGTGGCCTCGGACCACCACTTGGTGACCGGGTCTGTCAAGATCAAGCTGAGGGCCTTCAGAGACACAGCAGACCGCCCGCATGTCAAGTTTAACACCCAGCGACTGAGGGAGAAAGAGCACAAGGACACTTTCTCTATCTCTTTGAAAAACAAATTTGAAGCCCTGAAAATGCTGACTGAAGAAACCCCCTTGGAAGAACACTGGAGGTCCATACGAGATACACTCGCAGGCACATTTCAAGAGGTATTGGGAAAAAGAGAAAGAACAACAAAGGAATGGATCTCTGGCAACACATGGACACTGATAGAAAACCGAAAAGGAATCAAGCAGAAAATTAACTGCAGCCAAATTACAGAGGAAAAGAGAACTCTGCGAATGGAGTACACTATGGTGAACAAGGAAGTCAAGAAAAGTGCCAGGCCAGATAAGAGACTCTTTTACGATGAGCTGGCAATGGAGGCAGAGCAGGCGGCAGAAAAGAGAGACCTTAGCACTTTGTACAAGGTCACTAGGACTCTCTCAAGTAAGAAAACAAACACAGATAGACCAGTTAAAGATAGTACAGGTAACCCTGTCAGCAAGGAACAAGACCAGAGACAGCGATGGGCTGAACATTTCAAAGAACTCTTGAACAGATCCCCGCCGTCCGTGAGAACAGACATCCCGCTGGCAGACTCACCACTTAAAGTCAACACCAACCACCCTACCAAAACAGAAGTAATTAAAGCCCTGAAAACCTTAAAAAACTGAAAAGCAGCAGGACCAGATGGAATACCCCCAGAGGCCCTAAAAGTGGACCTTTCAACTACAGCTAACATGCTGCTGCCATTACTGCAGAGGATCTGGAAGGAAGGAAAAGTGCCAGCCGACTGGAAAAAGGGACACTTGGTAAAACTCCCCAAGAAAGGAGATCTAGGCGCCTGCAAAAACTGGCGCGGCATTATGCTTCTGTCAGTACCCAGCAAAGTACTGACTCGCATCATCCTCGATCGACTGAAAGATGCAGTGGACGAGAAACTCCGACCAGAACAGGCTGGGTTCAGGAAAGACAAGTCCTGTACGGACCAGATAGCAACACTCCGTATTATCATAGAACAATCCGTGGAATGGAAGTCAACGTTGTACCTCAACTTCATCGACTTCCGACAGGCGTTCGATAATATAGACCGAGAAACCATCTGGCGGCTGCTCCATCACTACGGAATCCCCCAAACCTTCATAACCCTGATCCAGGATCTGTATGAAGATGCCACCTGCCAAGTCATCCATAACGGCAAACTGACTGCGGACTTCGAAGTGACCACAGGCGTTCGTCAAGGATGCACACTATCCCCAATGATCTTCTTGCTAGTGGTCGACTGGGTGATGCGACAGACAACCAGACAAGGAAGAACCGGAATCCAGTGGTCCTTGACCCAGTTCCTTGAGGACCTAGACTTCGCCGATGACTTGTGCCTGATGTCCCAGACACGCCAGCACATGCAGCAAAAAACGGACAACCTTGCTCAAGAAGCCCTGAAAACTGGACTTCAGATCAACCTGGAGAAAACTGAAACCATGGCCCTGTTTAAAAGACAGCAGCAACCAATCACCATTGGAGAAAGCAACTTAACAGAAGTTACCTCCTTCACCTACCTGGGTAGCATTGTAACAGCAACAGGTGGTTCTGACGAGGACATCAAAGCCAGAATTGGGAAAGCAAGATTCGCATTTGTCACCTTGAAACCTATCCTATCCTATCCTGTCCCATAACCCGAAGGTCGTAGGGGCACCACAGATGATCGCTTAACCAGCATACTCCATCTTTCTCTGTCCTCAGCAGCCCTCATGGCTTCGCTCAGTGTCAAACCAGTCCATTCTCGAATGTTGTCCTCCCACCTCTTTTTCGGTCTCCCCCTTCTTCTACCTCCTTGCACTGTGCCTTGCAGAATGGTCTTTGCAAGGCCTGATGATCTGGTGACGTGGCCATACCATCGGAGTTTCCGTTTCTTCACCACTGTGAGCAGGTCATCGTGTTGTCCAATGGCTTGTGTGATGGTCTGTCGGACTTCAACGTTGGTGATGTGTTGGGTATAGGAAATGCACAGAAGTCTTCTGTAGCACCTCATCTCCATGCTTTGTATTCTTCGTTGGAGATCTGCTGTGAGGGTCCATGCTTCGCAAGCATATAGGAAGATGGAGATGACCAGAGATCGCAGCAGTCTTACTTTGGAATGTAGACTGATGGTTCTGTCTTTCCAAATGGGCTTCAACCTTGTCAGGGCAGCAGTTGTTTGTGCGATCCTGGAGAGGACTTCCTGTCGAGACCCATTGTCTGACACAATGGCTCCTAAATATTTGAAGCTGTGCACTGTGTTGAGGGATTGGCCTTGTACTTTGATGTCCGTGTTGATGCCATTGGTGTTGTTGGTCATCATTTTGGTCTTCTCTGCACTTATTTCCATTCCATAAGCTCTGGAGGTGGTGTCAAGCCTCTGTACAAGCTGTTCAAGTTCTTGTTCCTCTCCAGCCAATCCATCAATATCATCCGCAAAACGAAGATTGGAGATTGCTCTGCCCCCTATGCTGACTGTGCCTTCGTGATCTGCAAGAGCATCTGACATGATGCGCTCTAGGAAGATGTTGAAGAGTGTTGGAGAGAGTAGGCATCCTTGACGCACACCGATTGTTGTTCTGAACCAGTTCCCGATGACGCTGTTATGGAGGACTGCACTGGTAGCCTTGTCATACAGGCTTTTGATGACTTCTATGATTTTAGGGCTGATGTTGTACACTTTCATGGTTGCCCATAGAGCTGCATGCCAGACTCGGTCAAATGCCTTCTTGAAGTCTATGAACACATGATATAGATGTTGTTGGTGCTGTAGGTATTTCTCACAGATTATTCTGAGGTTGAAAATCTGTTCAGTGGTACTTCGCCCTGCCATGAATCCTGCTTGTTCTTCAGCTATGATTTGTTCAGCTTGTGGTTTCAACCTGTTGAGTATTATTTTCAGTAGGACCTTGCTGGGATGGCTGATGAGGCTGATGGTGCGGTAGTTTTCACACTCCTGAAGGTTACCTTTTTTAGGAAGAGTGATGACAAGCGACTGGGTCCATGGTGTAGGCCATTCCCCACTCTGCCAGATCTTGTTACAGATAGTGGTGAGAGCATCAGTCATCGCTTCTCCTCCTGCTTGTAGCAGTTCCGCTGGTATGTTGTCCACTCCCGCTGACTTCCCTTTCTTCAGCGATTGCACTGCTGCCTCAACTTCTTCCCGGAGAATTGGGAGGATTTCTTCTTCTTCTCTGCTCTCGGGACATGCTAGAACTGATGGGTCTCCATTTGGTGTATGGTTGTAAAGGTCAGAGCAGTACTCTGTCCATCTGTCCAAGACTTCTTGTTCTTCTGTAAGGCAAATGCCAGACTTGCTTTGGATAGTGGAGACTTTGGGCTGTTTAACACTTGTCAGCCGCTTCACAGTCTGGTAGGCCTTCTTGCTGTTGTTCTTGTTCAGATTGTTCTCTATTTCCTGGCATTGATCTTCTATCCAGTTCTCCTTTGCTGTGCGCATGCCTTTTCGGATGTCATTGTTGATTTTTCGGTAGACATCAGCTCCCTGTGAGGTGTTCTTTTTCTTTTTTAACTCTCTTCGTTTATCACACAGATCCAAAAGTTCAGGTGTGATCCACGGCTTCTTCTTTGGTCGGTGCTTTCCAAGGATCTCAGTGGCGGCATCTGTTACAGCTGAGTTGAAGGTATTGGTCATGGTGTTGACATCTACTTCGCCTGCCCCCAAAATAAGCAGTGGTGCAAATTTCCCTCCAATTGTGGCCTGAAATATTTTTGCCACCTCCGGGTCTTGCAGTTTGTCCAGGTCGAACTTCAGCCTAGTGCACTTTGCTGTATTTACTCTCTTCAAATGGAGCCGGAAAGACATCATCACGAGATCGTGGTCACTTCCAATGTCTGCTCCTGGAAAAGTGCGTGTCCTGCCAATGTTGATGCTTGATCTGAAGCGTTTCTTGACCATGATGTAGTCGATCTGGTTGTGATGTTCCCCGCCGGGACTGTGCCATGTCCATCGTCTGGATTTTTTGTGGAGACCAAGCGTGTTTGCCAGTACCAGATTGTTGTATCTGGCAAACTCCAATAGCCTCAGACCCCTGTCATTTGTCTCGTTGTTGCAGTGGGGTCCGCATGTGTCTCCCCAGTTGCGGTGCGCATCTTGGCCAACCTTGGCATTCCAGTCGCCTTGCACTATGACTATGTCCTTCTTCGGCACTTGGTCAAGGACCGCCTGTATATTTTCATAAAAATCCTCCACTTCGCTGTCTTCATAGTCTGATGTTGGGGCATAGGCCTGGATGATGGTAATGTTGAAAGGGGTTGCTCTCAGACGGATGGTAATGAGTCTACTGGAGACTGGGCGGCAACCCATGACAGTGGCTAGAATGTTCTTGTGGACCAAGAATCCAACGCCGTGTTCGTGCCTGTCATCTCTACCGCTGAAATAGAGCTTGTGGCCTTTGTCAGTCGTTGTTTCACCTTGAAACCACTTTGGAGATCTACATCTTCTCTCTCCGGACCAAACTGCGGATCTTCAACAGCAATGTGAAGTCCGTTCTCCTTTACGGCTCAGAGTCCTGGAGAGTCACCAACACCTTGACAAAGAAGCTCCAAGTGTTCATCAATGGTTGTCTTCGGAACATCCTGAAGATCAGATGGACGGACAAAGTAAAGAACACGGACCTGTGGCAGCAGACGAATCAAGGCCCCATCGACCGGCAGATTGCCAGGCGGAAGTGGCGCTGGGTGGGACACACTTTGCGGAAACCCCAACGGGACATCACACGGCAGGCCCTACAGTGGAATCCTCAGGGGAAGAGGAAGGTTGGTCGTCCCAAGACGACCTGGAGGCGTTCCTGTGAGGAGGAGATGAAGAGCTGCAACCTGTCATGGGGTGAACTGAAAAAGGCTGCCCAGAACCGAGTGCGCTGGAGAACTGTTGTGGAGGCCCTTTGTTCCACGCGGAATTCAAGGAATTAAGCAAGTAAGCAAGCTAAATAATAACATCATAGGAAGCCCTAGTGACCACCCGGCAGAAAGCGTCCAACACTCCCAAGCTGATCCAACAGACCTCATACACAAATAATGAATCTTGTCCAGGAAGAGTTTTCAAGAAAAAAGGTAGGTCATTGATCTAGCGAAGAAGAAGATAGTATAGCAGAGTGATAGGACAGAGAGGGAATGGGAAAGAGTACATGAGGAAGACAGCGACATTGTGAATTTAAAGCACTAAATTTCCAGAAAGTGGGGATACTATTTATACTGAAACCCCCGGCACCCCAACGGGGGTACTGTTGCCGCAGTGAATTGGTCATGCCTACAAAGTCAAGACAGGTTTTCAACTGGGGCTTTCACTTTTCCCTTTATAGGTTAGAACAATCTACAGTGACAAGATTGCTCATGACCCCAAGGGGTTTTTACATTTCAAACAGCAAAATTTATAATGCTATTAGTTACAGTTAGTTAATAATTGTGTATAGGTCCAGCGGCAGCGTTATTTATTGATTAATGTCCTTATGTTTTCCAGCTATAGTTATGTATATATGGCCAGAAACAACAATGGCCTGTAACTGGTTACAGTTTTATTTATTTATTTTTTTTTTTAGATAAGATAAGATAAGATAAGATTAGTGTTACGTTGAAACGCGAATGGTGCGTATGAAATGCGCACGATGTTAAGTGCGAAGCGCGTGCAATGGTAGGCTTTTGTGTGACGCGCGCGATAGATCTGTCCGTTTTATTTTGCAACGCATGCAGTAATAGAGTGTATTTATCTTTGATTTGATTTTGCGTTGTTATTAGTAGAGGCTTTGTGTAACGTTAGTGTTTTTAGTTGGTCGATATTGTTTGAGAATTTTCGGGAATTAGTTGTTTACTATCGATCGAAGCGTGTGGATTGTTCTGTTGGTTACCATGGAAGCTTCCATTCCAAATGGGGTTGTATGACGTGAGTCACGTGATGATGAAATTAATTTTGATTGGTTGTGGTGTTTTATGTAGGATTATTCTCGTTTGTTCCCGTGTATGTAGAGACTATATAAGCGCCGCACTGTTAAAAAAAAAGGTGAGATAGTGGGGCCGGGTAGCTCAGTTGGTAAGAGCGTCTTGGTAGTAACCGAAAGGTCGCTGGTTCGAATCCCGGATTGGTCAACGTGTGATCATATTATTTTCCCCTTTACCAACAACTGGCCCGCTGGTGTCAGTATAAATCGGTCCAGTAGTTACCTATATGCGAAAGTTTCGTGTGACTATAATCTACATACAAACAAAAGGTGAGAGTTGTTGATAGTGAGTTGGAAAGTAAAACTTGAGAGTGAAAAGGCGATTGTATGCAGTTGTTGATGTGTGCTGAATAAAAGTGGAAAACTTCATACGTCGACTTTGTGACTTGTATGCTGATTGAGCGGGTTGCGTGAATAAACGAATCTGAGCTACACTCATCAGTACTTCAGCATTGGGGCTGAATCCACTACTGATAGAAAACACCAACATCAAACGAACCGAGTGTAACAATTAGATTAGATAGATAGACAGACAGACAGACAGATTCTCTCAAAATGGCTTGCACCGTAAAGCAGCCATTAAAGAGCAAGTATTAAACAAGCTAAGGGAGGCAAGTTACATCAAGAAAGATAATTATCCTGCGATCAAAGGTGGACAAAAATGGTGACATACTGGCTTTCCATTCTTAGATTCTATGTGCTTTTCCATGAGCTTAATGAGCTCAAATGTAGTACAAATGCATTCATAAATTACCACATTATTTTTGGAAAACAGCTAATGAACTCGGAATCTAAAAGCACACTGATGTTTTTAAGTCGTTTTATTTGGAATCATATTTTCACTTTTTTTTTAGTAGTATCGCTTTGTATTTTTCTTCTTTTTCAAACGAGTCATTACTTTTCGGTGGTTATGAGTGGGTGCTTTTCTGTTTTTGCATTCTTTCGATTGTTCTTTCATTTTTATGATGTCTGTTGATTTTGTTATATCTTGCATCTTTATGCGTTTATTTATTTATTTATTTATTTGTTTGTTTGTTTGTTTATTTATTTATCTTTTTAAATGCATATTTCCGAGGTATGTATGTGTCAAAAAATAGTTTAACCTTGTTTACTTTCATATGAATCCAGTATCTTTGCTGTCTTTTCATTCAGTAGTCTATATGTCATTGGCTGTAGTTCGATGCTACTGTCCTTTTTTATATTTATTTTATAGCAATATAGTGCTGTTCTTGCTTTCTTATGTATATATTGTGTATTCCTATCCCCCTCCACTCCCACCTTACCACCTTATAAGGCTACACGGCGCCCCACCCGCCACCCCCACCCCAGGGCTAGGAGCCTAATTTGATATGTATTGTTTTATTGTTTGTTTTATAAAAGGATCAAGTTCCTAAAGCTGGTTCTTCTTACGCGTTTTGACCTTTATCAAAGGTCTCATCAGAGGAGGTTTGGCCTTGAAGGCTTAGACTACTCTGAGTGCAGTCTATATGTACTACATGAGCCTATAATCTTTTATCAAAATTTCATGAGAGGATATGATGAGGTTGGTTCCTTTAAATACTTGCTGTGTTGTATTAAATAGCTGTTGAATGAGGTACTCGTACGTGCATTTTTCCATTGTAACACAGAAATCGTTGCTGCGTAATATAGTTATGGTGACAAATGCGTTGGAACCTTATTTCATTTGAAGTTTGGATTGCACGGAATTCTGCTATGCTTAATTGTGTATTTCTTGTTCTTTCCATTGTTGTGTAAATGTAGTATGAAATTCGATCGTTCACAGCCCGTGAAATACAGTCGAGGACAATCTTAATACCACATTTTGCGACACAATCCCTGAAATTAGTGTCGCTGTAAAATATGGTCGCTTGCGGCTCTTTTTGCGTACACTTTGTCGCAGCGACCATAGATCACGTGATATTTGGTAGCAACCTTTCCTCCGAGGTAGCAACGACCGTATTTCAAGATGGAACATAATTCATACTATACAGGCTTATAGTGGTTCAGGTTACCCTGCAATCCTATTATCAGTCCTGGCATTCTATAGAGTATTATAGGGACATGATTCAGGTACTAGATTTGGATAACTGTTACGGTTGGTCTTTGTTAAGCATATTAATACAAAGAGAATCTGACGCACGAAATTTATAATTTTTATCACTAAAAGGAAAATTTAAATGAACTGCCGTGAATTTTTTTTTCGGTTGATTTTTAGTTTACAAGTTTCTTTGTTTCTTATGTTATTTTTGTTAGTTTTTCAATCTGTTGGTCAAAGGTGGCGACACGATTTCTTCCGTCCAGTTAATTTTTATTGTTGTTCTTTCGTTCTTTATTTTCTTCCCTCGGTCATTCCTGAAAAGAAGTAATTAAGTTATAACACGACTGCTAGGCTAATAAATACGCTACTTATTGCCAGACACACTAGGCTTATGTATGTTTATTTCGTTCTGCAGACGTCTGCTTGTGTTCGGAGATTTGCAGCTTTTAACAATCCCGTTGTAAGTATTAGGTGTTGATGAGAACAAAGGTGACGCTGCTGCCAGTATTGGCATCGTTAATTTCGATTTAGCAGCATCACCCGTTTGCTGTAATGATTCTTCGCTAAAACCGCTGTTCCCTGTTGCAAAAGTCCGATTTATTGAGAATAAAAGTGATGTGATGGGATATGTTTGTATTTGTTTTGTCTTATCTTCAGCAAAACTGAAAAAAAAATTGTGATTTAGACCGGTTAGAATGCAACTCGTTATGCCTGAAAGACGATTGAAATTTAAAAAAGAAATTGATAAATACATTATCTTTGTTACAAAATGTAAACTACACGCATGTTAATTATTCAGTATTCAAGAATATGTTTAAAGTTAATATTTTTTTTTCAGTTGAAAGGGCAATGTCAGTTCTAATATACTACTCAAAATAATACAAGGGCCACTTGGACATATGGGTCTCTCTTTAAATCAGAAACACGAATTCAATTTATTAGTTCATCATATTTTATTGCAATCATTTCTGCATCAATAACAAAAAAGATTTTAGACATCAGTCGCTTAAAATTCGAGTAAATTCAATTTAACTGGACATACCCCTCATTTACAAAATCAAAACTTTAGAAACCAAAAATCTATAGAGTCAGTATAGAGTCGGTTGTCTTGTATAGAAGAAACAGAGCAGATGGAGATCAAAGGCTTCACAATTCTTAGTAAATACTTTCGAGAACTAACGGATTGGGTGGGACCAAAAGAAAATTTAGTTATTTTTATTGCTTTATGAAACAATAAAATTATTTTGGATTGTACTGTATTTTAAAACTTAAGTGTTTAAGATATGATCAGCAATAATTTTAACATTCCGATGTTATCATGATTATCAAACACAAAAAGGCAATTCAGAGACGTTTGTTCAAAATGCCCGTATCAACAACGATATTAAATCATCATTTGCTCACCAGACACAGAAGACAATTCGAGACGCTTCTTGTTTTCTGCCAAAGGGAACTATGGCGAAATAATTAGAGGTTGCTGGAAGCCAATTGATTAATGTGTCAGTTTAAATTTAATCAGGTTTAATTCTTTGCAGCAGCGGACAGTCACACCGATAAGATGATTTCACTATGACTAAGTCTGTAGAACGAACGGGTCACACTCACGAGAACCTTTGGAGATAACGATTACAATGGCGACTATCTGCATGTTTATATCTGAATTTCGCTAATGCTTTGTTAGTGTGTTACAAGAACTGGAATGCATAAGAGTATATTTAGAGTAAAACAAAAGCAACACTATCTTGTCATAACGCTCAGAGTGAAAACCTAAAATCTGGCCATGTGTAACTCTCCTTGACTTAAGTTATATATTGCTACGAATCCCAAGAATAAGCCTATATAAACAAAACAAGAATGAAACTATAATTTCTTTACACGCCTTTCTGTACGGAATGCAGTAATTTCTGCAGAAGTACGTCTAGAATATAACAAATTTAAAACAATACAGAGAGAGAAAGAGGGAAGGAGGGAGAGAGAGTAGGCTACTAACACAACAAGGACTACAACTACTACTATTTCAGAATGCTCTGAGCGGTTTTTAGAACTCGTCTTAAATTGTATAGTTACGGGCACGCCGAGTCTACAAGTCGTCGGCAAGTCAAAGACGTATTGGCGATCTGGGAATAGACCCAGAAGAGTCGCACAAAAGGGAGGTAACCAACGAGACATCCATCACGGTGACAATTGGGGGCGATTGATCAGAGTACAGTCTGAACACAGTGAAAAACACAACACGCTCTCCGTTTTCAACATCTACCTCCTCCCTTATTGTTATACAGTTATTATTGATATCTTCTTCTTCTTCTTCTTCTTCTTCTTCTTCTTCTTCTTCTTCTTCTTCTTCTTCTTCTTCTTCTTCTTCTTCTTCTTCTTATTTTGGCACCAGAAAGTATTTCTTACTTTCGCTTCAGTGAGTCTCGTCAAAGGAACCAAGACAAACCCGAAATTATAACTAGCAAAATGTTTCGTCGTTTGAAATTTTCCCCAGTTCACAGCCAAATTGTAACATAGTACCTACCTACCCTTTCTTCCATGAGAACAGAAAAATGGCCCCTGTTGCCTTTCGTAATATTTTTCTCTTTCAAATTCTTGGTTATTTTATGTGTATTTACTGAAATATAGAGACAAATTAATGAGCCAGAAATGAAGCATGACATTCGCAGAGTGAGTGCCATGTTGACTGGAAGAAATGACCACTGAAACTGATGTACTGTGAGAGACTGTAACCACACGAGAATTCAGTGGTATATTCCTCCGCCCAACTGCCCTTCCCCCCTCCCCGATAGAAACTTTAAGTGAGTCTAAGGAACGTATTACCTTGTTGGTATTCGTTAAGAAGATGGGAGAGATTTCTGGACCTAGTCCCCTACCCTATCCTATCCCGTAACTCGGAGGTCGTAGGGGCACCACAGATGATCGTTTCACCAGCGTACTCCACCTTTCCCTGTCCTCAGGAACCCTGATGATTCCGCTCAGTGTCAAACCAGTCCATTCTCGAATGTTGTCCTCCCACCTTTTTTTTCGGTCTCCCTCTTCTTCTACCTCCTTGCACTGTGCCTTGCAGGATGGTCTTTGCAAGACCTGATGATCTAGTGACGTGGCCATACCATGGTGAGTTTCCGTTTCTTCACCACTGTGAGCAGATCATCGTGTTGTCCAATGGCTTGTGTGGACAAATCGAAGACCTGGACCTAGTGACCATACAATAATTTTAATGAAGAGACGGAGTGAAGGGTTGTGCTATGTAGGGAGGGAAAGGGCGGGTGGATGGATTGGTGTGTGGGAAAGTGACCAGAGAGTGAGAGTAGAGAGGTATAGGTTGAGGATGGGAGAGACGCGGAGGGGGAATAAGAGAGAGAGAGAAGAGAAAGGAGGAGTTAAGGGGTACGTTTTCTACAATCACATAGGCGTTTAGTTTTTTTAACAATATTTTTAAAAGACCGCTATAGTCTATGACTTGGCGTCCAAAAAGTGCCCGTTTCTCCCTTCGGTTTTTTTTTTTGCGGTTTGTCTGTACGCAGAGGGAGGAAAGCCATTTCAAGACTCACTAGTCATGCAAGAAGATTGAGGGGTCAAATGGTCTGGACTGTAAGTGGGGAGAGGCTGTTTTGCCTTAAATCACAGCATGCATTGGGGTGGGGGTTAGCTTCTGGGTAAGTCGCGCGCTTTGTGCGCCGACGGACATTGGTTCGATTTTCCCTTCTGTGAATTGGGGTGTGAGTGTGGGTGTGAGGGAGAGGGTATGTAGCAAATCTTATGATTGTGTTTTACTTTCTTGAAAGAATTTGTCTCAAGGGCACGTTAAGATTCCCGAGCAATTATATAACAAACAATCGTTAACTCTTTAGCCAGTATCGTACACTACAAGAAGATCTTTTGTTTTTAAAAATAAAAATAACCCAGAATTGTGTGTTTTACCTTAAAAACGTTGTAAAGTGTTTCTTTTTCATTTTCTTTTCTTTTATTTCTTTTAATATAAAAAATAGAATATAGATCTTTAAAAAAAAAGTGTTCCTTAAATGCGTATCATTGCTTACACTTTCTCGGAAAGTTCCTATGAATATTTGTGAAAACAAAACCAAACAAAACACCGCACACGCAAATGTCAAGCCCATGTGTGTTTATAGACATAGGCTTGACATTTTACGGACTTCATAGTGTATGAATTGTTTTGTTTTGTTTGTCATGCTAGAAATATACATGACAAACAAAACAAAACAATTCACACACAATGAATTTCGTAAAATGTCAAGCATACATACATATGACATATACATTCACATTTTACGGAATTCATTGTGTGTGAATTGTTTTGTTTGGATTGCCATGTATATTTCTAGGAATATATGCAAACATGGCCCGTTAAAGGGAAAGTAAGCATTCCTTTGTGAATAATCGTTGATTTAAACTATCAAGACAGAACTGCTGGAACATGGAATTTCTGGCGTATAAAAGTCGAGTGCCGTTGATGTATGTGTTAAATACAAAATACAAAATCGATAAAGAATAATATGAGAGTGTACGGAAGGTATTGCGATTGTATAATTACATATATGACAGAGAGAGAGAGAGAGAGAGAGAGAGAGAGAGAGAGAGAGAGAGAGAGAGAGAGAGAGAGAAAGAGAGGGAGAGAATCTTAGAGAGAAAGAGAGAGTGAGTCAGTCAGTCGTGCTTTGTGTGTGTGTTGAATAAGAAAATCGAGTTAATTTAAATTATACTTTACTTTTTTTTTCGAGATACTTAAAATGTTTTTTGTTCTTCTCTATTTCCGATGTATAGATGTTATTTTGTCCTTTACATAAATGTCAACATGAATTCTTTTATTGTAATAATTCTTACTGTTATTATTTATTAGCCTGTTACATTTAAAAGGAGTACTGAGCCCAATTTCAATTTGGACAGTACTTTTTGAATACTGACACTATATAAATTTCCCAGTACTTCAGCGTATGTTTAAACTATAAATGAAACGGGGCTTATTTGGATTGACTCTCATAGTATTAAAACAGTTTCCTTCTGTTGGTAATATTGTTGATTGTTTTGAATAATGTTATCATGATGGGACAAAAGGCATTTATTTGAGTTTTCACCGTCAAATCTGTTACCTGTCAACATCTTGAGCCAACTGAAGGAATTTTCTCCGAATAACAGGTTTTATCTATAATGTTTACGCCGTTTTACGTTATCACAATCTTTTATAGGTTTCCTTATGACAGCGATCGACAGACCTATTAGAATGAAATAAAACGTTGTTGATAAGCCATTCCCCCAATCTCACCCCTCAAAATAAATAAATAAATAAATAAATAAATAAATAAATAAAAATAAAATTAAAACAATAAAAATTATTTTAAAAAAACATTAATAAAAATGACCTACCTTGAAATTAACGTAAACATGAAAGAGTGGCTACAAACGTTTTAAAATAACTTAAACTTGATATTTCGTAAAAAGTGTTTTTTTTTTAATCTTCTTTGCTTTACTGTGACTATTTTCAAGTCTTTGATCGCGCCAGTAAGTAGGCCACGGCAATTACTATACAACTATTCCTAGTCCTAATAACGACACGGAGTATTTTTTTAACATACTTTACATACTGCTGCATCTTGTCCTCTTGTACTTTATTACAGAAGGAAAGCGCTTATGTTACTGAAGATCAGAATATCACAGCGCATGGATGATGCCAGAAAACGAAAAAAAAGAATGATGGTAGACCTTATTCTAATCCTCAGAGATGGAAAAACTACATTCATAGTAAACTGCGACTTCTTTTTTCGACCCGAGAACCAGGATCACAGAGACATTACAAGGGCGAAGGGAGAGAACTCTGTTAGAGAAGCATAAATCAGATGAACTGTCACTTGGAGTCTTGGTAATTAGTTGCCACCCCAACGGTTTCTTCAGTACTCTTACAAGAGATGGTCTGCGCGTGAGACACTTCTTTGCTTTGTTGGACTAGAAAGATTTTTTTTCGCATCCTTTTTGCCTAGATAGGGTTAGCGAAAGAGAAGTTGCGCCCGAGGATAGCTATTTTATTTGACGGTGATGTTGGATGACAACTTGTTTGCCACTACTGCTAGCCAGAGATCGTGTTGTATTTGCTATTAGTAAATGTGTCGTTTTGAAACGAGACAGTTTTAAGGGTCAGGTGAAATTTAGGGTTTTGAGGTGAAATTAAAAACATATTTTCTTGCTGTTAATTGTTAATATTGGTTTAATATGCATCTTTACTGGTGATTCCAAGTTTATGTGTTCTAGGTGCATTCTGGAGAAGGGGAAGAAAAAAAGTCTGTTACTGTAGTACTGAAAGCAATCCAAGAACTACCGGAAAGATGTTAGCATAGGATATACATGAGGGTTTCTTTTTTTCCCCTTTTTTCCTCTCTTAATAATTAAAAAAAAAGATTGAATTTGTTTAGTATTTTGTTAGGCGTTTTTATAAGTTGTTGTCTACGACGAGATTTTGTCTTTTAATTGTTGTACTCTAACCCATTCCTCAATGAAGAGAGAGAGAGAGAGAGAGAGAGAGAGAGAGAGAGAGAGAGAGAGAGAGAGAGAATGTGTGTGTGGGGGGGGGAGAGGGATGGAGGGATAGAGAGAGTATTGATTAGTTGTTAGGAGTACTGCCGTTTTTTTCTGCTTCTTAGCACGTACTAACTCCATTCTTTCGCCAGGATGAGCCGTTATCTTCTTTTTTCAAGCCTCCGTAATAACGGTTTGCGAAGTTTTCCTAAGACAATAGGCCTATCTGTTTAGCGTGGTCGAGTTATTCCATTGGGGACCATAATGAATGTTTTGACGGTTGTGTGTTAAATAGCGCCTGTATGGCTGTATAACGCGCTCTAATCCGTTGTCCCAAGCCTGAACGCGAGAGGGAAAACTTAAATTGATTCGTTTGGTTGTATCGAAATTAAAATCGGCAGCGGATTTTTGGTTGTTTGGTTTTATGAAGCGAGTATTTGGGGAAGAGTACCGGCGCACTAATCACGTAGAATGGTTCCGCGATAGCAACAATAAAGTGGCTCCTCGATATCATAGCGGTAGCAGCAGTAGCGTACAGCCCATGTGTCATAGATAACATAGCGGTAGCAGTAGTAGCGTACAGCCCATGTGTCATAGATAGCATAGCGGTAGCAGTAGTAGCGTACAGCCCATGTGTCATAGATAGCATAGCGGTAGCAGTAGTAGCGTACAGCCCATGTGTCATAGATAACATAGCGGTAGCAGCAGTAGCGTACAGCCCATGTGTCATAGATAACATAGCGGTAGCAGTAGTAGCGTACAGCCCATGTGTCATAGATAACATAGCGGTAGCAGCAGTAGCATACAGCCCATGTGTCATAGATAGCATAGCGGTAGCAGTAGTAGCGTCCAGCCCATGTATCATAGATAGAAGGGTGAGATCAGACTGCGTCTTTGGCAATACGATTCTGCCGCTGAAACGATTTATTGCCACACCGCGCACCCACGACCCTATAATATCTTCATTTTCATGAGAAAAAAAAACACCAAAAAAAAACTATAACTGGGAAGACAATGATAGAGGCCTATTTTATTATATACAGAATTTTTACATGTCGTAGGCCTATATCGTTCCGATTTAAGGGAGTTCTTACGCTGTTTGAAAATAAACCGTTTGAGCGGCCGATTCGTTTCGCCAAAGACGCAGTCTGATCCCATCCTTCCTATTTATAATCCAAATGGCTGTGTGTTATCTACCGCTGCCCGATCGAGGATCCCCTTTCTTTATGCTATCGCGGATCCATTTTCCTTGGTTAATGCCTTCCTCTGCTGAATTCCATCCCAGCGAGAGCATATCGGTAATAAAAATTGAACATGCTTATGTTGAACACACTGTGAAGTGTATCCATTGGTATTTTGTTGTTGTTGTTGTTAATAGAATAAACATAAAACTGCTGGCATTTAAAATTTACAATACTCCCGTTGGGGTGCCGGGGGATTCAGTATAAATAGTATCCCCACTTTCTGGAAATTTAGTGCTTTAAATTCCCACTGTCGCTGTCTTTCTCATTTGTTCTTTCTCATTCCTGCTCTGTTCTATCAATCTGCTATACTATCTTCTTCTTCGCTAGACCAGTCACCTACCTTTTTTCTTGAAAACTCTTCCGGGACAAGACTCCTTATTTGTGTGTGAGGTCTGTTGGATCAGCTTGGGAATATTGGACACTTTCTGCCAGGTAGTCACTAGGGCTTCCTATGATGTTATTATTTAGCAATGTAGGCATTTTATATGCATGTGTTTTGATGATATTTTATAATGATGTTTATATTCTATTTTGGTTTTGTAAACGGGGGTTAGATAAATTAGAGTATAGCCTCAGCGTTCCCTGCTGTGGGATGTCTTTATTGTAAAGTGACTGGCTAGTGGAGTGCCTTCAGTTTTACCACTAGAGTTGTTTCAGCAGATTTTGTTTATGCGGATCAGGGGTTGTCTGGTCCTGATTTGGCTCGGAAGAGTCCGCTGGACCTAAAGCAATAATCATGTAATGTAATGTAATGTAAAATTTATAATAATGAGAAACAAATGGGTGCACGAACTACAAGAATGCTAATTAGTGTTGTCTTCCTTTTTGTCCAAATTAACACTCCCGCTCTCTTCCCAGCTGAAAGAAAAAAATCCAAACAACATGTTTCTAGACTAAAGTAGAACTCGAACTGATGTGGTCTTTGACAGTATAGTGTGGGGTTATGGCATTATGCTCACAGAACTGATGGAGGTATCTGGTAAGCTCGTTACACGATTATAGTCATCTCTTCATAATTCTGATAGATCTCTGACACAGACGCTATTATGGGATTATACTGGTGTCCCAATAATTCTATAGAGCGTAGTGCTCACATCATACACTGTAGTCAGGAAGATCGCCTGTCAGTGTCAGGATAAGAGATCCATGAAGGAGAGGGAATTTCCCGGAGCCAGAACAAATGGTAAATTGCATTATTTACCTTGGTTGAACATAGCCATTTCCTCTTGGACGCTTATGTTCCCTTTTGGCCTCTTCGATCACTACCCCCAGTCCCCACCCCCAACCCCAATTTCTGCCAGGCACCTTTGGCTCTATTCGTTTTCCCCTCCCCATTACAACCCCACACTTCGCCCAAACGCCTCTTTTGATCCTGGCATTTTATTTCCTTTAGAAACACTAGCTTGAAAATTACCATGTTTTCTTTTCTTTCTTTTCTCAGAACGCTTCATATTGCTAGCTTCCCGACTTTCCACAAATCCTATCTCATTATCTCCCCGCCTCTCGTACCCCCTATCTCCACCCAAACACTTTCGTGCACTCTTTATATACAGACATGTAACATCACAAATTCTTCTATTTCTTTTTTTTTCTTCTCTCTCTCTCTTCTCCCTCCCCCACCCCCTTTTTTAAATCAATATTTTTTCCTTTTATTGTTACTATGTTAGTTTTAATATTCTGTAAAAATTTTCTTATAAGTATTCCTCGTGTTTGTCTAAAATTCCTCGATGTATATATTTTGATGTGAGCTTTGCGTGCCACCTCTCATTCTCTTTTGTTCTCTTATGTATTTATTTTTCATGAAAGTCTTTTCTTCTTCTTCTTCTTCTTCTTCTTCTTCTTCGAGCAGGAAAAAGTTATCTAGCCACGTTCTTTCATTCAATGACAAGATAAATGCTGAGGTCGACAGTTAAAACATATGCAACAAACTCGAGCGGCAGGATATTATATTAATGAGCGTGCTTCTGGTTATCCTGTCATTGTCATCTGTTTGTCTTTCGCTATTTATTCTTGCATGATCTGCTGCACTTTTAGAAAGACTGGTTCTCCATATTCAGCAATAATCGGTTTGGTACTGTGATAAAGTGTAGAGGTTTTTTATCGACAATAACGTCTGCCTTTTGAAAATAATATTTATTGAAAGTAAAGAACTTGTTTATCTAAACCTGAATATTTTTTTTACAGTTGTGTTATTTTGAAGAAAGAGTTAACTAGTGAATTTATTTGGATTGTTTTTATATTTTAGTCGATTTATTTTAGTGTCCGTACTCAGAAACCAGTCAGATTATCAAAGTCCGTACTCTGTTCTTGGCGGCCGTCAGGGAGTTTTTTTTTTTAAAATTTCAATAGTTTTAAAATTTGTTGTTTTTCCTTCACTGCGGCAAGAAGAAAAGTGAACACAATTTTTTTCAAATTGCGTCGACGGACGGATAAGCAACGAGGAACACGAGATGGACATCGCCTTTATTAAGCTGGCTCTGAAAAGAGGTTCCTGAGCCTCTCTAACAACTGAAAGGCTAAGGAAAAACCTCTACCTTTATCTTATTATTTGATAAAACATGTGTCCAACCAAGATAACCAATATTATTTTTTGGGTGTAATAAAGTACTTTACTAATGTCACAGTCGATTGCAGAAAACTAGCAGCGACGTTTGGGCTGTGCAAAGCGAAATAATACACACAAAATGTACAGTACATTAATAGCCTTTTTATCATGCATACAAAACGCTACAAATAAAGGGATTCCGTATTACCCTATTGTTTGATTTTAAAGTTACATTCAGAACGTACATATATTTGAGGGAGACCAGAAGTAGGCTATAGTTTGACTGTAATGGTAATTTATAATGCATACAAAACGTATAATATAAAGGGGACTCACATAGAATGACATTCATGCATGTGACCTTTGCCTGTGGGCTGAAACCATTCCGTGAGAAAGGAGCGAGTGTGACAGACAGATATTTGTGTCGGAATGGAAATGCCATCCCACACAGCGATTGACTTTAACCACCCTCTTACCCATCTCTGTCATACCTCATGGCACAGGGAAAGAGGGCAGTCACGCAACTAAAAGAGAGAGAGAGAGGGGGGGGAGGGGATTGATTGAAGGAGGGGGATGGGGAGAGTGGCTAGGGGTGGGTGTAGAGAGAAGAAAGGGGCTGCTTGTATAATCATGAAAGAGTATTTGGAGAGAAACTGTTCAATTAAAAAGGAGGGGATGAAAAAGATTAAATCTTTGTTGTTGTTGTTGTTGTTGTTGTTGTTGTCGTCGTCGTCGTCGCTGTGTTTAAAAAAGTTAGGTTCCTTCCCATTTCCGTTGTCAGGCAACCCAATTGTGGACACTTTTTATTCGCATGAAGATGTTTTTCCTGAGGATTTCATTCAGGCATCTTCTCATGCTTTGGAAAATCCGACTCGATTTTCACCAAGCCCAGACGATATGATACACACTGACTAGTTTGGAACACAGCTAGCTGGCCATCTGTACCTATGGCATAAATCCACAAATGCAACCCATTGGCAGCAAAGAAGTGGAGATACATCTTTCCTATTATTCACAAGGCTTTTATTCAAGATACTATCAATAAACTCCAGTCTCTTCTCTATTGGCGAGACACCTTTATTACTTGTGTTCTACACAAACCTTTTTGTCTCCTTAGTGGTTGTAGTCGTCGCCATAATAGTAAGTAGCATTATCAGTATTTTCAAAAGAAGGGGGAGAGGCTAGGTAGAAATAAGCCGATGTGGTAGGTATGTGCTAGAACGTTCTCTAGAATCGGTTGTTTTCTTTCACTTGCTTGCTCCGCTTTTCAAACAAGGTTTCAAATTCCAGCAATAATGTGTGCAACCAAAGGAACCTATAAACCTGTATACGTACTTAAAGTTTAATTTAAATGTAATGTTATATAGTAAGCATTGCACAGCATGAAGTAGCCTACATCAGATTTTGTACTGATTGGGAACAACTTGATTTCAGTTTCTTTAAATTATACTGTCATGTCTTGTTAAGGTGAATGTTCACGAATGAATAGATATTGTAATGAATGTCTGGTTCCTACAGCAAGCGATGTTATTAGTAGACGTACTGGTCTTGTGTTTTCTACCAACATACCAGACTTCGTTGTTGTTATTTCTTTATTATTTGTTACTGATAAATTGTTATTATTAACCAATATAATCTACAGTGCTTTTTGTCAACACTGCCCTTCGCATTACAATGTCATTACATCTTGAAAATACGTACTAAAAACTCTTCATGCATAAGCAGCAAAGATAATTAGGACAGTATTCACGCTTAAAATGTTTCTCCATTGTCTGTCATCCAGTCTCTAATAGAACTACAGGACGTGAACATCAAGAGCATTAGCAGAGGGAATGATCTGATACGATTACGAATCGCCATTGTTTCTTTGTATGTGATCTGCTCTAGCATGTTTGTTTCAAAAAGGTTGATTCATCTCTCTCTCTCTCTCTCTCTCTCTCTCTCTCTCTCTCTCTCTCTCTCTCTCTCTCTCTCTCTCTCTTTTTTTTTTTTTCAGATACTGCACCCACTGGTATTCTTTAATACTCCTTTTTATTCATTTTGTTTCGGTTTAAAAAAAAATCTATAAGAGAGAGTCTCATCTTGTAAAAATGTATACACACAGTACAGGGAGATAAAAAGAAGTCTGGAACCAAGCCTGAGACAAAACCCCTCGCTTGAGGGAATTACTATTGTCCAGATCATTTGTTTAGGGACCGCTCCATGCATCAAACCTCTGGTGTATGTATTATTGTGTAGGGTTTCCTTTAAACTTTCGGAGGAAGGGCAGTATCTAGACAGCATTGTTAAATACAATGGTAGTGAAAATTAGGCTTCTTGTGTTGGTTAAGATTTTGCAAGGAATCTAGATTCCGAAATTAAGAAAGGCTGTATCCGAATACTAGTCTCATCTTTGCTTTGCAGAATGCTTTATGAGTTATTGAACACGTACTTGTAAGAATGTCTATTATCCCCTTCTCCCTTGTGTAAACAAGGACAGATTTGGTTCTTTTATATTTTTAATTAGTATTCATTTCTTTTCTGAACAAGAAAAAATAAAATAAATCTTTTTTCACAAAGAGGAATTTAAAAAAACATTGTTATTTGGATATAATTTTGTATTTAAATAATGAATTTAACAGACTTCGTTTGTTTATTAACAACTGCGCCTTTACGACTTACAGGGAAGGACGTAAGGTTCTGGGGTCAAGCTCGGTTGCAATCGAGTTCTTGATGGATTATTCATATGAAAATTGTAATTATATCGGCTTCTGGCTTACGCGGAACTCGTCCAGTCTGAATTGCCAAAACATTGATTGAGCTCTTATGTTTTGGAGGGTGGAATAGATACAAAGTCGATTTTTACCTTCTGCAGTTGACTGTACAACGCCAGGGATCTTCACTGAATTTTGTGATGTCGGTGTAGCATCGGTGGGGTGTGTGTGTGTGTAGGTGTGTGTGTGTGTGTGTAGGCGGTTGTGGGTGTGTGTGTAGGTGTGATCACTGTTATCATTTTCAAGTATTTTTGCCCTTGGGATTAACACTAGTTGAATGTATTAATTTAATCTTGGTGAAGACTTCTGTTTTAATTTTGACTTCTTCACACATAGACCTTTATCGCGTGTATTAACGTGTATTGTATAGTAATTAGCTAGGCTAGCTAACAACAATGAAATACGAACATATTACAAAGTTAAAAAAAAAAACGTATAGCTAGCCTAGCTATACGTTTCTTTTTAAAAGTAACTGTATCTTTTGTTTAACATCTTTGTAATGAATAATCTAAGCATTGCAGAGTCTACTTCTTCAATGATCCTATGCCTATGTGTCTGTTAGTAAATGGTTTAAGGTTCTCGTCTGCGGGCTTTCTAGCAGACGTATGATGATTGATTCAGCCTCCCAGAAGACAGGCAGTCGTTAGTGGCTGTCCCAGTTCCAAGGGTCTGATGAATAGGTGAATACAGAAATACTCTACGCTTCCTTGTAACTATTGGGCGACGCCACTGATGTAAAATGTAGGGCCGTGTGTTGTAATCAAGCACTATAGCAAGACGTTCTACTGAATTGATAGAGATTTAGGACCATGTAATTGAAACGAAGTTTTGTTGAACAGATGTTAGGACTGTACAATCAGAAACTATACTTAGAAATTCTAATTTACTGTAATAAGAATTTGTACCAAGACATTTTTTTTTACTTATCACTTTTACATAACGCTTTACCAGCTCAAGAGTCGCTCAAGGCTGGCCGATACAGAATCTAACTCAAATTGCCCGAGGCGCCCACTTGCAGCATTTTGGCGCACAGTCTAACGCCCCGACGTCTCAGCACAATCTTTGGCGACCGGGAATGAGGAGAAGGGACCTAGTGCGTGCTGGGTGTATTTGTATAGCAGGCACTCACTCGTTTATGGCATGAGCGTCAGGATATTTAAAGTCCATGCGAGGAAATGCGTGCGTACACAGACTAGACCTCGGTTTATACTCTCATCCGAAGGAGTAGGAGCGCTGTGCCTGTTTTTTTTTCCATCCCACCCCGTCCACCTTCCTTCCACGCCGGTATCGGCGTTTGAATCACTGTACCGTTTGCAATGTTCTCGCCTGACATTTTTTTGAGTACACGGCGTACACAACTGAGCTTATTAAATAGTACTGAGTATACATGTATTATGCGAATTCAGAACTGTTCAAACGAAAATTGTGTTGTATATATTCCACCGAATTATACAGAGAGCTAGGAATTAAAGTATACCAAGCTGGTGCCAATCTAAAATTGTACAATCCAACACAATGTATCTAGAGATTCTGTTCAGCCTTTTGTAGTTCTAAACAATCATGCTTAGTGGATGAAGCGTTTGAACTTAGCAGAACAAGTACTTATTCTCGAACAAGTGAGAACATAAGGAGGCGTTTATATTATGTCCTCTACACCTGTTGCCCCAAATTGTTAAATCCGTGCTACATAACAATATCATAACTGTGGTATTAATAATGCAGGTTGTTAATGGTTGTAGTTTTCTCTGTAATCGGCCCATTATTGCATCCGCTCTCTTCCATCACGCCTATGCACACAGTAACCAACCCACATTCACAAATACACCCGCGCACGCTCATCGCCAATGCTATCAGAGAAACAGAAAACTTGAATAAAAAATATGTATTGTACATTTTTTTTACAATTGTATTTCTTTATTTTTGAAATTGTTTTTTAAATTATTTATTTTATATATTTATTTATGTTTATTTAATTATTTATATTTTGGGGGAGAGGGAAGAGTGGGGGGCAGGAGAACTGTCATATACATTATAATCTTCTTTGTCATTGTGTCTGCGCACAATAGACAGTTGTATCAGATGGATAGTAAGTGCTCTAACTGGAATCACCTGTTGTCATTTCCATTGTCTGCTAACGTTCGTTGTTTAATCGCATTCATCGAATCCTGTTTGATTTTCTTTGTTAAAAAATTGATTGTGTGGTAACAGGTGGAGTTTATTGTGTGCGATAGTGGTTTTAGGAAATGTTGTTATTACAGTGAGACTGAGAGGCAAGTTTAATGGTTGCCTATGATCATAATACATTGATTCCTTATGTAACATAATATATAGCTTTATTATAAACATTGCGGTGAAAATACTGTTTTCATTGTACAAAGAGTCTCAAGTCAAACTTTAATACCCACGATGGAGAAGTAAGTAAGCTTACAGCACCTTGTGTGTTATTACCTTTTCAAGACAATGATCACGTTTATTGCCCCCACAACATGCTTGGGTCGTTCTCTTCAACGCCGAACACAGTGGATGATGGAGGGGAAGGTCGTAGGGAAGTGAAAAGAATTGTTTCGTTTTCTCTTTCAACTTGTCCTATTTATCTTTCAACGAGTCCTTCTCCGTGGCAAAGTGTTCTTTCAGGATTTTAAAAAAAATCGTCCTCACTTTGGAGTTGTTCCTTTCTGATATTTTTGTGTGTTTTAAACGCTTACTTTAGAAGTTAACCCATTAGTCATCTAGGTGTGTCTGGATGGCACTTCTCTGATTGCTGCACTGTCAACAGCCAGGCCGAGTATGACGAAAACATTGACAAATGTGTGTGATCAGCACGTGCTGATTGCTTGCAGTCAGAGCGTCTACCAACCTTAATTACTGTTATGGAAAACGCGCAGTCTGTTTCTAATGCTCACCTGTTCCACGGTTAGATTGCTGCAAAGGACAGGTGTATCTGTGCAGGAAACTTGCAGGGTTGAGTAAAGGAAGGCTATGATTGCTTTGCGGGCGTCTCACTTACAATTGGCGATGCTCGTATGTAAGCTTATGTATGTATGTATGTATGTATGTATGTATGCAAGTATGTATGTATGTATGTATGTATGTATGTATGTATGTATGTATGTATGTATGTATGTCTCTCTCTCTCTCTCTCTCCCTCTCTCTCTAATAACCCGAATTTGACAAGTAATCAATAGCGTTGTGGTTATTTTTATGTTTGTTGCTAGCTGTGTATAATGTTTAGGTTGTGTAGACTGTATGTGTGATGTATTTGTGTTTGCCTTTTTATGTGTTGTGGGTTGCGGAGGAGGTGAGAGAGGGGGTGGTAGAGCGTTTGTGTTTAATCTGATCTAGAATCAATACTGGTATTGTGCTAGGGTTGTGTATGGTAATAGGGGCGGGAGTAAGATGGTCTGTCGTGTTCTGCGTAGCCTATCTTAATTTAGACTCGGATTTGAAATCGTATTAGACTCGGAATCAATTCGGTGTGTGAAACTTGATGCTTGTAGCTGTGTATTATTAGCATATTCATTAATGACGTAATTTTAATCCCAACGAGCTAACATTATAGTTATCGGCAATGTATTATTTTAACAGATTTACCACTGAAGTATTACGAGTTATTACACCAAATTTGAGATCGTTCGTGGTCAAATTTTTTGGATCCGATCAAACAAACAAAACAACAACAAATTCTGTTATGGAACCGATGTTTCAGGATAATAATAATAATAATAATAATAATAATAATAATAATAATAATAATAATAATAAATTTTTATAGCGCAAAACCAAACTTAAATGCTTGCTCTAAGCTTTTGCACACATACACACACACCCACACCATGGGCGGATTTTGGGGGTGTGCACTTGTGCACGTGCACACCCGTTTCCCCCCCCCCCCCCACCCCTTCCCTAGCGATCAAAAAAAAAAACAAGGAGGGAGAAAAGGAGAAGAAAGAAGAGAGAAAAAAACAATACTAATTCTCACTTACCACACAGTTTCATGTACCTCCAAATTAGTTGTAAACTTTTTTTTTTATTGATCACATCTAGATCCACGGGTATTTCTTGTACATGCATCAAGTCAGTTTTGAATAAAACTGACGTGAGTGGCTATTTCTTGTTTTATCTGCAGTAACCATACCTGTCTTTTTATATACCTTCATGCAAGATGTTCTGCTATTGTAAATTGTATCATCAGGGTTTGCAAGGAGTGTGTGTGTGTGTGTGTGAGAGGGAGGGTAGGGAGGGCTAAAACTAAAAGATAACTTTTAGCTCAAAACAATACTGTTTTCAGTCCTCAAAATAATTCCCAGAATGCACCAGCTTGCACAGATTTTAGCAATTTTTTTCACATTTTCCCGGGGGGCATGTCCCCGGATATCCCTAGTTCACTCTAGTCTAGTGTAGAGTGAAGTCTAGTCTAGTCTAGTGCAGAGTGTAGAGTGCAGAGTGTAGTTGCAAACACATCTCTATTCCGTTTTTATCCCGAGTGTGACAATGCTTTGAGGCACAAATTAAAAGGGATTGTCTGCACAACGAGTGTAGAGTGCAGAACTAGGGACTAAAAGATGACTTTTAGCACAAAACAATACTGTTTTCAGTCCTCAAAATAATGCTCAGAATGCACCAGCTTGCACAGATTTTAATCATTTAAAACAAAAAATTTCCGGGTGGGCATGCCCCTGGAACCCCCTAGTTCACTCGCCTGCTTCGCAGGCTCGCGCTTGTGGCTTTGCCACTTCGCATTAATGGTTTCAAGGAAGAGTGCACACCCCATCAACAATGGCAAAATCCGCCCCTGCACACCCACACACAAAACAAACACAAAGGAGGACATCAGCATTGAGAATAAATAATGAAGGAATGATAAATATAGCTCAAAGTAAAATGTACCACTTTGTGACAAGGGGAAAGAAGTAATATGACATTAATAAAATAAATATTCAAAAGCCCTACATAATAATTTCTTTCATAAACCAAAGTAACATTTAACTAAAACTAATAACAAACCATACAGTGCCAACCCCCAATAAACAATAAAAAGACGTGTACGGGCAGCAAAGCAGTGTTCCCATTAATGGTTGTTTCAGCAGATCTTTTATACGAATCAGGGACCTTTTCAACCAAGTTGTGGAGTCCGCTTGACCCTATAAACAATAACTAACTAATTTAAACCAAGAACATTACACAAAAGACCCTGATGGAACACACACACACACACACACACACAAACACCACACACAAACCCTATTCAATCACTAACACACTGATGAAGTGGAATTCTCGGTTTCTTCTGTTTTCCTTTCTTTAACGTCATTTTCAGTCAGGCAAATATTACAGATTCTACTCCCCATTGGTTGCACTGTGCTGTGACTGCCACGCTTTCGCTTGTGGAGTCTGCACACCTATAAACGATGTGCCAATTTTAAAAAAAGGTTATTATACATATTAGTTATCTTTTGCCGTTTTGGCTTTTATTTAATTATTTTATTTTTATTTTTATAGGTCTCTTAATGTTACTTTAATTTGTTTTAGAATTTAATATCTTGTCTTATATCACAGATATGGATAGATGTTTATTGAAAATAAATTATAAAATAAATAATAGAATAAGTAAATAAAATAAAGAAATAAAGAAAGCATTTCAATGGAGATGGAATTTGATGATCATCTTTGAAAGGTGCCTTCATCACCATGGACTGGAATGGGGGAGGTTGTGAAATAAAAAAAACGAACGCTTTTCTATAGACTATATTATGCTTATCCATTATTAAAAAATATTTTTTATAAATCTGAAGTAGGGAAGTTTGTATACATTATTAGGTAGGTCATAATTTGTTTTTATTCATTCAAAATGTGTTAATAGTTATTATGTTATTTGAATTGACTCAAGTAAAATCACTGCAATGTGAATAGACTTGATTAAAATAAAAGATTCATTTATTCGTATTGTATTATGCAGACACTAACAGCGGGATACAGTGGGACAAGTAGAAGAGAGTAATGTCAAAGAGCTTAATGATAGAAAGAGGGGGAACTTGGTACTGAACCGCGAGACGAAAGGTACGAGTTATGCTCCCTTGTCGACATGCTGAAAATGGCTCGTGGCAGAAAGTCAAAAGGCGACCGAGTGAAACAGGGCGGTGACTTTTGCACAGCCATTAATTGCCATAATGCCAGATACAAGAAAAGTTGTGTTGGCAAGTCTTTTTTCAAATTTCCAAGAGACAAAGAAAGGTAAATTGCAATTGAAAAACTTCATTTTTTGTGTTTATGTAGACCTAAACAAAGACCGCTGCAGTGTTGTTAGTGTTAAAACAATCGGAGAGCGGCTTGAATGATTCATGTTATACCTATGTGCTAAATCCAAAACAGTTTGCTTGCTGACAGTTTACGTTCAACAGGTCGCTCACTGCTTACGTTATTGCTAGGTTGTTTGACTATATTTGTGCTTATATTTCAAAAGTAGATGTCAGATTGGCAGTTTGGCTTCGTCAAACTGCTTATGTTAACAAGTTAAATTAGACTAAGTCTGTTTTCTCCTCGTGATCAAATACTGTGCAAGAGAATCCCTTACCTAGGCACAAAAATGGTCCTTGATCTGTTGTAATCCCTTTTCGTTTGAGTGTAAACGGGGAAAAAAATGTAATGTAGAAACTCAGTCCTTGTTCTGATCTGTGAATTTCTGCGCATTAGATCTATATTGCGTGGAATGTTGTAGTCTAGGTTCTGATTGTTCTGTCTGATTAATTAATTATTTTCCATGAAGTGACTGATGTTATTAAGCCAGTGATGTGGGAGGTGAGAGGGTTGGGGGGGTAGGGGGACACCTGATATAAATTAAATTCACACTATTAGTGAAACATTTTGTTATTGTGCTTTATTGTGATTAATTGATTGAATGACAGAGCTCTCTCTTCCCCCAACCCCCCTCTCTCTCTCACTCTCTCTCTCTCTCTCTCTCTCTCTCTCTCTCTCTCTCTCTCTCTCACGACTACGGATTTACACAATTTCGGATAAATGAAACAGTCTGTCATGCATATTTTAATTTAAAAATATCTGTCATTGATTAAAAAATAATAAATTCCAGGGCAGAAAACGAACCTATGACATGCACACATAAGCAGCATAAAAGCACCTAATAAATGTCAATAAGTAAACATTAAAAAAAAAGACAGCAGTAGCGGAATGTTAATAATAATGATGGTTAAAAGTTTGGTTTTTGCAAACGTTGCCATAAAAATGTTCTTTTGCAATGGCATAGGCTCAATAAGTTACCACGCACAGATCATTCATATAGCAGATGATGAAATATAGCCAGCCCGAGCAAAGGGAAATAATCCGTGAGAGCGTCTCGCATTTTTGTATATGACATAATGGAAGTTCCCCCTCTTTCCGTAATAAGCTCTTTGGTAATGTAGACATTATGTTCCTCACCAGATCGTTGGTTCGCTTAATTCGACTATGGGATCCACATTTCAGCTTTTTTTTTTCTGGTAGCTGACAAATAATGTACAAAATCAAAATCAGATCACGTAGTTTAGACAGATCCAGTTACAGGGAAAACACATATGCTCTTTGTTATTCTTTTTGATTGATTTATTCGTAGTGTATAATAAGCTGACTTTTTCCCATGGCCATGAATACGATTTAAGCACAAAATGATAAAGCCACTTTGTATTGCCAGCGTGGACTCTTTTCAGTTCCGTTTACGGAGTAGTTCTGATGCTCCAGTTCTTTGCGAACTAGAACGTAATGTAATGTTCTCATATTTTGCTGCTGCTGCTGCTGTTGTTGTTGATTTTGTTCTGTTTGGTGTTCGTCTTTGATGTTTGTGCTTTTGAGAGAGAGTGGAGGGAGGGATAAATGCGTGTATGTGTGCGAGCACGCGCGTGCTAGTGTGTGTTCTTGCTGTGTCTGTTGGAATGGGAATATTTGTATAACTGTATCGGTTTACCTGGCACAGTGACAATCCAACACGTTTCAGGGGAAACTTTTCCCATTAACAACTTTTAGCACCTGTCTCCAGGCAGTTATATTTGCTCTGTGTGCGGGAGATGCTGTGGCTTATCTCTCTGATATCTGTGCTGTGCTGAAGAGATCAGAACTGGACTTTATTGCCAATAAAATGTTGCGGTGTGTGGTGGAGGGGATGTGCGTGCATGAGCGAGACAGAGAATGTACGTTTGTCTGCATGCTGTAGGCTATTGTTGTTGTGTGTGCGCGTGCACGCATGCGGGCCCGTGAGAGACATTGAGAAAAGGGAGAGGGAGAGATAGATAGAGAGGGCAGAGGGGGGGGGGGGGGCGGAGCACGAAGAAGAAGATTATAGTAGTATTAATAAATGATATTATTACATTGTAAGTGTATTAATAGTTTGTAGCAACAGCAGCACCATCACCATTAACGACAACAGCAGCGTAGTAGTAGTTGTAGTAGTAGAAGTAATAGTAGCAATAGTAAGCATAGTAGCAGTGATACTATTGATAGTTAATCAGTTGTAAACAGTTCATTTTCTTTAATAACGTCGTTCTTCTTTGTTTCTGAGTTAGTGAGGTTGTGTTGGCGAACAAGGGAACCAACTTTTTGTTTCCCCGAGTTAGTGAGGGTTGGTAGGTGTTTGAACTTAAAAGGAATTTTCATAGAGGAGGGTGATTTGAGCGTTATATTTGGCTTAGGAACGGTGTGGAGAGCTTAGGAGGGAGAGTTGATGATTGTAGGGTGAGGAGAGACTAAGAAAAAAATCTGGAATTGTTGGAACTTGATTAGGGCACTGTCAGAAAGACTGTTATTGTTAAGAAAAAGAGACCTACAGATTCTCCATGTTAACATTACGTTGCCTGCAAACTTTTATCGGCGCCGCAACATATTGAGAGAATATAGATCTATAGGTGGATTTGCAAAAGGGCTATGCTATACAATGTAGATGGTGTGTACATATTCTGGTCGCCTTTGGTGCTTTTTCGTTCCTCATTGTTTGCAGATTCTTAAGTAAGACATTGTGTGTGGGGAAGGGAAGAGAGCAGCGTAGAATAGAGGTTTGGGTTAGTATCAAGTGTTAACCTTTCGCCTACGTTTAAGGTGTTGTTTGATTTTCTTTTTGGCACGCCTTGAGGTTAACAAGAGATTTTAGAAAGTTTAGCTATAAAATCGTTGGAAGAAATATAACTTCAATTGGGCTCCCTGTACTTTACTGATTGCCTTGTTATTTTACACTGCAGTCAGGTGGTTTTTTTTAAACTTGCAAGCGTCTTAGTGTAATAACACGTCGTTCACTTAACTTTTCGAAATGCAATCCAATATCTTCACTCGCTGATTACAGTCAGAAATATTTTAGTACAAACATTACTATTACAATCCATTCTAACATTTGAATTTCTTCGTTTGCTTGTGCAATTTCACATCGTTCAATTCACCCATTAAATGCAATCCGATCACTTCAACCACTGAACAGTCAGAAAAAAAACAGACAAACTCTAATAGTAATAAACTCCTTTCTGACATTTCAACTTCCTCGTTTACGTTTGCGCATCGTTACCTGTACGCATCATTCAGTTAACTCATTGAAACAAGTTATACAACCCGATAAATTCCTTATTCCAGAGAAAGAAAAGAAGTAGTACCTTAGACCGTGGTAGTGCTATTAAAACCCACCGCGTTCAATCTGTCGTAAGCCTATACTCAGGGTCTCAGTCCACACAGCGTAGCTGAGACTGAGGAAGCCTACTTTCTGTTAAGTGATAGGGAGTATACCTCATTATATTCATCTCCGCGGTATGTTCTCAATCATGTTGCGTAGAACCAGGTGACTGCACAGCCACAGAGGACGTACGTCGTGACGTCGATAGCAGCAGGTTGTGGTTCAATATTGATAATAGATCTTCTGAGAGATAAACAGCACGCTGGCAAATGTCAAGAACACAGCCCCAGTACGCAGTCGTTCAGCCCGATAGTTAAAGCTACGATAGCTTGCAGCTTCAAGCAATAATTTATTTGGAATTGTATTTTATTTCCCTTAAATTTGAATCTGTATTTTATTTGAAATTCAGCTAGGCTTATTTTTACAGTTGGTGGAAGGAATGGAGTATACGTGTCCTGTTTGTGACCTGTAACACAATTCGTTCATTTCATGTGAAGTCTACTGACTGAAGTTATTTTAAATTAATTTGTAACTCGAGAGGTGGTGTCAAGGCATGACACCACCTCCAGAGCCTATGGAATGGAAATAAGTGCAGAGAAAATGATGACCAACAACACCAATGGCATCAACGTGGACATCAAAGTCCAGGCCAATGCTTCAACACAGTGCATAGCTTCAAATATTTAGGAGCCATTGTATCAGACAATGGGTCCCGACAGGAAGTCATCTCCATGATATGATCGCACAAACAACTTTTGCCCTGACAAGGTTGAAGCCCATTTGGAAAGACAGGACCATGAGTCTACATTCCAGGATAAGGCTGCTGCGCTCCCTTGTCATCTACATCTTCCTATACGCTTGCGAAACATGGACCCTCACAGCAGATCTCCAACGAAGAATACAAAGCATGGAGATGAGGTGATACACAAGACTTCTGGGCATTTCCTATACCCAGCACATCACCAACAACGAGGTCCGACAGACCATCGCACAAGCCATTGGACAACATGATGACATGCTCGCAGTGGTGAAGAAAGGGAAACTCCGATGGTATGGACACGTCACCAGAGCATCAGGTCTTGCAAAGACCATCCTGCAAGGCACGGTGCAAGGAGGCAGAAGAAGAAGGAGACAAAAAGAGGTGAGAGGACCACATTCGAGAATGGACTGGCTTGACACTGAGCGAAGCCATGAGAGTTGCTGAGGTGAGAGAAAGATGGAGTACGCTGGTTAAACGATCATCTGTGGTGCCCCAACGACCTCCGAGTTACGGGGTAGGATAGGATAGAAACTCGAGTACAATCCAAGCGAGCTAGGTTGGTTCTGTGTCTATTATGTGCGACCTATTCCCATGTTTTGGAAATGTAAGCCTATTATTGAATGGTGTTACTGCAGAAAGTTATTGCTTTTTGTTTAATTTTTCGCTCCTTTAGTGAAGATAGTCCACTTCACGTGTTGCATTTTGGAATATTACGCAACTGCCTTTATGTAACTGTCCACGGATATTGTGGTAGTGTCTATCGACACATCACCACAACTGATGTTTATTTGTAAGAAAAAACGGCAGCAATAACGACATACTTTCCGCTTTATATGCTGTTCAGATAATTGCTCATAATCAATTTATCGATGGTAACGTGAAGTCTGCTTAAAATTTGCTTTTTTCTCATTGACATTTCATCGTTAGAATTTGGAATGTGCCAGACCGCCCGGGGAGACTTAATTCCTGTTTGGACATCCAGATTTTAATTGACGTGTGCCCAACGAGCGCGTGTAAAATCCTAAAAAAAGAAGTAAACTTATTGAAGCTTCCTTTGAATGGTCAATATCGTAATTAAAGATCGGAGGAAAATTCAGAGTGACAGCAACATAAATATTCCGTTGCACATCGCATTCTTATTTTCTCCATTCGCCTTTGGTTGCGATGGGTCGGGAATAGTCTCCATTCACGCATGAAAGACGAGTTTATGATTGGCCAGTATTTTAATTCAATGACCAATCAGAAAATCAGTTGCTTTCTTGCGCGTGCAAAAAAACACACATGAAGTTACTCTGAAAAAGCATGTCGGGTAAAGTGTTCAATATCTTCAAAGAACGTTCATCGACTTCGCAAGAAGGTGACCAATACTGGAAAAGAAGCCGAAGAAAAACTACGAAGAGGGTAGAAAAAGAAGGATCTTCGATGGCACATGAAAGTGACAAATTCTGAGGGCAATGACGTGATTGTGTATCTCAATCAGGTGTACAGTGCCATGTATTTTTTATTTGTACTATCTTTTTATTGGGTTTATTTTTAGTTTTGTGTTTCTTTTCACATTTTACCAAAATCAGGGACTCTGAAAGAAATTGTAAATGCTAAATTACAGCAAATTATTAAAATAAAAAAAAAAAGTGTCTGGCTTTATTTGGCATTGCGTTTTCATTTTATTAATGTCCAAGTTCTTTCCACCAAACATTTGAGTTCTTCTAAGATATTGAGCCTTTGTTATTTATTGTTTATATTGTTAATCTGATATTTTTTAACACTTTTTTCAGTTTCAAGTATCCAAAATAATAATTTTAAAAATTTTTTGAGTACAACCAAAAAATACATGATTTGTTTGTTTGTTTGTTTGTTTGTTTTTGTCGTTTTGTAACTGTTTGATTAGCTTTAACGAAGTAATCTCCTACAAGGCCACTCGTGTATTTCAAGTTATTTGTCTCTGGGCACATAAAAAAATTTTGGGTGGGATTTTTTTATGGGAGGCTCCCAAAAGATTCAAGCAAGACACCCAACGGGGTAAAAGTTTTTTTTTTCTATCACTGCACTTAGTTGTTTGGTACTATTTTGTTGACAATTTTAACCAGACAGCGTCAGTGCCATATCTCAGTCAAGGAAGGTTTGGCTTCGATTGCAATCTGAAAATAGCAACACCTGGGACTGCTATCAAGATAAAAAGTAAACTCGCCTCTCATCATTGATTTCTAGCTACTCATAGTCATGGTACTTTCTAACAATTATGTTCGTGTTCCTGTACCACTGTTGATTGATCTTCTGTTGGTTCACTGCAATTTTGATATTTATTTATGTGAGTTGCACTTTTAACGAGCCTTATAGATCTTTTTAGCCTTATACATGTGTGACTATTAATCTTCATTATATATCTTTATAGAATTTGATTTAAACTTCTTATAGATATAGGCTGTAAATTAATCAATCCGTAACAGAACGCTGCCTGAGTGTTATAATTTGTTGGATTTTCCACAGACATACTACTATTTCAAAATAACAAATAGCGAATGTGTAAAGTCACTTATAATCTGATTTGTTTTAAGATATATTACAACGAAGCTCTTAACTTACTTTACCATTTGTTGTGCATTAAGACATCGCTACGAATCTGTAAATTAGGCATACGTTATGAGTTATTACTTATTAAGATACACCATAACGACGGTATAAGTTACGTTATGATTTGTTGTTCTTCCAAGAATACACACACCATTGCAAATGTCTAGAACACAACAGGATACGATCTGCATCATCGCGAAACAGGAGGAATTAACGATGCGTTACCATAAGCTAAGCTCTGTGTTTTCTTTATGACTGCTTTGCTACCAAAAATAAGCAAGAGGCATTTTCAGTAATAAATACACATCGATGCGAGCACTCCTGCAGCACACACACGGCTGAAGGTGAATTACTGTATAATGACTTTATGTTTACTCTATAATGACTGTATGTTTACCATATGGCGACTTCGTGTTTTGCAACGAACTGTTATTGGTTGTTGTTTTACCGAAGAATAACAAAGCTTTCTGAAATGTCAGAACACGTAGGCATGAGATAAGAGTGCGGATAGTTAACAAAGAAATGCCGTGTTTGCTTGAATGTAAGAAGATGGCATAGGGGCTTTGTGCTTACTTCATGGTTGTTTAGTTACCGAAGGTAAACACACAGCCTTAGGCAAAAATGTTAAAGAAACAACAGGAAGAACACTGGTGCTGCTTGAATAGTTTGAACATTGAGACTTGCACTGCGATAAGACAGCAAGAATTCCAAGGTTAAACATGGGACAACACCATCATTTATAACCCTCTTAAAGTGGGGGAACTGTTACTTTTCTCTTTCTGTACTTAGACGTCCGTTGATTTTCTCTCTCTCTCTCTCTCTCTCTCTCTCTCTCTCTCTCTCTCTCTCTCTCTCTCTCTCTCTTTCTCTCTTTCTCTCTCTCTCTCTCTCTCTCTCTCTCTCTCTCTCTCTCTCTCTGTACATAGACCTATGTTGATTTGTGAGTAGATGCAGTCCAAATTCGTTTTGAATTTCAGTTATGATTGACGATGAGAACCATTGTGATGTTGACGTCAACACCGATGAAGGTTTCCATGCATGCAATGAATGCATACATACTTAAATACCGAACGTACGAGTCCGTTACCAGTTTCAAGTCTCCTTAACTACAAGTCACATTAAAGTTCTGTCTGTATGATAATGATGATGATGACGATGACGTTGTTGTTGTTCAGTGTTGTTAATAATGGTGTGGGTGGGGGTGAAGGAGGAGGTGCGAGTGTGGTGGTGGTGGAGGGAGAGGACCGGCGCGCGCTCGCACGTTTTATGTGTACACGTGTGCGCTCGCTTGTCAAGCTGTGTGAGTACATGCATGTGTACTTGTGCGTTCGTGATGTGTGTGCACCCTGTTCCCTATGTCCGTGCATGTGTTTATGTGCGCGTGTAAACATTTCTGTATGTTTAGTGTATGTGTCAGTGTACGTGTAAGAAAATTAGATGGATGTAAAAACACAACAAAATAAACGAGGGAAATGTTTATCCTGCGTTCCTACTGAAATTCCTCGTGCCTACTTGTGTTTTCTTCCCTTCGCCATTCTTTCCATTGTCAGCATTCTGGACTCGCAGACAGGGACCTATTGTGTTACAGAACAAACTCATACGGGTAATAGAGCACTTGATGTTTTAATACACGAAGGGTATTTTGTTTTTATTTTCTCTTCGTTGATTTTAAATGTGTGTTTTATCGCCTTTTTCTCTTCTTCTTCTTCTTCTTCTTCTTCTTCTTCTTCTTCTTCTTCTTCTTCTTCCATAGCACCAATTGACCTTGCTATAAAATGCCCAGTACCCCTTCCCCCTACTCCTCCGCCTCCTCACTTTATTAGTTTTGACTGTTCCTGTTTGCAATTTTTTTAAAGTATAGTTGCTGTTCTTTAGTTGTATTGTGATTATTTTAATTTGATTTATTTACTTTATAAAACTAGTTTTAAATTTATGTGTTTCTATGCATGAGTGTGCGGGTGTATGTTTAAACTACACTGTTTGAAAGCTATAATCATTTGCTTCTGGTACTATACACGTGAGTGACCGAAAAAAGGACTGATTGAATGCTATAATCATTTGCTTCTGGTAATATAATATTACATCTTCTTCTTCTTCGTCTTCGTATTCGCCTTTCTTTCTTTCTGTCGTTTTATTTCTTCTTTCGTTTCTTTCTTTATTTGTGTGTGTGATATAGTATTGTTTCTTATTAATATTAATGAAATTATGTTTTCCTTTATACTTCCCATGATTATGCGAGAAATTATAATTTATTATACAAATATTGTACCTTAAATTACATTTCATAGGAATATGTTATTTCGCGTGAGTTGTTTATTGACGGAAATTTCTTTTTTAAAACAGACATTTAAGGGTTGGGCAAATCATTTGGAATGCCTATGATATCCTATACTATCCTATCCCGTGACTCGAAAGTCGTTGGGGCACCACAGATGATCGTTTAACCAGATTTGGAATACAAACAATATTAATAACGAAAGTATTTTAAATTGAGCTTTTCCTAAGGATAGATCAGTTCAAAGCTGTTAGCTTTGTGTTACCTCATTAATTTTGTTCCCCCGTTGGGGTGCCGGTGTTTACTGTATTAGTAGACTATCCTCACTTTGTGAAAATTTAGTGATTTAAATTACCACTGTTTCTGTCATTTTCAATTGTTCTTTCTCGTTTTTAATTTGTTCTATCAATCTACTATCTTCTTCGCTAGACCAGTCACCTACCTTTTTTTTGAAAATTCTCCCAAAACTCCTCATTGTGTATGGGGTCTGTTGAGTCAGCTTGGGGATATTGAATGCTTTCAGCCAAATGGTCACTAGACTTTTTATGGTAGTTCATGTATTATTTACCAATGTACGCATTCTATGTATGTGTTTTGTTAATATATTATAATGATGTGGATATTATTTTTTTTTTGTTTTTTTAAACGGGGGTTTGATAAATTAGAGTACAGCCTCATCGTCCCCTGCATGCCTGGGATGCCTTTATTGTGAAGTGACCGGCTGGTGGAGCGCCTTCAGTGTAACCATTAGAGTTGTTTCAGCAGATCTGTTATACGGTTCAGGGCCGAGCCCTCTTTCAACCAAATTGTGGTCATGATTCGGCTCTTTGCAGTCCGCTGGACCCTATAAACAAATGTAATAATGTGTGTGAGAGAGAGGGGGGAGTGGAGCGAGAGAGTGTGTGTGTATTCGAGAGAAAAATTGGGAGAGAGAGAGAGAGAGAGAGAGAGAGAGAGAGAGAGAGAGAGAGAGAGAGAGAGAGAGAGAGAGAGAGATAGAGAGAGAGAGAGAGCAAAGTAATGGGGTGTTGTTGTTATGTGTTCTCCAATGCACATTCTTATTGTCATTAGCGAGGGTGAAAGAGGTTTCTAGTTTGTTTTTAGAATGCGACGTGTTGTATTATAAATCATTCAGTGCCCCGCGACCCATTAAAAAAAAACACCACCTCAAACCATTCATCGCCACCAGAATGTAGCAGCCGCGTTAGCACCAAGAACTGCAGCAAGACTAATAATAGCAGCAGCAACAACATCGTCATTAGCAGCAGTACCGGGACGAAAACAGCAAAGGCACCACCGTTATCATCGTTATTGTGGACATCGCCAACATCGTCATAAAAATCAACATCATTGTTATTTTAAAAATATTTCATCAAAAAGAAAATACCCTGTTGCGAACAAGCATTTGATCTCTAGGAAGCTGCTATTCAAAAGTTATAAAGCTTCCTATGTTCCACATTCTAGTTCTTTCCCTTTTGCACTTTCGATCTGAACTGCTTTATTGCTTTTTTTTTATTTTTTTTTTAAAGGCATTTCTTGCTTTCTTTCATTTTATTTCTTTGTTTCGTTTCTTTAATCAATTGATTTCTTTCGTTTTGTTCTGCATTACTCTGCCTGTTTTCCTTTAATTTCTGTCTGTATGTCTTTCTGTCTGTGAGACTTTATTTCTTTCTTTCCTGTTTGTCTTTCTGTCTTCTCTCTGTCATTCTTCGCTCAGTTAGAAACAGCATCCCTTTACAAGAAACTGCCACGTAGGATATTTTATTTTTTAATGATTATACAATTGGAATAGTGCTTGAGGCGATGGATGACACTCTATGCGGCAGCAGCCATTATTTCTTCTTCCCCCTTTGAACGTAGATCTCCTGCCTGCTACATTTTTTTCAGATCGATAAAGATGCTGTTCGTCAGTTTGTGTAAGCAGAAAGCCAAAACACTTCTTTAACAGATGGATTTTTTCTCTTTTTTTATTAATTACTTTTTTATATACATTTTCTTAAAGATGGATTTCTTTTATACTTCATATGCGATTTCTGTACTTTAAAATGGGTGTTTTTATTTTTATACTTACTGCTTAAAGAAATAGATTTATAACATTACTTCGTATGCGATAGAGTAATAAACAAACTTAATTTCTTCAAAATTAGTTGTTTTAAATTTTATTTCACTTTTTAAACAATATGTATAGTTTACTGAAAATTCGATGGTGAGTTTTGCATTTGGCTAAAATGCCCATGGGGCTATGAGCCTAATATTTTCTTGAAATTTTGCATGTTTTGTGTAATTAAAAAAAATAAAGTTCCAAAGCGTATTATTTTAAAAAAACGTTATTTTTTTCTTTATTAATTAATTAATTTATTTATTTAAACTAACGTTAACTGCCTGGTTTCCACTTGTGGTTTTATATTTACCAGTAATCATTATAGTTCACAAATTTGACGTTACTCTTGGTCCATTAAAACAACTGCTACGCAGTTACATTTATTATTCACCATTGTGTTGAAGAAAAGTATCAGGTTACCACTGGCGGTTTCATCTTAACCAATAAAAATATAATTGACAATTCTCCTCACGTTAACTGACTACCACTCGTTGTTTCCACGGTCTCAAAGGTCGCATTTGAGGAAACAAAACATGTCGTTGCGGACGGAGAAGTAACCATGGAATGGAGACATTAGCGCACATAATCACACTTTCCATTACCCTGGAAAACAAAAACAAGTAATTTCAACCAATAAATAATTAAATAGCCTTTTTCATCCCCCCGCCGGGATATTGCATCAGACACCTACAGGGTGACTGCATTTTAAACACTACTCCCAGCGTGAGACCTGCCTGTTCCAAAGTTTCAAACAAAACCCCGTTTCCTCACTCTATCCCTAAAAAACAATAAATAATATACATTAATAAATAATAATAATAATAATAATAATAATAATAATAATAATAATAATAATAATAATAATAAATATAATAATAATAATAATAATAATAATAATAATAATAATAATAATAATAATAATAATAATAATAATAATAAAAATACATTATTTGAAGGTTGGAGGGGGTAAGATGTCCAGAGGAACTAAAAACAAAACTGTTGAAAATACTAGACCCACCTCCGCATGGAATGGATAAATGTAGCCTATCAAACTATTGAGGGAGACTTTTTTGTGTTGTGTTGGGATTAAAATGATTATTATTTCATATTGAATCAGGAATATTTCTTTGATATTAGATTTTTGTCCGTATCATCGTGTGATGTTATTTTCTATTTAAAAAAAGAAAAAAAAGAAAAGAAAGTTAAACGGAGTTCTCGCTATTTAGAATACTGATTAGGCATGCTGGAATTATTTTATAATTGGTATAAAAATGACCAGAAGAATACAACCCTCTTCGAAAGGAAAAAATAACGAGCATTCATCACATTAGGGTTAATTAAGAAGATGTTTAGCTGGATCTCTTTGCTTCGAGTTGCCCTGAAGAGGGGAAGTTTTAACTCACAGTTGTATTACCTTGACAAGCTATCGACAGTTTGAAGAGTACTAAAGGTTTTCTTCACTTAATATATATTTTTATCACGTTCCGAATAAAGAGCCTCACTTAAGAACAAGTACAATAAGAGCGAACATTCTATATTTCTTCTAGACCTGTAAAGAAACAAACCTGGTGCCACGGCTGCTTCTAATGAAACAATATTCTACAGAAACAAAAAAAAACACGAATGTATGTTTGAAAAGAAAAGAAAACAAAAGAGATAAAAGAAAAAAAGGGATAGTCGATTATATAAAGGAAAAGGAAGCGAAAAGAGAAAGGCGAATAGACTAAAGGAAAGAAAAAAGAAGGTAAAGGAGTGGTTAAAAAGGTTCTACAAAACAGCTTTCTGCTTGCATGATGGAATGAACTTGTCTCGCTTTTGTTTGAAGATTTTCTTTCATCTTTTCCTCAGTGTGAAACTCACGGCAAAGCGTCCAGAACAATGTATCACTTAAGGTTGAAATCATGGCCAAGCAGGGAATCGATCGCCCAGAGGATGACTATGAGTGGGTTAGTGTGAAGAAGTCCTCTTGCCCATCTCTATTGGTAATAGATCGTTGTTTGTGTTTTTTTAGCGTCTCACCTTTCCCCCCCTTCTCCCACTGATGTGGTTTTAGAGGTGGTGGTAGTATTTGATTGTTTCACTGTTGTCGTTTCATTCATTTCTCTTCACATCTGTCTGCATGATTGTATATCGTTCGGCTATCCCCTCCCTACCCAGCTTTTATCTGTCTCTGTCGGTATCTCTCTGTCTGTCTCTCTCTGTCTCTCTGTCTGTCTCTCTGTCTGTCTGTCTGTCTGTCTCTCTCTCTCTCTCTCTCCCTCTCTCTCTCCACCCTTCGAATTTTACTATTACTAACGAGACGATAAAAGACGATACAATTTAATGTTGAAATACCGAACAAAGACGTTTATGGAATTGTGAACATGTCTGAAGGGCAGCTTGGCGAGTCGTACAGGTCACAGTACCTCTTTAATTCTAGGCTTCAAAGAGCGAGCGTCAAAATCAATGTCAAGCAACAAGAACAATTTGCTGAAAAAACAGCTGGAAAAGGAAAAATAAAAAAAGGAAGATCTGCTCCAGGTACAGTGTAAGCGCTCGATCGCTCCGGACCTACATTACTGAACTCCCCACTCTTGCGCCTTTTGCACTGTGATGCACAGACGTAGACTGAGACAACAAAAAGTCTGGGACTAAAGGTGGGACAAACGCATTTTAGAACTGGGATAATTGTTATTGTCTAGGACAATTTTTTTACGACTGCTCTTGACTTCAGCTCCTGAAATATATGCATCGAAATGTACTCTTTGAGCTTCTAGTCAGCTCCCCACCCCGTTCCCACCTTCACACACATAAAATATCATGATCATTGTCCGCTTACGGCATATATATGCCAACTCCATTGTTGCCTGGAGCCTGACAATGAAATTGTCTTACTCCTATTAGACTCTGACTTTGACCTGTTATTATATGCACAGAGGAATTGGTAAGAAAACAAATCGACTGCACAGAAACTGAGATTATCATCCATGTTGATTTATATCCGGGGGGTAGTTGTGGAGAGTTTTGCAGCGCAATCAAAAACTCTGGGCTCTCTGTGCAGTTTAACGGCAATGGTAGTAATTAGTTCAAAGCGTTTGTTCTAAGCGGTAAAGAAAAGTAAGGAGGTGAAACGCTGGTGAGTGCCACTTTTAAAAAATCGATTTGAAATATTGTGTTAACACAGTCATACGCCGGAGGCCAGGGGGTAAATTTAGTTTGTAAAACATATCGAATTCGGGCAGCCGAGCATTTATTTTGACATTAAATTTAAAGTACCGCTCAATTTGCATGTAGTTAGAAGCACTTTGGGTTAAAATCATTCAAGTGGTCTCCCATATATCACTGAAGTTGTCGAGAAAACATGGTAATACGGATAGAAGGGTATTGTGTCGCTACAGGCATGTTAGTATTGTCTAGACCTTTTTTTCAATCATGCATGTGTGATTGCCACTTCTCATCATTATCCTATCAGACGCTGGTATTTTATAGTATTTGTTGATTTGGCGAAAGGGAAAATAACCGATTTTTGCAATACTACACCAGGTATTTTCTCGTTTGTCTTGTTATTTGCTGATGTTGCGAAGAGGGTGCGGAAGGCAGGAGAGGGTGGGGATGTGTAGAGGAGGGGTCTGGGGCGGTTTGTGTGGTGTTACCCTATGTACCATATTTGTACAAGCAGGGCTGTTGAGCTCTTAATTTCTTATCGTAATTTTATATTATTTGCATTTTCGGCGAAGATGGAAATTTGGTTTCATAGACGAAAGTCGGTTCATGTTGGTGTGTGTACATATGTATGACTTAAGTTCGTCGTTGGTTTCTGTTGTATGTACTGTGGTGCACAGCAAAAAAAAATTACAACAACGGGAAACCAAGCCGCTGAACATATAATGTACATAGTTAGTGGTACGGCCACTTTTAATCGTGCATAAAAAGTGCATTAGAGCGACAAATGCAGCGGAACCGACAGAATTAGCGAGCAATGGATCGATACCAACCAGCAAACCATTTTCTTTTATAGCATGCACACAGAAATCGAAATTTTTAGTTTTCGTCCATGATCTCAAGTGGGCGAAATATATAAAGAAGAAGAAGAAATAAATGCAGCGCAGAAGAAAGGGTGATAGAAAGCACAGGCGCTTGTTATAGATAAACAAAGGGAGACGCGTCCCAAGCATAGGCGCTCGCGTGTCCCAGGCATAGGCGCTCGCGTGTCCAGATACAAGCGCCTGTGTTAGAAAGGTTTCCTGGAGGAAAGGAAGGTAAGAAGGAAAAACAAGACAAAAAAGGAAGGCAATAAGAAAGAAAAACAATTAATAAGCTCCTAAAGAAAGAAAGAAATCAACAGAGATGATCAAATAAAGGTTGTGAAAGCTAGAAGAACAATAGACCACCTCAAAGAAAGAAAGGAAAACAAGAAATAAAGGAAGAAGAAGAAGAATAAAAAGAAAGAAAGAAAGAAAGAAAGATAAATTACCTTAAATAAATAAATAAGTAAATAATATTGTTCCTGTTATAAATTTTGTATCCTTTTATTGTTGTTGTTTTTTTAATTATAAAGACATTAATTTAAAAACTTTTAATCGTTTTTAGAGTTAGTGTGATTAGTGTCGATTTTTTTTGCATTGTTTGTGTTTTAAAAAAGACTAACAAACCAGAAAGGTAGAAGGCGAATTATATGTTATCTGATTATATTGTGTGAACAAAGACGACAGTAGAGCAGTCCTACTTATACTATATCTAACAATAATAAATTGTTAATGTTATAGCTATTAGTAAATGTTTTGTTGTGGTTTTTGTTTTGTGCTTTTTTTTTTTTGCAGGATGTGTTTGCTCTTATTAAGTAATTTTATTGGCCTAAATCCCTGCCGCTATTAAACCCATTTATATTATATGTCAGTTCTGCCGACAGTATGACCGGAAACCACCTAATATTAAGCTGCCTAAAAGGCTGCATTAGAAATGTATAACATATTATGGTTATGTATTACCTTCAGTGTGAACACTGAGTTAGCTCCTTTATACATTATAAATATGACTATTGATAGTGAATAAGATTGTTTGCATTTATATTTATTCTTGCTATACAGTCGAAGTTCCCAAAAGTTCCTAGATTTTCCAAAGAAGGAATTTATTTAACTTAACGTTTATACATTTAATTTTATTTTGTGGTGCGGTACTCCTGAAATTGCACTGTTATACTCGTTTGAATGTTGGTGTATTTCTATCAGTATTTGATTCAGCCCCGATGCTTGAATTCCTGATAGGTGTGTAACTCAGATTCGTTTATCCACGCAACCCTTTCAATCAGCATACAAGTCACAGAGTCGACGTATGAAGTTTTCCACTTTTATTCAGCACACATCAACAACTGCATACAATCGCCTTTTCACTCTCAACTTTTTACTTTCCAACTCACTATCAACAACAACCTTCTTTTGAAACAGTGCGGCACTTATGTAGTCTCTTCATACTCCCGAACAATTTAGAACACCGTAGAATGACGCACTACAACCAATCAAATAAAACTTCGTCATCACTGACTTACGTCATACAACATTCTTTCTGTCCAAGAATGTTCTCAAATATCCCGAAACTTCGATCGATAGTAAACAAGCAGATCTAGAGAATTCTCCAATAATATCGACTAACGAAAATTATCAACGTTATACAAAGCTTCTTCTAACAACAATGCAAATTCAAATCCAAGGTAAATACACTCTATTATTGCATGCTTTGCAAAATAAAACGAACAGATCTATCGCGCGCGCTTCACACATAATATCGTGCGCATTTCACACGCACCATCATGCGTGTTTCAACGTAACATGCACAATACCTGCGTTCGTACATTCAAGATTTGTTGTTCGCGTTATTAACAAAATTTAAAATCATTATATATTTTCAGTTGAGCCTTTCACTTCGCCGACTTAGGTGGTTTACTCTGAATAACTTGATAACATCAAAAAAAGTATATATTGTATTTATTTGAATACCTTAATAGACTACAATATTGAGTAAATCTGCCGTTCAGGACATCAGACTCTAGGGATCGTATTCTCAGAATGAAAGAAATTCGCATTGAATGGCATCGTTTGCATGATTGTATCATCCGTCTACGTGACACAACAGTGTCCATACTGGCACAAAAGATAAAGAAGCTCTCCAAAGAACGTATGAATACAAATTACGATATTATTGAGCCGTCGCGAGCGGGCATTTGAGACAATTTTCTTCTTATGGAGAATATTGAAAATTTACGATTCAATTCTGAGAGAGAACATTGAAAAATCTTATTTTATGCGAGATTATTAGCTGTCTTAAGTCTATGCCAATATTGAAATATTCATTATGCACATACATTGGAGTCATAAGACCTTATTGACATCTTCTCAAAACAACCTATTCTGATGGTACTGAAGTAAAAAATAAAAAAGATAAAAAAAATGAAACAGTAACACAGCTATCGATCGGAATTGAAAAGAAATACTGACATTGAAGGAAAATAAAGAGAAGATATACATTGGTATAGAAAGAAGAGAAGAGACACAGGAGTGGATCTATTGAATAGATGTCAACAAAACCGTCCGATCGTCGTCCCCGAAGTTGGTGAATAGAATTGAAATACACTGTCTTTGAAAAAGAGAAGGGAAGAGTCTAAGCTGTCAAATCTACCTTGGGGGCATAACTATCCTTTTTCGGCATACTTTCCTAACACATTTACTTATTTTCAATATGAGTTACTTTTTCAGTTCGACTATCTTTTGCAGTTAATTTAGAATCTTCAGTGTAAATATTCAAATGAATTTTGAGATTTAAGTTAAAACCTTCATTTGTATACAACACGCGAATACGATAAAGCTTATTCATTTGTGGTGCTTTTACACCTGGATGTGACATTACGTGGTGTTTCTTGCAAGGAAATTAACAGACTATATTATTTTTGTGTGGTATCATTTTTTAGTGGTGCTTTTTTGAGTAACTTTCGTATCCTCTCCCCATTCTCCCCTTCCTCCCATCGACTCATCTCCATGTACTTTATTATGCTATTACCGATTATGTTGTCGTTTTATGTTTAGACAGTGGATATTTTTTTCAGTCTTGTTTTATGGATTTTTTGTTTTAAATTATCTGTCTCGATTTTTTTAATTGTTTTTTTTAAATCTTTGTTTTATCTTTTCTGCTTAAAGTAAGTGACAAGAGAATATAAAAGCGGACACGCTACAATAAGACCTTTGTAAAATTGTCATTTATTTAGATTTTGTTAAAATCTTCGTCTTAAGACACTAAATTACTCATGTAATTTTGTTCTTCTTTTCTGTTTCAGGTGACTGACACAAGTCGTCCACTTCAAAAGTGTACCTGTCGTGGTTCATGCAGCAACGTCTCAAAGGACTGTCTTCTTACCTCAACTGCTGTACATACAATGCTAGAAGTTATGATTGGATAGTAAAATCCCATCCTATATTGTATTCCTGCATGCATTGTTTATCTTGCGAAAATTGTGGATACTGGTCTGTATTTTGTTTTGCAAAGAAGACCGGCAAATTATAGGTAGATATTTTTTAAATGCACTCAAGAACTTCAGCCTACGTGAAAGAAATAACTGTTTCACTTTTGACAGAAAGAATACAAATGAGAGGACAAGCTTATATTGTACTACCTCTTTGTTTATTTTAAGACCTGGTAAAAAGCACGAATTAAAAGGATTTAGTGGAATGAAATACCAGGTTCATCTAATTTTTAAAATTTATTTTTTGTTTTTGAAGAATATATATTTTTTGATACAAATATTGCCCAAAAGAACAAACCGAATCTGCTGCTAAATCTTCTTGTGGACAAGAAGTAAGGGAAAACATTTGCACGAAAATTTGTCTTTTCTATTATGCATGAGCCCATCTGCAGGAAATTAAATCATTCATCAAAAAACGTCACTGCTGGTTATTAAAAGAGAACAACACAAAAATCAAAATCTCTTGTGGGTTATTAACAAAATATATGTTTATTTTAAAAAAATCTTTCTGATCGGAAACCTCTTCGACGACAAAAACAAGATTTTTTAAAAACAAAAAACTGCTTTGTCGGTGTGTTAGGAGTGAAGTAGAATCTTAATTAAATCGATTGAGTGAACAAGAAGAAAAAGGACGACGAGAAGCAGCAGCAACCACAATTAAAACCACTAACACTATCATTATTGTCAGAACAACAAGAAGATCGCGACAAAGACTGCACAATTTTTGCACAAGAACGCCATTTTAGAGGACAAGAAGCCAATCAGTGGACCTTCTGGAGGAATACATTTTCTAAAATCCCTGACTGAGTGTTTTGAGATTGCTACAGCCCTGCAGCCATGGGTAGTGCCGCTTTACGCAGGACGAAACCGCTACAAGATATACTGCAAGCGGCGTTGCAACTGATGATTGTGTACACCTTAATAACAGTTGTCATCGGCGCTGATATGTGCACGAAAGCTGTCCTGTGAGTATTGTTTGTATACATGTAATTATAGTTATTTGTTATTATTGTCATTATTGTTTGAATTTCATTTCTTATTTCTTATGGTGACTAAGCTGCTCGTTTCTTATAATGGCGAATTTCTTACTTTATAATGTAATTGGTTGCCGACTGTGGTTGTTGTTGTCCTTTATAATATAATTGGTTGCCGACTGTGGTTGTTGTTGTAGCCCACATTAATAACGCGACTTTCTCAACATCCTCATCCTCATCATGATCCTGTGTCTACGTTGTTTTACCGCATCACCAAAACAAAATCCTATGTATTTTGAATTCATTGGGTAATAAAGTGTCTTGACTTGACTTGACTTGACTTGTTTTTGTTATAGGTTACATCATTTAATTATGATGCATCTTGTGTGTATGTGTTGAGTGAGGGGGATTAGGATTAGAGGGGAGTGGTGGTGGTTGTAGACACGGCGTTATTTGTACAAACCTGTTAACATATGCATAACTTTGTTTTGGTGGCCGTCGTTATTTTGACGTCAAAACAATGAACCATTAAAGTTAGGGCTGAGTTAGAGTTACCGTTAGAGTTAATATGACAAAACTTTAAAGTACTTATAACTGAGGACAAAATGTCAATACAACATATGTGGGGTTTCTGGAAGTCATAATGGGATACACACACACACATATATAGATATATATATGTGTGTGTGTGTGTGTGTGTGTGTGTGTGTGTGTGTGTGTGTGTGTGTGTGTGATACTATGAGGGAGCGTGCGACAGTCATAAATCTATGATATTTTACGAATCATGTCAAGTCAAAGTCAACAAATCTTTATTACCCAAAATAGAGAATGTATACAGCATATTGCATCTAAGTCTAAGCAAAATAAGAACCAAGTTTTAAAACACAAGAAATAAGCTTGTCTCTATAATTACACGTGTTTGTTTTATTGAATTTGATATTTTAAATTCCTTCATAGCAGGTATGTCAGTACAGTCAGACAACAGCCATGCACAGATTCTAAGAGAAGGCTAGGTATTACACAATTCAACAAATGGACTAATCTGGAAAACTTAACTTCTGTAAATAGATGATAAATTAGTAAATAAAGAAAGAAACTGAAAGATTGGCTTGACTTTTTTTTTCTATATTATTATACTGAATTGCAATTCGCAAGGAAAGCACATCGGTACCGTTAGACGAGCACCACTCGCATCTTTGCGTTAAGTAGCTATGCCTTAGACCATCGTGCCTTCAACAAATACAAGAGGTTAAGGGTGCTTGAGAAGAAAGACATTAGAAGCGCACCACTTGCATTCGAGCGTGAAGTTACTGTCCCTGAGACTACAGTGCCTTCCTGTTTGGACAAAAGGTGCTTGAAAACAAAGACATTACCTTACACGGACTTTGCTTCAGAAGAGCGACAAGAGGTTCTTAGGAGCACGAAGAGGAGCAATAGTGGCTAGGTGTCTTTGCCAATACAGATCAATACTCATCTCCTATAGATCTACTTTAGTACTTAGTCTGCTGTCACCTTTACAAAACTCTTCTCTCTGCACGTACCGCTAGGGGTTTTCCCCTTTCCGCTGTAAAGCTTTCTTGCTAATGAAGAGCTTGGATGCAAGTCTGTGTATTGTTAAAAGATGTACGTAATAGTACAGATCGGGAGAAAAGTATTAGCGTTGGTTACATCAAAGAAATTAACAAGAGGAAAGGGAAATCCACTACAAGGTAAAATGTAGAGCGCTTGTGGAACTCTGACGCCAACATGTAGGTTTAAAGTCGTTAAGTGGTAACACTAGCACCATTAAAACCTTAATCATGACAAAAGATCGGAAACCAAACTCAAAGAAGATAGGGTCGTACAGGCTCGTATATTGGATGCACTGGAAGAACCTCTGGCTCTATTAAAACAGCAAGTTGAGATAAGTAAAACAACGAGAAGAAGTAGTAGAAGAAACGACGTACAACATGTAACAGATACTTTTTTCCCCAAGTGACATGGAATACAATGCACAAGAAAAACAAGCGTTTCTCAGATTCTCATATGATATTGCAGTACATGGGACAAGAATGGTCCGTCATTGATCAAGCTACATCAGTTGCGTCTCTGTTCGATGTAATGAAATACGGATGTGTCCGTCAGGTCTGTAAATGTACAGCAAAAATCCGTATATATAATACATGCATAAGCCATGTCAGCACAATATGGGATTTGTATTTTAATCTGGCACTGTTGTTGTGTAGTGATTCGGTTATTAGACACGGAGAATAACCTGCAAAGAATGGAAAGAAATAATAGGATTTAATTTATCTCTGTCAGTAACATCGTAGCTCAGTATATCATAATCAATCATCGTTATCTTCAACATCGCATCGTCATTCTCGTTATCATCATTATAATCATCATATCTTTTTTTTTCATGACAGTCAATCATCGCATCATCATTTTTGTCGTCGTCATCATTATCTTTATCATCATCATTATGGTCGTCGTCGCTATCGTCATCGCCATCAGATGCAACAGCAGCAGTGCCGACGCCATTATTAATCCTTCTCCTCCTCCTCCTCCTCCTCATCATCATCATTATCATCATCACCACCATCACCTACTCCTTTTCCTCATCGTCATCATTGTCGTCATTGTCGGCGTTGTCTGTTATTAATGCATAGGTAAGCGTATATAGTGCTATATCCAATTTCTAATATAGCTTCGCCGTTAGCATGTCGGGATCTCGCTAATACCGTGTGTGCGTGATGAATAGGAATTTCATGGGCGTGTTACTGGCTTTTTGTTTTAATAGAAAAAGCAATTTATAATCTACGTGAACATGGAATGACGTCCTCCTCGAGTTTCGTTTTTTTCCGCAGCAAAGCAATTATCAGAAATATGAAAAGAATGACATCGCATGAGCCTAGAACTGGATCGCGAAACGGCATACCAGAGGATGACGTAGGCTGAAGACTGTGCGATAAAACTTGATATCGATATGATGCGATGTAAATACGGTGCAAAAAACCTATTTCATACAATACTCAACAATACAAATTACAATTTACGATGCTTTGCAATATGATAAAAATGTCAATATAAAAAAAAACAAAAAAAAAACAGTCAAATTAGGAAAGGCAAAAGCCTATAATAGGCAATGAAGTAACAAAAACAATTATTACGGTTAAGTGAAAGTGTGCTGAAATTTTGATTTCATGGCTCAAAATACGAAGATTTGAATAAAATATCATAAATTGTAAAATTTTGAAAAGGAAAATATGAAAGAAACGAGGAATTTCTCGAAATCTGTCCACTCGGTCCGTCTTTCCTTGGATTGCTTCTAATTCCTAATTTATTGGACTATCCATTCATACTTCTCCAATAACCCTTCACATGTTCTAACCACCAACAGCACCAAAGTTCAAATATAACCATCCCGCCACAACACCCCGTACATCATTAGTATTATAATCATAACCATCATCGTCGCCATCGTTGCCATCATCATCATTATTGTCATCATCACTCTCAACATCACAGCTCCTCTGGTTAGAAATGATAGCTGTACGGGGTATGTTTAACAAAAATGTAATAACGTGGTTTTTTTTTTAAAGCATATTGTCGCGTCACCCGAGCGGGTTTCGCGACGTTCAGCTCAAAACAACGAGTGGTAGGATAGAACTCAAACGAAAGAAACTAACACAAAATGCCCGGTGACAATCACACTCTTTTATTCAACAACACACACGCACACACAGGAATATGGGATACTAAACCACCCTCAACCCCTATCAAGACCGCCAACCCAGTATCTACAAAACAGTTACCGCCCTTGTCTAGCCGAAACCCCGATCTATACACAACAAAATGCCCACAACAATATGTTACAATATTAACAATCAATTCAATTCAGGTAAATACAATTCAAGCTGAATTCACAATCAGGACATCTTAAAATTCAATCGTATAACTTAAGCTAGCTTACAGTCCAGAATCACTGTTCGTATTCTAACTGTCTGTTATTCTAAGCTCAGTAGGAACTAAAGCAGTCGATCACACGAATAACTGAAGTGATTTACATTAAATTCAGGGTGGAGAATTTTCCTCGGATCCGCGGATTTCCGCGGAAGGTATTTGCATTCCCGAGGAAAAAATATTGAGTTCCGAGATTTTTATTTTTCGTCCGATATATTATTTTTTTGTTGTTTCTATTCATGTTTACTTTGTGCTTTTTGCTTTCAGGAGAGGCCCTAAATTACTTTCAAAATTGCATAAATTCATTTTCTTCAAGGGGGCTTCGCACCCATGGACCCTCTACGGACCCCCTACCGGGGCTTGGCCCCTGGACACCACCGGGGCCTCAGGCGGCCCCTGGGCCCCGGCCGGATTTCAGAGATTTCTTGATTCAGTTGTTCTCCACCCTGATTAAATAACGAGTTATGTTTTTAGGTAACCCGGCAACCCGGTTTACTATTAACACGCCTCACAGCCTTGCAGGGCAAATATTTTTGTTTCCGTTTCACGAGGGATCAATGAAAATAACAGTTTAGGTTGGGCCGTGTTCTCAAGGTGTGGCCGAGAGACGGGAGTCAAACACTCCGCTGGGCTACACATGGAAAGGGCTACTGGCTATTGCCTTATTTATTTATTTATTTATTTATTTATGTATTTATTTATTTATTCCTTTACTTTATTCCCTTACTTTGTTATATTTTTTGTTTTGATGTTGCCTTCTGTACGAGTATTTATTTACTTAATGGTTGATAATTCTTGTTTTGTTTATTCTCTCCGTCTTTCAGTTGTCTTTTTTTTTCCTGTTGGTAATATTAATACTTTTTTTTAAATTTTGTTTTGGTATAGAGAGTACATAAATCATCCGCACGTTTTCATTCACAATTGTATTATTATTTTTCGTATTTCTCTCCACTGTGACAGTATAACGCCTTACAGTAATGTGGGAGACCGGACTGCGCCTAGTCTCGCACGGAACTGCAGGGATAATAGTGTCAAGGAAATAATTTTTTAAAAATGGATGCAATTCTGAATGTTTTTGGGACTGTTAGTACAGATTGAACTCCTCTCTTGGTATAACTGTGTAATATATTTTGTTTAACCAGAATATGTTTTGTTTTTAAGCCGTGTTACACACAAATCGCACGCTACATTAACTTTCGGAAACATTGCGATTTGCCACCCGTCGTTTTGGAATTATTGAAAGGTACCCTTTTCTCCCGAAAATCAAAGTCTCACCGCTCCGCCTCCCTCCCTCCCCCCCTCAAACACACCTATCACATCCTCCTACTTTAGCACTGCGCATTGCTTTAATATACTGACAATTGTTTTAACGTTGATTTACCTTTTCCTGGTATTATTTTGTTTTACTTTTGGCGGAAAGTAGAGGTGAGCAAGTCGCCTTAGATGTTTCTGGTTATTGAAAATTAATAAATGTGCAATATCCAAGTTCTCTCTCTCGCTCGCTCTTCCTCCCTCTGTTTTTCTTCTTATTCTTCTCACCCACCCCCCTCTCTCTCTCTCTTCCCTCTCTCATCTTTCTCCCCCTTTTTCTTCTCTCTCTCTCTCTCTCTCTCTCTCTCTCTCTCTCTCTCTCTCTCTCTCTCTCTCTCTCTCTCTCTCTCCTCTCACATCTCTCGGATAATTCTGTTGAATGACATATGTTAGCTGATAATACGACATTGCACAATCAGGGGTGGAACATAGGTGAAATTCAGCAATCTCTACAAGGTGCTCTTAACAATGTTGCTGATTGGTGCAGGTTAAATCATATGTCACTGAATCCAGCTAAACCAAAAGCAATGTTAATAACAACTAGATAAAACCATCAGCGGGCTACGCTTTCTCTTGATTTAGTCGTGAATGGAAATAATATTAAACAGGTTAAAAGTAATAAACTTTTAGTTTTAGGCGTCCTCGTAGACAACACACTCAGTTGGCATTCACATATTGAAAATCTGTTTAAAACTCTCTAACAAAATTATTTACGTTGTCTAAGCTTCAATCTATCATAACTGCAGATGCTAAAAAGCTTTGTTATACTGCTTATATCAAACCTCCCATTGATTATGCATCAACAATATGGGACGGCTGCAGTGATACCTTGTTTAAAAAGATTAATTCTATTCAATGCAGAGCTGCAAGATTACTTATTTCCAACACTTCCATCAAAACTGATTCAAAATTAAAACTAGCTGGTATGTTTCCCTTAACAAACACCTTAATTACAATAAAACCGTGTTAATGTACAAAATACTAAACAATAGAGCTCCTGATTATTTAAAAGTACTTTTTAGCAAACCTTCATCTCGTTATTCAATTTTCAGACATAATTTAACCTTACCACAGCCACGCTTAGACATATTAAAAACATCTCTGTCATATTCTGGTCCAAGTATGTTGAATTCTGTACAAGAGATCAAGGAAAGTAAATCATTAGCTTTGTTTAAAATTAGACTCCACAAATTTCTATTTTCCCTTGCTCCTAATATTTAAGATGATTGTATACATTTTGTTCCTTCCTATCTTGCGACAGTTTAATTTGTTCATTCGTGAATTAGCTTGTGTATATGTGTGTGGTTGTGGTGGAGGGGGTGGGGAAAGTGGGAGTAGGGAAGGGGTATTGGAGGGTGGTCGGGGAGAGAGTATGTGTATTTATGTACATTAATTTTCTTAGTATTTTTTTTTATTGTTACCATTGTTAATGTTTATCAAATCAATTTTATGTTAATTATTTTGTTTGTTCTGAATTTTTTTTATTAAGGACTAGCTGTACTAGGACCTAATGCTATTATCCTATTAAAAAATGAACCTTTTATCTTGGCGGATATCAATGCACTGCGTGCTTACCTATTGTGTAAGGATCGGTTCCATGTATGAAATGTTACTTAACATCTTCTACCGAACCCTGCACAAAATGTCAGGCATAGAATTCTTTTGTTACCAGAATGTATATAAAATGTCACGTAGTAATTAGTTTTACATTAAAAGCATTTATGAATCGATTGCTTTCCGATTCTTGTAAGCGCATGATCCACAAAGTGTTGTTTTTTGTTGATTAAATATGATACTTTGAAAACGTCATAATTGTAACTTTGGGGAAAAAAGTGTTCTGGATACTGAGTAAAAATAATAAAGTCGTCTTTTCTGTTACTAAGATTTAAGATGCATATCGTGATCTTTGTTTGAATATGTAATTGTCGTTGCTACCGTTGTTGTTTCTGCCGTAGCTGTTGTTTTCGCATCTGTTTTGTTTTTGTATGTGATGTTGTTAAAAGTCATCTTCATTTAGTTGTATGCATTGTATTAAAATGAGTACACAAAGGCTTATGGGTTATAGGAGATGCTCCACATCCACTTCCAGCTTTATTAAAGCTGGCCGCGAGAAAGGGAAGAACCTGAACCGCCTCTCTTCCCTACGACTGAAAGGTTGCAAGAACGCCTGTACTTTTTATCAAGGCTTATTTAAACTATTTAATTTCTCATCTAAAAAGATTTCTTTTTTTTTCTTGCAGGGTTCGGAGTGAGCCAAGCAAGAAGGTTCATGTACTTCGTCGCGTGCCCGCATCGTGCTCCAACTGGGAAAAGGCGTGGTCATGGATTACTAAGAAGGACTGTGGAACCAAATATAGGTAAGAAAGAGGATTAGGTCTAAATCGATGTGGTGGAATAGTATGCGTGAATCATTTATCGTGCTTTTTGGGTTTGATTTTAATGTTGCGCTTGTTTTCTCACTCTTTTTCTTCTTTTGTCTGAAGTTTGTGTTGCGTTATCTTTTTCTTCTTGTTTCGTTAATTATTAACCTGTGTTTGTGCGTGTGCGTGAGTGCATGCGTGAAATACCGGATTTTGGTAATGTTTCTTTTAAACATATTAGACGAGGGTTTGTATAATGCCTTATGCTACCGTATGTCATTTATTTTTGAAGATGTTTGAAAGGGTTCCTTGGGTACGACCTTTTCTTCTTCTGAGAAGAAAAGCATGCAGGAGTGAGAGGGTGCAACGTTTGCTTCCATTTTCTTCTTTATTCTTTAATTAAAACGACCTTTGGGGATGCGAGATGCGGATGTGAGAGTGCTCAATCTGCTTTCATTTTGAACTCGTTAAAAAAAAAAAAAAGGTCTGTCAATGTGGAGGCGGTATGCAGGGGTGGTAAGGTGCTAAGTTTGCTTTCGCTTTCTCTCCATTTTAATTAGAACCACCGGTGCGTGACTGGTGGTGGCGGCTAATGAAAGGAGGGATGGCTGCAAGTTGCAGCTCATTAGAAGAGCTGTTAGTTCTACCTGTCGCACCTGAGCAAACCTGCATGGCTTTAAAACCCTCTGTAGGTAATTGCCAGTCCTAGAATTTAAAAATAAAGTAATGTAAGACTATTTTAGAGTTTCTATAAACGATGCATGTATAACAACGTAGGGCTGCTTGAAAAAAAATCAATACATAAGGGGTCTTGTAAGTTATACGGTGACGTTTACAGTCACAATGAATATCGGGGGATATCCTGTCGATGGAGGTGAGGGTAGGGGGGAGGAGGGGGAGAAGATGGAAGCGTGATCTAAGGGGAAAAAGGGGGGAGGAGCGGGGGTCGGCCGATTAAGGATAAGAAAATCACAAATTAAGAAAGAAGATTCACAAGTGCTTGTTTTATATACTGCTCATCTGCTGTGTTAATACACGGCATCGTCCTTTGTAAAGAAATATTTTAACCACGTCCCGACAATGAGTTTCGTTAGAAGCAGTGCCGGATACAAATAAAAACATGAAAATAGCTTCTAACTCCTCTTCAAAGTGTTTAAGTGAGGTGCTGGAGAATTACGAAGTGGTGTGCTGGTAATTATGTATTCTCTAGTCTCCCTTGACAGTTAAAGCTGCAGAAAGTAACTCCTACTTTGTATAATCCCCATAGTTTTGTGAATAGGCGGGGAGGATCACAGGTAAAGCTAGTGCCAAATGCAAAGTGATTTACCTGTCATTTTACTCTCTTACCCCTTCGTGTTAACGTACATTTTTTGTGGAAGTTAGCTTATATCTGGTTTTCCTTTAAAGTGATGTATTATATTTCTGGAATAAATATTTTATTTTAGGAATAGACTTTTGGTCCTGACAGGCGCGTTTGCCTGTTTTTTCCATTCTTAGAAGCGAGAGGTTATGGTCGATTATTAGAGATAGGATACCGGATGAAAAGAAGAAAGGACCTACGCTTTACAGGCATAGGTTTTTGAAGACGTTCCAGATTCGGAACCGGCAATTGCAGGAATCCTGCAATTGCATAAATCTTGAACTACATAAATATACAAAATGAAGTTTTCTTAAAGCTGAATGTTATACGCTATATTCCTGAGTGGCAATTACATGTGGATTTATTTGCGTTGGGTTTTCTTTGGACTTTGATGCAGAGAGAGAGAGAGAGAGAGAGAGAGAGAGAGAGAGAGAGAGAGAGAGAGAGAGAGAGAGAGAGAGAGAGAGAGAGAGAGAGAGAGAGAGAGAGAGAGAGAGAGAGAGAGAGAGCGTAAGTGCGTGCGCGCATGCTGAGAGAGAGAGAGAGTAGAGGTGGGAGAAATTTGCTTGGGATTTGTGATGTACATGTTCGTCCGATTCTGCATGGAAGGAATTCATGATCCTATATAAAGCGTTACATTTTTTAAAAATACAATTTGTGGTAAATCGGTCATACGCTGCCAGACGTCTGCTGGCTTCAGCAGTATTTGAGCTCCTGGACTGACCATTCGCAGAGGCGTTGAGCACAACTTCTTTTGTAGACTTGCGTTTTCCACTGCGGTCCTCCCATGCCGACATGCATTTAACATCGCTGTGGTCAGCCGACCAGCAAAGTCCACTGCGATGGTCAATCTGGAACAGCGCTCTCGACTGCTCTGAGGAGGCATTCAGACTTCGGCCGCCGGTGCCCTCGACCTAACGGACTTTTGGGCTGTCCCTTCAGCTAAGTCGATAGCGTCGCCCGACAGATTGGAGAGATGCTGACACGACACTCTACCTCATGCTTCAGTTTTCATTTTCTCCTTTCCTTGGGTCCCCCGGACTGAGTGCCGGCTGCGGACCGTCGACAGGCGCCGCCAGCTGCTATACTCCTCCTCGGCTGCTTTCATCTTTCCCCACTACAAGGCAACAAAGAAATTGTTGTGGAGAGTGGCGAACTCCGGACTAGAGGCGCTTTGCGCCGCCAGCGGTTTCTAGAGTTTGCCCATCTCCCCTCATGCGGCTTCCTGCAAGGTCCCACGGCTTCATCGGCACACCTCCTCGACCATCTAGAATATCACGACTTACCTCCCGTCTTCATGCGTGTCTTCCACAACAACAACGTAGCTGCCTCGTGCACCCCCTCACTTCACGTTTACCACATCTTGCCTTCATACTTCAACTCGACTTCTTACCACAACTTGACATCGTTTTTTAAATCACCTATACGCTTATGTGTCCGGGGACATGAATCTATGCTAGCTAGCTTGGTAAATCGGTTTTCTGCAATATTAATTTTCATGCTTAGCTTCATTTAGTGCACATTTTTTTTAGACGTTCCTTCCCCTAACGATTTCTCTTCAACGAAATTCCTTTTGTTCACAGTGTTTTTTTTCAACTGATGTCCTTGCTCACGACTTCTTTAACACAAACTCCTTAGAGTTATAATTTATTTAAGATAAAAGTTAAATATTCCCCCTTTTCAGAATTCTGTTTGTTTTGTTAATTTTTGTTACAGCTCATTTCATTTGGATGATAATTATTTTCAGTTGACATCCGTTTGGTATCTTTCAGGGAAGTTTCTTTTGGTAAAATTTTCTGTCACGATATTTCCCCTCCTACAGCTTCTTTTAGCGGATTTCCACTTTTGTCTGTTTTCATCTAGGGTTCTGTATTAAAGGCATGTGGAAGTAAAGCTTACAGAAATCTTCACTAATCCCGCTGAAGTGTATGTGAATTCAGTTGGTGGGGTTTGTTTTCCAAGTGTCAGCCTAATGGCAAGGTGGTTAGAGACGCCAAGCAGACCCTTCCTGATAAACAGATAAGCACACAACACTCATTAGCTGTAAGAGGTGACCTGGGGAAAAGCACATTCGCACTCGCACTAGGATTACCGCCAAAGAGCCAGGCGAATGTATTGTATCTTCTTTGCTTTGACTCGCACACTTAAGACATTCTTCTACATGCTTGCTGCACTTGAGTTATCTCTTTGTTAAAGGTGTTTGTAGATGTATTTATTTTCCCGTAATTAATTTAATAATAAACAACGAAGTATTCTCGTAATGTTTTACATTAATTTCTGTCCTATGCATTATTATGTACTTAATGCGTTTCAGTCAACACAACGTACTATTATGAATATTTAAAATAATATTTTTTTTTAAAAGAAATAAGTTGAACATCCAACCATTTTCTTCCACTTTTTTGAAGTGATCCTTTTCATCCCTTGTATGTCATAAGATTTGTGTATTTGTAGCCATATATGTGTGTGTGTGTGTGTGTGTGTGTGCGTGTGGGTGTGTGCGGGTGTGTGTGTGTGCGTGCATGAAATACTTTGTTAAAAATAAATATACACAAGTCATATCTTTTAAAAAAATTAAAATTATATATATATATATATATTTATTTATTTATTTATTTATTTTAAAAAACAAAATATTTCATGCATATGTTCATTTATGTGTGTCTTAGGATGGTTTACTCCAATGTATTGACTTTGGGGTTAGTTTTTCTGCTTTCTTTCCAGGTATATTTCTGCAACACGTCACAGTGTTTAGCGATCACTTCACGCTCGATTGTGCTTCATTTTGTTTTTTACTTTTGGCTCGCCTCGTTCAAACAGTGCTGTCGTAGAACAGAATGAGTTGCACTAGCTACACCCGCACCCCTCATAGGTTTCTGTACCGCGTGGATCCCTTTGTCCGTTTTTGCAGCCTGCCTGAAGCTGTGATTAAGATTCAGGAACTCACGTGCTAGAGTATTCAAACTCCTTGCCTTTCAGCGCGCTTTATTATTTGAGAAAATAGATGATTAGATGAGGGATGGATTGGGGGGGAGAGGGGGGTGGAAGGGATAGGGTGGGTTAAGGTAGAGAGGATGGATATTTTGTTGATTATTCTCATTCTTTCTTTATCCCATTTTATTTATCTCTCCTCCTCCCCTCCCATCCCCTTCCCCCATCTCCCCCAGCAACCACAGGAGAGTCAATGGACTGGTGAAGAGATGGAAAGTTGGCGAGGTGGGTATTATTTGGTATCTGCGGAGGAAGAAGGTAGTAGTGGTGTGGCAATAATAGATAAAATAGGCCTATTCATGCGTTGGGGTGTCGGATAGCGCAGTGGTTGGAGCACTCACCACTGTGTCGCAAGTTAAGCACCGTCCAGTGCGGTTAGCACTTGGATGGGTGACCGCAAAACGTGAAGCGACAAATAACAACGGCCCCAGTTGACTCAACTGTGACTGAGTACCTACTCTCTTAAGGGTGGGGAAGGTAAAGCAGCGAGGGAGAGAGATGGGCATCACCCTCATTACGCTGGCCCAAGATAAGTGTGATCTCCAACATCACGCTCCCCTACGGCCACAAGGCTATGGGACTACCTTTACCTTTTACCTTTACCTATTCATGCGTTAGAGACGTGGCTGTATGTGGTAGAGGTGAAGTGGTGTGGAGATGAGTTGTAGAGTAGTTTAGACCTATTCATGAATTAAAAAGAAGATGTGATTGTGTGGAGCAGAGACGAAGGGCAACGGTTGCAGGAAAGGAAATATCATCATTTGCGCGAGAATCGATTCTAAATGCATCAGTAATGCAGTTTTTTGCGTTTATCTTGACGTAATCTTTCTTCTTCGTCTGCACACAACCATTCATCTTAATTCAGTTTGCCGGGTGCATTAAAAACGCATTTCGGAGAATTGACTTCCAAAAGCAGTTTATTTAAGCTTTTCCCCCATCTATTTGAAAACACAAGTCATAAAAAATAACTGAAAATAACTGTCATAAAGATAACTTTAAAATAATGGAAAGATAAATGATGATTTAGCTCTTTTGGGTTGATTCCTTGCGATGGAGGTTAGACAAATTTTTTTGGTCGGTTTTAAATATTGCAGTAGGTAGGATGTTGTATTGTTAGTCTTCACATTACGATATTACTATACTAATTCAAATAGGCCTACATTGAACTGAACTAAAATCTGTAGCTCAAAAATCAGGCATATTAGAACATAACATAATTGTTCGTATTTAATTTCAGCCACTTTAATTATTAATTAATTAATTAAAACTATTAACATCTCTCCAACGGAGAAGTAGGCTGTGGCCATTTATTTCGATTGTAATTTTAATTGTCAAATGATAATGCATTCTTCTGCAGTAAATAGAAAATTATAAGGTATGAGGTAACGTGTGTATCGGTTTAGTTTAGGCAAAATAAAGTACTGCCTTAGATTTCAATACAAAGAGTTTAATTGAAGATCGATACAATTATGAATAGTTAATTCTTCTACAGCTGATAGAGAATGTATCTGGGAATGTAAAATCACTCATTTTTATAAACGTTGGCTTAAAGTAAATACTGTATACTGCCTTTAATTTTAATTCACAAAGCTGTAAAACTGTTACTGTTACGGTTGAGATGCGCACGATAGATCGGATCATTATGTTTTGCAAAGCATGCAATAAATAGATCATATTTACCTTTGATTTGATTTTGCGTTGTTGCTAGAAGAAGCTTTGTATAATGTTGATAATTTTCGTCGGTCGATATTGTCGAGAATTTTCTTGAATTACTTGTTTACTATCGATCGAAGCTTCGCAATAAATCTAGTAACAGCTAAGAGATTCTTCTATCCTAAATAGCTTATATGACGTAAGATAGTGCATAGTTCCGGTGACGAGTTTTAGTTTGATTGGGTGTTATTGCGTCATGCTGAAATGTTCGAACATTGCAGAGAGGCTATATAAGTGATGCACTGTGTCTGCTTGAGTAGTGACAGAAAGTGAAAGAGTGATTGAATTAGGGAAATTTTTGATGATGATTATTGAAGTGATTTTCGGAAAGCAAACTTCATACGATGGAAAACGTCATACGATGACTCCTACCTTGTCGCTGAGTGAACAGGCTGCGTGGATAAACGAATCTGAGTTACACTTATCAAGATTCAAGCATCGGGGCTGAATCAACCATTGATAAAATAACAATCGTGTAACAGTTACGTAATTCTGTAAAAAGGAAGATAATGTTGTCTTCTAGTTCTACAGCGTACAGTGAATGAAAAGAATGAGCAATTGCTAACATGTCGGAGGTTTGACAAAAGGTGGGCTAGCAATTCTGCCCTTGATTGGAATTCTTAGAATTTACGTATGTTTGGTTTCAGGTAGAAATTAAATACTGCTATAAAATTCGCAGATATTCGTAAAACCGGCTGCAGACAGGATTGTTTACAGCGAGATAAACAGCATTTCTAAACAATACGACTCAGATAAGATAACGCTAAAAATAGGCAAGACATTTCCTCTTTCTTGGCACAACAGCTTAAAATGTATTCAGATCCCCAAAACCACACAAAATTCACATCCCTATCGTCTTGTAAATTTGCACGACTCGGAAAAAGGCAAGTGTTTAGTGTGTCGTTGATAAGCTGGATGGTCTGGAGTTTTTTCTTCTTTTTTTTGGACAGATGGTTCCAATTAAATATAATCAGATAATTAAAAGTGGAGGGCGATATAGCTTGTGAATATAGGTAGAATGAGGTATATATAAGAAAACATGATCAGACGCCGTCATTGTGAAAGTTGGTTCTGAAATGTGATTGTTTTCTTTCTGTTGAGATAGTACTATTAATTTATTTTTATTTTTGTTGTTGTTAAATGATAGTAAAAATGGGTCCCCACCCTCTCATCTCGAACAATCTCCTAAATGTGGCTGCTCAACTCAAGAAGAAAAAGACGCAGCAGCAAAGTTCGGAACATTGAAAATTCGCGTTGGATGGTCTTGTAAAACGCTGGCCTTAAAGTTAGATTAAAAGCTGGGTCGATCTTGGACTCCATGGGGATGCATTTAGCAGATTTCACTATTGTGATAGGCTATCGTTGCGGGCACACGGCTACCCGCTGTCTCCTATCTTTGTAGTCAAGTGCTGAGCGCAGCAGCGCTTGAAATCACATTAATTCTTTAACTGCAGGTAGATAACAAACAGTGCGGTGGAAAAAGAGGAGAAGAAGAGGAAGCCAGGGGTAACACTTTGAAGTCTAAAGAAGGAGAATGATGAGAATTTGCGACCTACTTCCTCTCACCCCAGATACTCCGTCTACGATGATTCTTAATAATACTGAATGACAAGTACAACGATATGATCGGAACATAGGCATACTATAGCCTACTTTTATCCTGACAGCTCGAATTTAGAGATGTAAAACCTCAGGTTCAATTTGTATCAAAGTTGTTCTATTGTGTGTGTTTGTGTGCGTGTTGTGTGTGTGTGTGTGTGTGTGTGTGTGTGGGTGTGTGTGCTTCAGGTAATAGCTCAGCAGATTCAGACAATCTGACAGTAGCTCCAACGAAACTCTACAGATGTCAAATTTTCAGTGTAGGTTGGTGGTCGATGTTGAACCTTCTGCGTTCTGACATGCTGCACGTGTTTTTCTTGAAGTTCACCTTGATACTGCGATATTGTATGACTGTAGCTCCGACTCTGCCCATGTAGACCTGTCCGAGCATATTAAATGCCCTTGTGAGGTTTGGTGGAGATTTTACGATGTAGACGTATTTGGCTTAATCTGCGACTTCCATTTCACAGTGCAGGTTGTATTTAGGCAGGATTTATTGCAGTTGGGATTTCATTAGTATTTAGATACTTTTGTAAGACTGAGTGGAACATTTACAGGCTTTTTAGTGCCGTAGAAACCAGATGTTTGATTTGTAAAGCATCCTTTAAAGAAAGAGAAAGAAAGAAAGATAAAGAAAGAAAGATTTTTTTAATCTAGGTTTCAGAAACACTTTAAGTACCCTAATGGCAGCCGCTTGGCGGAATCTAACTCCTCTTTTATTTTTATAATTTTATTAATTTTCATGTCTAAAAAATCTGGCATCTGTTTGGAAAGCATTTAATCTTTCTTTTGATGTGAATACACCATCCAGTTTTAGTATTATCTTTTTATTTCCCTACGTTACTAATGTTATTTCTGGCATTGGTTTGAAAACTAATTTCGCCGTTTATTTCTCTACTTGATTAATGTTTGTGTATGAAAGACATCTGATATTAGTGTAGACTTTAAAACTGGTCTTTTAATCTACCTTTCTTCTTCATTGGATCAAACGTGTAAATTATTCATAATGAAAGAGAATTAGTAACCAAAAACAAAATCGTCAAGTTTGCTTTCATGTTCACTTTTATGTGTGCTTGTTATTAATTATCAACCCCTTTCTGACGGGAATAAGTTCTTAAAATAATTCTTCTTCTTTTATATGCGTTTAAAAAAAATAATATATATTATTTATGTAGTTTTTATCTGTTTAATTAGTTATTTATTGGGTAAGCTGAAGAAACAAGAAAGGGGATTACTTCAATTTTGAAATCAGATTTTACTTTCATTGTATAAAAAGCTGCTTGTTTAAAACATGTTTTAAAGAATTAATTTAAATTATTAATTTTATTTACTAAAAGATACTAATGCTGACTTACACAATCTACTCTTTAGGTTTTGGTGGTTACTGTTAGAACTAGAAGAATCTACAATAAATTACGGACAGTTCTAAAAGTAACTTTAGCTTTCTGTCTACAAACATAGTTTTTATTACCGACAGAACATTCTGAAAATATTTACGGAACTCTCAAACTAATTTTGTTTCATACCTCATACTTCAGGTTGTAGCTCTCCTCGTATGTGCATAACTGTCACATCTTGAAGGCGGTTTCATTTATCTTTCTTTTTCGTCTTTTTTTCTACTGTCAAGTTTCTCTCTCGTGCTTTAGATCGTTGCTCTTTTCATCTGCTTTTAACGGCTACATATAGCGTGGATATAACTGTCAGATCTTGTAGGCTGTAACTTACCCTGGGTTACTGGTTCAAGCCCCGAATAATGTACAACATTAAAACCGACATCGTGTATTTAATCAAGTTTTATCACCCAGCTGTGCTGCTTCCACTTACGAACTTCCGTGTTTATTTATTTATTTATTTATTTATCTTATTTTATTTTATTAACATTGTTGTTGTATGTTATGAACAACAGTTTGTCTTTTGTAGGTTTATGAAGAAGAAAAAGAAAAAAAACAAGAAGATGGAAAATATCGAGCAGGATTGAAGTGGAAAATTTAGATCGTCGAACCATGAGACCATGCGCTTAACAGGGAGAAAATGGAGTGGAAGTAGGAAGAGGGAGAGATACAAAATCCTTGAAGAAGGAACAGGATGAGGCGGAATAATAAGGTTTAAAACAAGAGGAGGGGAGGACGACAAGAAAAAAGGAGAAGGAAGAACAAGATGGCAAGCCATTAAAATGTATTTACAACTCACTCACCCATATAGCTGGAGGGGTAGGGGAGAGATTTTTTTTAAAGTGCTAATCCTTGGCAAGCACCGCCCAAAGAAGTAACCGTTGATCACACCTGAACTTTTGGACCTGTGTGACAAAAGAAGAGAGATGAAAAAAGGAAAGGAACGCCTCACAGAGAGTTGATGCCTACCAAAAAATCAACAATGACATCCGAAAAGGCATGCGCACAGAAATGGAGAACTGTATAGAAGATCAATGCCAGGAAATAGAGAACAGTCTGAACAAGAACAACAGCAAGAAGGCCTACCAGACTGTGAAGCGGCTGACAGAAGAACAAGAAGTCTTGGATAGATGGAAAGAATACTGCTCTGACCATTACAACCACACATCAAATGGAGACACATCAGTTCTAGCATATCCCGAAAACAGATAGAAGAAGAAGAAACCCTCCCAATTCTCTGAGAAGACGTTTAGGCAGCAATGCAATCGCTGAAGAAGGAAAGTCAGCGGGAGTGGACAACATACCCGCAGAATTGTTTCAAGCAGGAGGAGAAGCGACGCCCTCACCATTATCTGTAACAAAATCTGGCAGAGTGGACAGTGACCTACACGATGGACCTAGTCGCTTGTCATCACTATTCCCAATATAAGGGTAACTTTCAGCAGTGTGAAAATTTCCGCACTATCAGCCATCCCAGCAAAGTCCTCCTGAAAATAATACTCAACAGGCTGAAACTCCAAGCTGAACAAATCATAGCTGAAGAACAAGGAGGATTCAGGGCAGGGCGAAGTACCACTGATAAGATTTTCAACCTTAGAATAATCTGCGAGAAATACCAACAGCGCCAACATCTATATTATGTATTTGTAGACTTCAAGAAGGCGTTTGACCAAATCTGGCATGCAGCTCTGTGGGCAACCATGAGATCGAACAACATCAGCCCTAAAATTATTGAAGTCATCAAAATCCTGTATGACAAGGCTACCAGTGCAGTCCTCCACAACACCCCCATCGGGAACTGGTTCAGAACAACAATCGGCGTGCGTCAAGGATGCATACTCTCTCCCACACACTTAAGCATCTTCCTTGAGCGCATCATTTCAGATGCCCTTGCATACCACGAAGGCACAGTCAGCATTTGGGGTAGAGCAATCTCCAACCTCCGTTTTGCGGATGACATTGATGGATTGGCTGGAGAGGAACAAGAATTTGAACAGCTGGTACAGAGACTTGACATCACCTCCAGAGCCTGTGGAATTGAAATAAGTGCATAGAAGACCAAAATGGTGACCAACAAACCAAAAGTATCAACAATGACATTAAAGTCCAAGGCCATTCCCTCAATACGGTGCACAGCTTCAAATATTTAGGTGCCATTGTATCAGAGAATAGGTCCCGACAGGAAGTCATCTCCAGGATTGTACAAACAACTGCTGCCTCGAAAAGGTTGAAGCCCATTTGGAAAGACAGGATCATCAGTCTACACTCCAATGTAAGGCTGCTGCGCTCCCTTGTCATCTCCATCTTCTTATACGCTTGCGAAACATGGACCCTCACAGGAGACTTACAACGAAGAATACAAGGTATGGAGATGAGGTGCTACTGAAGATTTTGGGGCATTTCCTATACCCAGCACATTACAGAAGAAGAGGAAGACAGAATGAGAGCTGGGAAGACAAAATTCGAGAATGGACTGGCTTGACACTGAGCGAAGCCATGAGGGTTGCTGATGACGGAGAATGATGGAGTACGCTGGTTAAACGATCATCTTTGGTGCTCCAACGACTTTCGAGTTGCGGGATAGGATAGATAGGAAAGAAAGGTGACGATGATCAAATGAGCAAAAGAAAGGAACATTGGGAGAAAGTGAATGAATAGAAAGATATGGTAACATAGGGTGGAGGGCAACACACCACTTTGATTGTTGACTCGAAGGGACCAGGTTATTTTTCTCTACACAGTTATTCCAAACGATTCTTCCGCCAGCTTCTACCCTCTGTTCTGCTGCCGCCCCTGCTCTTGCTTTCATGCCATCGCAGACCAAGAACGCAAATGACGCCGTCAAAATCCTCGAGCGTTTGTTCAAGAATGAATTATTTTCTTCCAGTTATTCCAAACAAGTGTTTCGCTAGTTATTTCACGGCTTATTTATCTCCAGTTAATTCCCTTTGCATTGTTTCAATTTCAGACCATAGAAAAAATTTGACGACTTCAAAATCTTAAAATGTTTGTTCAACTAGGATTTATTTCCCCTCGTATTATTATTTGAAAGGATTCTTAAGCCTGCTTACACCTCCTGTTCTGCTCAGGCCACTGCCCTTGATTTGCTGTCAATACAGACCAAAGGAACTACTAATTACCACTTTTTTGCTTGGGTATCAGCGATGACTATATATTGCTGTCTTGAGAAGTTACTCGAGGAATTTGTCATCTTTTGATATAGCAGGTGAGGATAAACCAATATTACTCATCATAAGGTCTTATTTGATAATAACGTGTCTGTATTTCATTCCTTCTCAAAGCTATTATTATTATTATTATTATTATTATTATTATTATTATTATTATTATTATTATTATTATTATTATTGTTATTATTATTATTAATTTAATTATGTATTAATTTATGTCATTATTTTTATTTATTTAGTTTTAAATTGTTTTATTTGTTATTTGTATTTTATTTTATTTTTATAATAAATACTTTCTTGTAGCTGTGTGTTCGGGCTAGACTAAAGATGCTGATCACCCTTAAGTCTGTGTGTAGGATTTGCGAAAAAAAAATACGTATGCCGGAATTCGTTACGCAGTTCTCTCTGCAATTTTATTTTATTTATAAAGTTAAAAGAGAGAGAAAACTCCACTGTATATTTTTAACAGAAAAATACAATGCTTATTTGAACAAAACCATATCAGAATGCTCGAGCCTGTTTCGGAGATAACCGCATGAAACAGCTTTCATTGGGATTTCAATGTTGGAAGAATTTGATCATTAACGTCAGGGCAGCAGTGCTTAATCGTAAGGTTGAACTTGCTCAGCCGAATTTAGGATCTTTCGGGGTGGTCTGGGTGAGTGAGCACTGGCTTTCAGTTTTGATTTTTTATGCAGAAATTCTGAAAGAATTAGTTGCATCTGGTATTTATTATTCCTTTATTTTCCCCCATTACGGTTTATACCGTTTTCGGGTTGTTCGGTAGAAAACTGCAGAAAGTGATGATGTCTGCCACGACGACGCCGACAGAAAGTATAATGAATGAGTGAGTAAAATAATAGAATAAGAGTATTTAAGTACATTTGGAAGGAAGGTGGATTATTTACGTTTTTTAACCGTTCCTATACATCTGTTTTCCAGTATAGGAAATTGATGAATGAATTTCTCCCTGCCAAGCAAAGATTGTCGGATGCATCTGGGGATAGGCGGGAAAGAGTAGGACTGACGAAAGGGTTGTTTTTGTTTGGAGATCAGCTGGAAAGAGGATATGAAGCTAAAACTATTTTACACGATCTGTAATAATGTAGTTCACCAAGGCTCTTGTCTCTTAACCTACCCAGCAACCCACCGTCTCTTACCTACCCATTTTTACTCACCCATCCTGATACGTTGAATTTGAGTAACATTAACCTGCACGCGTGATGTCATGTTTTAGTCGGATCTAGGAAATGACTTAACTCTTTGTCTGCCAGGCATGTTTCCACGTTTGTGCCAGACATTTCTCTGGCACCTTAGGCATTTAAGCTACTGTTCTTTCAATAATAGTTGTTAAATAGACATATTTCATATCAAATTAAAGGTAAAAGAGTGAAGAATAAGAAAAAGAACACAAAAATTTTAATTTGATTATGTTATTATTGAAATATGTGTTTTGAAAGCATGTTGATCTTTTTGAAATGGATAAAAATAAAATAAAAATATTTCTACATACCACAGTGATAAAAAAAATCTGGAGGAATAATTCCAGTCAGTGAATCAGCTTCACACACCAGAAAGAAAATTTATTTAGGATCAAAATACACTTTACAGTTTGAAATTATATTGATTATTAGCAGAGTTTGACACACTGTCGATTGTGCCCATCACAATGCTTAGTAAAATGCACAAAAAAACACTCTAAAAACGAATCAATTTGAAGAAACCCCGCGCGTGTCGATCGAGAACGAAAGTAGAAAGAGTTATCTCTCTTTGGTTATAATAAAACTTGGATTGGAGTGCGCAAAAAAACGGAACGAAACGGAACACTGAAATCGACGATATATCGTAGATTGGCAAAAACATGGCGGCTCAGATCGACGATATATCGTCGATTGGCAGGCAATGAGTTAATCCAAGCCTTGCATACTTCCATGGCATTATTATGCGCCTTTCTTCAAATGTGTGGGACGAAAACATAACTGGTTCCGATTCAGCTTTTTGATTATCCGCTGTGGCTTAAGGAAAATATCAGATGGGGTGAAACGAAGCAGAAAGTTTCCGCCCGCCTTACTTCCTTTTCATTAAAAAAAAATTCTTTTGATTTTGTTTTAAATCCTGGATGATTGTGCATGTGTAGATTTGTTGAGCGAGTGGGCGAATATTAAACCTTTTATAAGGTTACCTCAAACGAAGTCCAAGGTTGATTTTGTTTTAATTGTGTACTTTATCTTTCGATTGGTTTTGTTTTAATAGTGTACAGTATTCTTTCGATTGGTTTTGTTTTAATCGTGTACAGTATTCTTTCCATTGATGTGTGAGCGGCTTGGACTGGGTAATGCGAGGTGAAGTCGCTTGATCGCTGCACTCCAACAGGAAACAACTAAATGTGTAATAATTTCCTTATTTTATTTAGCAGCTCTGAAACTTGTGTGTCACGAGCTCTTGTTGTCAAAAGTTATTTGAAGTTTCATTTTATTGTTGACAAAAGTGCCTAAAAGAATTTGTTACCTTATCGTTTTGTTGACATATGAGAAAGGCAGGCCTCGGAATAGTTTAGAAAATATGACGTTTTGAAAATTGTAAATTGTAAAAAAAAAGATTAGGCTCAGAAAATTGGCAGGAAGACAGGCTGAAAGATACTATACAAAAGCAAATCGAACACGCACGCACGCACGATCACGCGCGCGCCTTTTTATACGCACGCATGCACGCACATACACACACGAATACGCGCGCGCGCTCACACACACACACACACACACATACGCAAGGGAGTGTGTGCCGTATTAGGCCCTAACGTTCAGAAAACTTGAGTGACTGCTTACAAAGTTGGAACAGCGACCCTCTGACACGCACACTCTCCGAGTAAGGGGATGAGTTGTCAACGGCGAGGAAGAAAAAAAACCGATAGAGGAGGAAGAAAGAAGTGAGAAAGAATCACCACTACCGCATCGATCGCCCATCATTTCATTTTTTAATTGGAAAGCTTTTTGCAGAAAGGGTTGAGAAGTAAAAATAGCAATAGAAGGTGGAGGAGGTGAAAAAAGATGTGGATGAAAAACGACGACGTTAGAACGTTGCCAGAGACCTCACAATATGGCGTGAAGTACAAGAAAAAAAAGCTGAATAAATGCGAAGAAGAAGCAGAAAAAGAAGAATTTTGAACGGCTCATTGACCTTACAGGATGACTTGAAGCGGAAGAAATAGGAGAAGGAGGAGGAAGAGACGAAGAAGAAGAAAGAATGGTTCGGAGAACTCACAAGATGGCTTCAAGCGCGGCAGGGCGACAGACAGCTGCCGAAGTCGACGGGCGAAACCGGAAGTACAAGGAAGCCATCTTGGCGTCAACGACGTAGATGAGTCTGTACAGAGTATCTGAGACCAAAAAATCTAAGCTGAAAGGTACTTTCTGTGTTTGGTCGTGTTATAATGCTCAGTAGGGGCTGAGTTCTAGATAAAGTGTTTAAAGAGGAACAGGTTGACAATGGAGTACAGATGGTGTTAATAATATTATATTATATTATATTATATTATATTATATTATATTATATTATATTATATTATATATATATATATATATATATATATATATATATATATATATATATATATATATATATATATATATATATATATATATAATTATTATTATTATTATTATTATTATTATTATTATTATTATTAAGTCATTTGTATAGCGCATGGTAGCTGGGCTGACGATGTATTGTACGGACAAAAAACCCCACAAACATTTGAAAACAAGGTGGCATGCCATTCAAATGTATTTCCAGGCACTCACACACATAGCCGAAAAATAAGCATTTTCAAAAGTGTTACTTTTCTTGGATATGTTGTGACTCCGGTTTATCCTAGCGAAACAAAATGAAAATATGGAATGATAGGCCACTATCTAAACTATTTGCCCCAAAATAAATCAAAATCGGCTGAGATAAGCGCTAAACGTGTTTAGAAAATGGTGAAGCACAATGACCTTAACGTTTGAGGAAGTACAACTACCAATGATCTTGCATGCTTAGCAGTAGTTCAGGTACAGTACATTACATTACATGAGTATTGCTTTAGGTCCAGCGGACTCTTCCGATCCATATCAGGACCAGTATAGCAGAATCAGGACCACAACATCAAGACCACAACTTCGCTGAAAGAGGACAAGCCCCTGATCCGCATAAAAGATCTGCCAAAACAACCCTAGTGGTAACACTGAGGGCACTCCACCAGCCGGTCACTTTTACAATAAAGACATCCCACGCAGGGGAAGCTGAGGCTGTACTCTAATTTATCGAACCCCCGTTTACAAAAACAAAATAGAAATAAACATCATTATAAAATATCAACAAAACACATACATAGAAAATGCCTACATTGCCAAATAATAACATTATAGAAAGCCCCAGTGACCACCTGGCAGAAAGCGTCCAATATTTCCAATCTGATCCGACAGACCTCGCTCACAAATGAGGAGTTTTGTCCCGGAATAATTTTCAAGAAAAAAAGGTAGGTGACTGGTCTAGCGAAGAAGAAGATTGTATAGTAGATTGATAGAACAGAGTAGGAATGAGAAAGAACAAAGGAGAAAGACAGCGACAGTGGAAATTTAAAGGACTACATTTCCAGAAAGTGGGGATACTATTTATACTGAAACCCCCGGCACCCCCACGGGGGTGGTGGTTGTGGAGGGGGAGAGTAGTTCGTGTATCCGCGAAGTTTGATGTTTTGGGGAAGAAATAAACAGGCGTGCTTAGTGGTCATCTTAGGTCAGTTCTGTCTGGATTGTGACAACAAGCACATGGCTGAGGAAAGAGAAATGACGTGAGAGAGAGAGAGAGAGAGAGAGAGAGAGAGAGAGAGAGAGAGAGAGAGAGAGAGAGAGAGAGAGAGAGAGAGAGAGAGAGAGACAGAGAGACAGAGAGAGAGAGAGACAGAGAGAGAGAGACAGAGACAGAGAGAGACAGAGAGAGAGACAGAGAGAGAGACAGAGAGAGAGAGAGAGATGTGGGGTCGGGACGCTCGAGTAGAAGGATGATGATGTGAAGAAGAAAAAGACAGTACGAGGAAGAAGGATAAGGTAGGGTATTTATAACTATAAGGAATAGAAAACAATCTATATATGCAGAGAAAGAGGATTTGTAGTAAGACGCAAAAAGTGCCTTAATGGATAGAAAAACCAGCAGCAGCAGCAGCAGCAGCAGCAGCGCCTATAGATTTTGCTCCAGACACTAGCTTCATTCAGGCTAACGGCCACTACTTTGCCGGCGGATATATGGCTACTAACGGCCAGCGCAAACTCTGATTAACAGTTTGGAAGTATACAGGTAGACGTTGACGAGCCGCAGGTAGCACAGATAAGCTCATAGAGCCGGATGATCAAGAGTTTCTTAACGTGGAGTCGAGTCTGCAGTTAAACAAGCAAGTGGGCGCCATGAGCAAAAGTCCCTTATACGCTCCTGTGTCCTGGGACGGTAATCTACTTAACTCATGAGCGGCTTGTGATAGATCTTGTTTTTTGCCAGCTCCTTGAGGTGGTAAGTGTGCTGTGTTCATTTCTTCTGTAAAACCCTTTTATGCAGTGACTACATGTTACTGCTGTGGTGCAATGGCGCAGTGGTTTGGGCACACACCAGATAATTTTGGGTGAAGCAACGTCAGGACCGGTTAGTACTTGGATAGGTGAAGGCAACAAGTGAGCGACAAAAAAATATGAAACAAGCACACTACACACTCCAATCCACCCAGCTGAGAATGGGTACTTGACGCTGTTTAGAACTGTGTAAGGTAAAGCAGCAAGGGAGAGGCAATGGGCACCACTCTCAATAAACTGGCCCAGAGAAAAGAGGTCTCAGTCGCTTTCTCTCCAACGACGAAAAGATTACGGGAACACCTTTACCTTTTACAGGTTACTGATGAGCAGTGTGGAGGAATGCAAGTTGAGGTTGACGAATCGCAGAATAGCACAATTACAACTGTGATCAGATTGAGCTTTAATGTTCGGATGATCAAGATTTTCTTATCGTGAAAACGAACTTGCATTCTTCTCTACTGACTTCTTATGTAGCGAGTACAGGGTACTGATGAACGGTTTGAAAGCATACAGATTAGAGGATGATGATCCATAGCACTACCGTGAGTACAGAGGGAGCTGAAAAGTCCGAATGGGCAAAGTTCGTTATTACGGAAGCGAGTCTGCAATCTTCTTTACTGGCTTCTTGTGCACAAGCTACACTGACGAGCATTTTGGAAGAAAACTTGTAGTAGATGACAAATCGCGGGTAGTAGAGGTGTTAAAAAAAAGTAGCACTTAAAAGCCCGTATGGTGAGGAGTTTGTTGGTGGGTAGATGAGTACTGAATATGCAATCTTCTCTGCTAGCTTCTTTTTGCAATGGTTACCAAAAAAAAATATTGAATCAGCAAATTTGGGGATATGTGGGTACTGGTTGTCGAGCCACCAGATTGTTGGATTAGTCTTGATGTTGTCATTACATATAGTCTTCAGCACATGCACTGCAGTTGTACATGTTGCTATGTCGTTTACCGAACGTTAAAGACATATTTGAGTAATAATGAGGGCATATTGTAATAATAATGATGATGATGATGATGATGATGATGATGATGATGATGATGATGATGATGATGATGATGATGATGATGATTAGACTATGATGATTTTATTACTCATTAGCTCTTTATTTTTATGCTTTATAGTTGACAACTGAACTTTTATGCTTTATAGTTGACAACTGCTCGTCTCCACATTCTCGAAGGCTTCGCCATCATTGGTTGTGAGAATTTAGGAGGGGCTTGTGTTTACCTGTGTGTGCCTGCTAGCGAACTCTTTTGATGCAAGCCTGATTTGCCAGGGATGGCAGGCCAATTTTCCATCTCTTTGAATCAATTCTTAGTTCCTGTCTGTTCGAGAATAAGGAGAAATATTTGCAGGAAATTGTGGTCTCACTCAGAAGTGAATTATGCATTTTTATGAAGGGGTTTATATTCTCTGCGCTCTTTTCATCGTTCAGGCAGGAAGTTGAAGATCGTGAAACCTCGAATTTTATTATGATGAAGTACTCAGTAAAGAGTTTTGCGCGACTGAGTCTGCTTTGAGAGAAAGAGCGAGGTCTAGAGATGTTTGGGGGAGATGAGTGTTGGCGTATTGGTTTGTGGACATTTATCTATTTATCTTTCTTTCTTTCTTTATTGTGTGTGTATATATATATATATATATATATATATATATATATATATATATATATATATATATATATATATATATATATATATATATATATATATATATATATATATATATATATATATATATATATATAAGTTTGATATTCGAAAGGGATGTTCCACCGAAATAGCTCAAGTGGTAGAGCGTTCGCTTGGCACACCTATGACCCAGGTTCGAATTTTGTGATGGACGAAATAAAAAGTGGCCATTTTTCACTGTCCATTTTAGCTGTATGCTTACTTTGGTGGTTCAGTGTTGATTTAGTCCCTACCTCTCTTTTCCTATGATAGTTATCCCCGTCTGCCATATCGCCAATGGTGGGTGTAGACGTTAAACCTCAATGTTCATTCATTCACTCAAAAGGATATATATATATATATATATATATATATATATATATAGAGAGAGAGAGAGAGAGAGAGAGAGAGAGAGAGAGAGAGAGAGAGAGAGAGAGAGAGAGAGAGAGAGAGAGAGAGAGAGAGATAAAATCTGACATATCAAGTTGTGCCAGAAACAGTTCACAGGGTCAGGGCTCGGTCACATACAGGTGACGACTGCTATAACTCAGATGATCCATGATAATCCATGATAATACCAGCGGCTTCAGTTTTTATAATATGTGTTCTTTTTTTCTTTTTTTTAACCCTTCTTCCAATGCATAACTTGTTTTAAAATTTTTCCCTCTTTCCGTTCAAGTAATAAAATGTTTTAAAGAAGTATTTGAATCGCCTTCCAAGTGATATTTTTCAAAAGAGACGGGCACTTTTTTACGAGGATTTTCTGATGACAAAGGTCTAGAATGTTTCCAACGCAGTTTGCTTGTCCTGGACAAGGTAAAATAGGAGGCGACTTCTGGAGCTTTGAACTAGAATGATAAACTGATTGAAGTGGTAATGACATTAGTATGGCATACAACTCAAAAGTAATTATTGAAAATCCCTTTGCAATATAATACGGTTTTTCTATTTTTAGAGCTGGTATAATAAATCCTGACCCGCTATGAAGTGAATCCAATACTGAACTATATATAAATATTTGTAGGTAACTATATTATTTTTGTTTTAAGTGTTCTTTTACTTCATTTATAAAAACGTTAATATTTTCACCTTTAGTAACTTGTAAATAATCTACATCAAAATTTGCATATAAATGTTCCCAAAATGGCATCTGAAGAATTACTGGTAAAACGGGTATATTTAATATATTAATTTTACATTCAGTCATTGTTTGATTTTACGTAATTTTTATTGGTTGAAGATAAGGAATTCTTTCTGATAGTTTTGGATATTCTTCACAATCAAAACAGATATCATTTGATACTGAATTTTTATTGACAAACTTCAAATTACATATTTGAACATGACAATTGTCTTTGTTCATTTAAAGATAACATCCACCCTTCTTTATAAGATTTAATTATCTTTGTACTAATTTAAACCCTAAGGGCCAATTTTACTGCTCTACAATTACAATATATGCTTTGAAGTTTCTTAATATACGGTTTTGAAGCAGCAAAGTAAACTTCTTGTCCATATGATAATCAAGATCTAACAATGGAAATAGTTAAATAAAGTAATTTTTTGTATATTTCCCAAGGGATGTACACTTAAAATTTTATTGCTTTTGTAATTAAATGTTCAATGTGAGCTCGCCTGTTTAGTTTGGAAATCAAATATACTCCTAGAAACTGAATGCAATCTTTATATTATAATTTAATACCATATACGAGTAATTCTAACTTTAATAACCATTTTGGATTTTGACCATTATTAAATAACATTAAATAAATCTTTTCTCCTGATAATTCTAATTCGTTCTCTTTCATATATTTAGAAATCAGATTTAATTTATTTTGGTATAATTTTTAAATATAATTTTTAGTTCTTTTGTTTGTACATTTTCTTAACAATGTTTTAATCCATATAGCAATATCATCTACATATTGTACAATATTTGTATGCTCTGATAGTGATTTTGGTAAATCGTGTATTAGAATATTGAATAATATGGGAGCATTTATCGATCCTTGTGGAATCCCCAAATTAACCTTTTTGAATTCCGAATATATCTTACCTATTCTGGCACATATTAATCTCCGAAATTAAAAATTCTTTATATATTAAAAATGTAACCTGTGATGCCTATATTTGTTTTAATGGCAACAATAAAGGAGAAGTCCCTACATTATCATATGCCTTTTTAACGTCATAAAACGTTGCTAAAGTACTCTTCTAGCGATTTGCTTTAAAAGAAATTTTGATTTGATATTATATAACAAGATGGTCACATGTATTTCTACCTTTCCTAAGTCCAGCTTGACTAATTGGTTTATGTTATTCTTTTCACAGTAATGAAATTAACGTTTATTTATAATTTTCTCAATTACTTTATCAACATGAGAAGTTGGCGACATTGGTTTATAACTTTTAACACAAGATCTCGGTTTGCCTTCTTTTAGAATAGGTACTACCACTGACTTTGTCCATATTGAAGAAAAAGTTTCATTTCTCGAAACATTTTGGTAAAATGAAAGTAATATCGTTTTCCAAGTCAAAGGTATATGTACCAGCATTTTATAGGATAGACCATCGACTCCAGCAGGAATTGTTATTGTTAGAAAAAGAATGTAATGTACTCATTAATTCACTTAATGTTATATCTGAATTTAGAAAATGAATATTATTAGGCAAATGATCCTTGTATTCTTCTTTGAGTTCTTCATAATTTCTATAATTGATAACTATTGGATCTAGAGAGGATGACAAACTTTTCATGGAAAATGCATGAAGAAAAGCTTTTGCCTTTTTCTTTGGAACTTGGAAATGGGTTATTTTTTTAATTAAATTGGAAATTGTGGCAAAAATATTTGCTTTCTTTAACTTTTTTCCGAAACTTTAAATAAGTCCTTTGATTCAGTTATTTCACCTTCATAAGAAGTGTTCCAATAATTTATGTTAGCTTGAGCTGTTATTTTTATTACATTTTACTTTGGTCCTTTTCATTGTGAAATTTTCGTCACTTGTATTCTTCAATCATTGTTTAAAATGATTTTTTTAAACAGAAAAAAGCTTCAGCACATTTATTTGTCCACAAACAGTTTTTATATATATATCCTACACTTTGGTATTGATAATTCTGCAGCTGTTGACAAATTTGAATGAAAAATGTTAATATTATCATTTTCTACGTTACTATGATCAAATGAATTCAGAATAATTGGAAACATTTTCAAGTCAGCTCCTGTGTATTTAAATTTAGGAATTATATCTTCAGAACTATTATAAACATCATCATCAATAACTATTTCATGTAGATCAAGTATAATAGGCAAATGATCACTGCTTAAAGTATCTATTTCTGTGAACCACATAGTGTTAAGTGCTAAATCGGGACTAATAAGTGAAAGATCAATTGCAGATGGTTTATGCAATGCTGAATCTGGTATCCTAGTTATACAACCGTCATGTAGTAAAGCTAAAGAAGAATGTACAATATTTTCAACTAATAAAAGTAATTGTTTTATTATCCCAAAGTGAAAAATGAGCGTTAAAATAACCAAGTATTCTCCTTTTTTCGTGTCCAATCAGTTTTTAATCCAATCAGTATTATCTTTTTTATGGCAATTAGGGAGATAAACAGATATGATATTAATAATTTATAGCCTATTCAATTTAATTGTGGTGCTGGTGGAAAATATACCTTCAACAACAGATGGTATTGGTGATGGATGGATGACATTATATTGTAAATCAGATCTTATGTATAAAGCAGTCTGAATTTTCTTAGGCTTGTTTGGTCTTGAGAATCGGTGTTTTTAGTTTTGGTATTTTATTACGAATGTGTATTTAATAATAATTAAAAAAATGAAAGAACTTCAAAGACGAGCTTTTAGCAATAGGAGTAAGACATTTTATATGAAATTTAAACTCGTTTTGGTTTTCGAAATCAGTTCTTTACGTTAGAGTATGTTATTATACACATCTATTTAACCAGCTTGCTGTGTCAGTTTTATTGAGGAACATCTTATATTAAATCTGAAAGTTCAAAAAGGATTTTAACAACAGGATGAAGACGGATTTTTGTATCTTTAAGCTTGCTTGTCAGTCATTTTTATACGAATTATTATGTAATGAGCACATTCTTTGTTGCTGCATAGACTTTCACAAAGGCGTCGTTTAGAACATTAATAAAATTTGTTAATGTGTGACATATTTCTAAGAATCGGGGGATGTTGTCGGGATTTTAGAGTTTGTCTTAAAGGCATTTATCACATAATGTTTTGGCACCGTTGTTTTTACAAAGCGGTCAGATCGTTTGAAATGTAATGAGGAATATTGGTTTTAGTTCTGTTCAATTTAGCAATAGCAATGTGCTTGTTGACTTCACAATTTTGATTCCAGTGTATTATTGCTAGCGTATTGGTTTTCTTTTAAATCAAAAATTTTCTTAATTTTATTCTTCAAAAGATTTGCTCTTTTTAAGTGTCTCGTTACAGTCGTTTGAGTTCTGCGTTAGGGACAACGATGACGACGGTGATGATGCTAACGACAACGATGGTGATGACAACGGCGTCGACACACTCAATCGACGGTCAATGATTAAAGCGTTATTTCTACTAATACTCTTAAAGGCCCTGATCCTATTACCGGAGTTTCCTTTCATCCATTCAATCACATCACAGTCTTAGTATACAAAGAAATTGATTTTGTGCGTGACATTTGATTTGATGAGATTTCTTAATTCTGTTAAAGTTCATTTTTTATTCTTAACATTTAAGAAGATTACGTCTTTTATATCACTGTGAAAGAAGATTAAGAATCTAAAAGATGAGGTTATATATTAAAATCCACGTAGTTCCAGTTTCTGTAATATTCCTTAGCGTTGAGTAGTGTGGAGATATTTTTGTGCAGACATTTAGAAGATTAGAACGATTCGTGTTGATAAGATTAAAAAGCACGATATTTGTTAGTTGTTGTTTTTTCTGGGGGGGTCACTTCCGGTCATGGAAACAGATTCAACATCCTAACCTGGGCTCCTGGAAAAGGTGCGATTTTCTGTTTTAATATAGTAAGAAACAGACTTAAGGTTAGAGAAAATTCGTCTAAACGAATCATGTGACTCAACAAATGGTCAAATACGGGCACCCGATTCGCTGGAGGATCGAATCAATTCAACGATGCAGGCTGTTGAGCGTGCTGAGCAACTTCAAGACCAGTTAGTGTTCTGGAACCCGAGGAATGTGCAAAAACGAGTATCACATGTGTAATTTCCAACCGGATGATTTTTCTTTTACATTTGCTATGATGTTTTAAGCATTCTACTATTACTTACATTTTTGTTGATGTAATATATGTCTTGAATTTTCGATTGAAAATTATTTTATTATTGTCATCTGGAACATGAACACGTGATGATAGTCTACTACTGACATCACCCAAGGGGAAAAAACAACACAAAAACAAACAGAGAGGAAATACGTCATTTGTGTATTGTCACGTGCTTTTCACTTCCCTAATTATGACGTAACACAGGCGCTCAAAACTTTTTTTTTTTCATTTATTTCTTTCTTTCTTTTATTATCATTTTTATTTATTTTTATTTTTTTAAAATAATGAAGATGACACAAGTTATTTCACAACATGCAGGCACTATATGGAAATTACAACATTGACTCGAAATACCACATCAGAGAAACTAATAAAGATTACATTGTTACAACACCAGAAAAAGAAATAATTCTGAAATATAAAAAAGCACTAGAAAAACATCAAGTGATCATCAAAGACCAAAAAACTGGTGATGTGTTGTTACGTAAATTAAAACCAACAACAACATTCCCTTTTATCGGTGTAGTAGGAAGTGTGTTAAACGTCAAAATATTACAATCTGGTGACTTGTTTGTGGAGTGCGTTTCCCAAAATCAACAAAACAAACTTCTATCATTAACGAATCTAGGAGGCGCAAATGTTCATTGTTATATCCCTACTGTGAAAACTGAAGGAATTGTGTTTCATCACATTGAGCCACAAGATTTGAAAAACAACAAAGATATAATAAAGTTCACTTTTTTTAAAACCAAGAAATCACAACAACAGATTACTAGAATTGTTTTCGCCACAGACACATTGCCATCGATTCTGAGAACAAGTAACAGGGAGTACAAGATTTTTCCTTATTGTCCTCCTGTCATCAGATGTACCAGATGTCAACGTTTGAATCACTCTCGAAAAAACTGCTTTGCCAAACCAAGATGCTGCAGGTGCGGTGAAAATCATGATAGAAAATCATGCTCAACCAGTGCCCCGCGTTGTATTAACTGCGGTGGCCCACACTCTGCTGCTTATCACGGTTGTGATAAAAAAGTACTGTTGAAAAATGCTCAAAAAGAAAGATCAAAAAAGTACATGAGTCTTCAAGATGCCATCAACAAAGTTACAAAAACAAAGAATCATGAAGTATGCAAAGAAACGTATGCAAGCATTGCATCGAAGGTTCCTTTCCAACCACCAACTTTTGATAACTTTGTTCGAACCACCGTGATTCCGATCATCAACAGCAATAGTCAAGAAGACCTGAAACAAAATTTGGAGGACATATACAGAATGACATACATAGGCTCACAAGTACAAATGAATCCAATCTTGAAAGAAGAAACCATTGAGCAAATACGAGCAGTCTTTGAACTTCCTAGAGTCCGTGAAAAGAACAAAATCGATGAAACATTAAAGTTGAAGTGCCACATCGAAACCATTCCCATTCCAGATGTAGGGGAAACAACAAATCATACACCATCTGAACAACTACAAACCTGCAAGGTTGCAAATGACGCGCTAAATCTGGTCATAGGCGACTCGACAATCAAGGGACTGAAAGAAGAGAAAATAACAGACAAAAACAAGAACACTCAAATTATCTATGTTCCGGGTATCACACTCGAAGATGTAAGCAGTTGGATTCACACTATGGAACAAAATGAGATTATAGAACGATGCATTATTCATGTTGGAATCAACAACTGCAAAACCAGAAACATTACAATGAAAAATTGGATGAAATTGATTCAAAATGTTAAAACAGCATTTCCCAAGGCAGTCATTCACTGCTCTGCAATCATCCCTCCTAGAGGTCCTCTAAGAAGAAAGGTCGATGCATCAAATGATGCACTGAGTATGGCCTGTAAAAGGTGTGGTGCGGAATTCCTTGACAATGATTCAGGTTTCCTCACTAAATCCGGAGCAGCAATAAGATCATTGTACCGAGATTGTATACATCCAAATGCGAAAGGATTGGATGTTTTGTCCAAATGTCTACTGCGTATTCTCCAGTAAAACTTTGACTGTGGGCTGTCCGCTAAATTGATGAAATGAATATTAGCACAGTACCTATTTCACTTTAGATACTCTGAAATGAAAAGTGGATTTAGTGTCTTGCAATGGAATTGCCGTTCAATTCATGCAAACATGATATATCTTAATCAGCATTTGATTTTACATTCTTATCACGTTTTATCATTACAATCATTAAAAGTAAATAGAAATAAATTACCAAAGATAGATGGATATTATTTTCCTCCAGTCACACCATTTGTTAAAAATAATATGAAAATACAAACGGCAATATATGTCCGAAATGATTTAGAATATACATCGTGCAAACCTCCCGTTGAGTCACATGATGGCAAAGATACTTTTTCTTCTATGATAAAAATTAAAATCAATAATACTCTTCATATCAACATCGTGTGTGCATACATCCCCAAAGGACCAAAGGAAACCAATTGTGACTGGTTAACCAATATTAATAATAATGAACGATGGATAATTACAGGAGACTTCAACTCTCATTCTCCAGTGTGGGACTCAGACTGTGATCATAATACTAATATAAAATTTACAGACAATATTATAAATTCTAATCTTGTTCTTTTAAATGATGGAAGACCAACTAGGATTCCTGACTGTTTTAATCAAAACTCTTATGCTATTGATTTAACATTAATTTCACCTGAATTGGCAGATGACTGTATTTGGGATATAGGTCAAGACTCGCTGGGTAGTGATCATTTACCAATAACAATAACTTTAAATGAAAAACCTGAAGTAGATGAGAATGAAGATGATATTCCTACATTTTCATATGGTCGTGCAGACTGGGAAAAATTTCAATCACTTTTATTAAATTCTGAAAATGATTTCATGAAAGACGATGATATTGAAAAAATGTTTACAAAATTTAATGAAACAATCATCTTTGCAGCCAAAGGATCAATTCCTATCATCAAGAAACATAAAAATAATAAACATAAAGGAAATCTTTGGTGGAACCAAGAATGTGAGAAGGCAGTACAAAATAAAAAAGCACATATAAAAAATGGTGTAAAAGTAAATCAGAAATAGATTTTCAAAATATGAAAAAGGCTAAAATAGCTTGCAATAAAATTATTGCATTAGAAAAAAAACAATACTGGACAAAATTTTGCAATAATGAAATAACTGAAAACAATAACATTTCAAAAATCTGGAAAAAAGTTTCACAAATGAAAACTGGCTTTCAACTTCCTCAATGTCCAATTAAAGTTGAACACAAAGAATTCATTTCATGCAAAGGTAAAGCTGAAGTGTTTGCTAAAATGTTTTCCAATGAAAGTAACAGTCATAATTTAACAGATAAAAATATTAAATTTAGAGAAACAGCTGAAAATTCAGATATATATAAAGATCCTGAAGATCAACTCAACAACAATGTAATTAATGCAGACATTTCTCTCACAGAAATTAAAGAAGCGCTACAAATTTTAGGAAATAAAAATCTGCGGTAGGATGTGACGGGATTTCTTATACACTTTTACAACATCTTCCAGACATGTGGTTAAATTATTTACATAAAATCATACAAAAATGCTGGGAAACAGGAAATCTGCCAAATATTTGGAAAACATCTATAATTATACCTATATTAAAAAGTGGAAAATCACGGAGAGACTCAGCAAATTATAGACCAATAGCTCTTACTTCGCATGTTAGTAAATTAATGGAAAAGATTATTCTCAATAGGCTGTCATATTACTGCAATAAACACAATGTCATACCTATTAATCAGGCAGGTTTTCAGAAAGGCAGATCTGTAGTAGATCACATTGTTAAACTCTCTACACATATTAAGAAGCAATTTGCTAAAAGAAAGAGTTTACTAGCAACCTTTTTTGATATACGAAAAGCATACGATCGAGTATGGCACAAACGATTATTGTATAAGCTTAAAAACATAGGATTATCAGGCCACATATATCAATATATTAAAACATTCCTTACAGGAAGAAACATGATTGTAAAAGTTGGAAATTCTTATTCTAACAAACATTTTATAAATATGGGAATTCCACAAGGCTCGATTATATCACCTATATTATTTAATTTGCTTATTCATGATTTACCAAAAAAATTAAGTAAAAATATACACATTGTTCAGTATGCAGATGATATCGCAATATGGACTAACGTATCTTTGAGGAAAAGATCTTCTTTATATGAAATTAAACACATACAAAATGTATATCAATTAGAATTAAATAACATTTGCCTTTTTATGAATAATAATGGCCTTGAACTATCTAGTGAAAAGACAAACATGTTACTGTTTAATAATGGTCAAAATCCAAAAATATTTCCTAAATTTTATATTGAAACACAAGAACTTAAATATGTAGAAGAAGTAAAATTTTTAGGTGTATATTTCACACGAAAATTAAATTGGAAAAGACACATCAATTATTTAATACAAAAGGCGATGAAAAGTTTTTATCTTATTAGAGTAATAAGTAAAAAATCATGGGGTCAAGATACAAAAATGTTAATTAATTTAGCTTGTACTCTTGTGAGATCTCAACTATCCTTTGGTCAAGAAGCATTCTTTTCTGCACATAAAACGTACTTGAACAAATTACAAAGTTTAGATAGTAAGATTATAAAAATAGCACTTGGTGTACCGATTCATACTAAAACTACAGATGCGTATGCAGCAGCAGGTGTTTTATCTTTAGGAGATTATAGAAAACTTGCATGCGCAAAATATTTAATTAGAAGTCATGCAGTAGAAAATAATATGCAAGAGGATCTAAATACTAGATCTGATATTGATTTTCCAAAGAGAACAAAAGATGTAATTTCATTACAAACAATTTCAACATATACTCAGGATATTTTTAATGATGCAAATATTTTACCACAACAAGTTGCGCCAAAACTCATTAATGCTCCATATCCCATATGGGAAATGGAAAGCGCACAATATAATATTAATTATACTAATTTTAAAAAACATGAACATCCTCATTTAATAGCTACAGAGGCCCGAGAACATATAAATGAACATTATTATAGACATTTAAAAGTTTATACAGATGGGTCTGTAATTTCTTCAGGAGATGCAGGAGCAGGATTTGTAATTCCAGACCTTAAAATTATAAAATCTTTTTACTTGGGTAAAAATCATTCAGTATTCACTGCAGAGCTGGTGGCTATATTAATGTCTCTTCATACATTAATTAATACACCACTTGCTTTGTATGGTATTCTCATATGTGTTGATTCACAATCGGTGTTATATGCATTAAATTCTAATAAAAATCATGACAGATATGATATAATATTTGAAATAAAACATCTCATTCACTCTTTGAAAAGCACAGGAATAAATATAAATTTTTGTTGGCTGCCATCACATTGCGGAATAATACATAATGATGAAGCAGATAGAGCAGCAAAACAGGGAGCAAAAAATATTAATGCTATGAAAATTCATATTAGATTATCAGTTAAAGAAATGTACTGTATAATTAATAATATTACTAAAAAAGAAATTTCAGATTCCTGTTTAATTAGTATATCAGGAGTCCCTAGACATATTTCTAGTTTAGCATTTAGATTATATTTAAATTCTTGGAAAACAAAATTTTGTAAAAATATTACTTGCATTTGTAATGAAAATATAACCATCCCACACTTAATATTACATTGTAAAGATATAAAGAAATATTTACCTAGCAGTTATGATAAATTAAATAGCACTCAAGACTTAGACTTAAAATCATATGTAAATATATCTAAAGCACTAATATATTCTCCAATTGGTCAATTCTTATAATAAAATAATAATAATAATAATAATAATAATAATAATAATAATAATAATAATAATAATAATAATAATAATAATAATAATAATAATGGAATCATGCGCCTATCATCACCAAACGCTTAAAGGGCATGATTGTCAATTGTATGCAAAGTATGAGGTCCAAAAAAAAATTTTGATTACAAAGGACAACTTATACGTCAATCCAAAAAAAGGCATAAGTTATAATGAAGATGTCATTTTCAAGATGGTATTCATTCACATGTTTTCCATTTATCATTGAAATTAAATTTATAAAATATACTGATTATTTGAAACGATCCATAGAGTTCAAATTTAAGTTTTAACAGAGGTTTCATCAAAAAAGTTTATGCTCAAAGAATTAGGTTAAATAGTTATATTTTTCATTACTTATGTTTTATTCATAGATTAATCTGTAAGTATTTCGCAATTAATATATTTTAAAATGCATTCTCCGCGAAGATTGCAATAAGCATATATGTTGTCATATTGCTTTCTTATTCATTCGTACATCATAAAAAAGCAATAACAATAGATTTCTTTTATATGATTATGTCGTTATATTAATTGTTGTTCATATTAACTTCTTTATTTTAATTTTAAGTTAATCTGTTTCTAATTTAATATGTTGTCTAATATCACAGATGTGAATAGACGTTAAATTAAATAAATAAAAAATTGTTTTTTCTTCTCAGTAACATTTTTTTTTAATTTTATGTATTTTTGTTACCCTACTTTACTTATTGTATCTTAATTTATAATAGTATTTTAAGAAATGTTATCTGAGGGCAAGTTCTTTGCAACATGGAACCAGCGTATGCAATACCAGTGAATGATGATGATGATGATGACGACGACGATGATGATGATATGATTATTATAATCATCATGATCATGATGAAGGGTTTTGGTGACGAATTTTCCAGTTTAGTGATTTTTTTTAAACTTTTACGTATGCTAATAATTTTTTGAAGGATTGGTGATAACATCAGATAGCAGTAGATGTTAGATCTGTGCGCTGCATGAGTAGTAACTTATCACCTAGAATAACAGCCATTCTTACCTCTTGAATGTTCCGTGAGCCTGGAAGGTCTAGCGGAAGTGTACGAGGAAGAAGTGCATAGCAATAGGGCTACAGTATATAGTTACTACAACGTCGACTCTTTTTTTTTTTTTTTTTTACAGAATTTATAAATCTAATCAAAGATGGTGTTCAGCAGATACGATAACGAATGAAAAATAAAATGTTGAAATTATAAACGTGGAATATGAGCATTTAAAAAAAAATGCTACAATGCATAGGTATTTTTATTTGAGAGTTTTTCCTAAATTCGAATAGATGTCTTAAGAAACTAGCCAGATACGACAGAGTTATCGACCTTTGTACATTATGGGTATAAACATAATATTTTTTAAATGGCATATCTGTAGAAAGCAGTATTGTGCTAATCGAAGTTGTACAGTGCAGTTAATTTATTGAAATGACTCTTGAGTCTATGATTTGCACTTCATCTTTCAACAATTAACTAGTGTGGCCCCAAACCACCCTAGCTGCTGCGTGTGCCTCCTTCACAATGTCAGCGTTGAGCCTGGGAATCTGTTTCATTTAGAACACAGTCAAAGATAAATACATTTGTATCAGTACTGTGCTTCGGATGAAGGTATAAACCGAGGTCTAGTCTGTGCACGAACTCCTTCCATCACATGGACTTTAAAGATCCTGACGCTCATGTCCTAGACGGGTGAGTGCCGGCTACACAAATACACCCAGCACGCACAAGGTCTCTTCGCCTCACCCCCGGTCGCCCAGGATTGTGCTTAATTATCTGGGCGCCAGAATACGCGCCCAAAGTCTGCAAGTGGGCGCCTCAGACAGCTTGAGTTAGATCCTGTATCGGCCCGCGCACTGAGCTTTCCACAATGGATGGATACACGCGCGTTATAAATGGACATCATCATCATCATCATCATCATCATCATCATCATCATCATCATCATCATCATCATCAATGAAATTCACCATTACCTGGGGATGATACATTTGATGCAAAGACCTTCTTGCAACCAGCACGATACTTTGTTACTTTTTTTTTAGTAAAGGAGGGAGAGGGGGTGTTTGTGGTAATAAATTATTGGCCCAAAAGGGCCAGAGTATAGCATGCTAGAATGTATTTGCTTTATTTTCTTAATGTTGTAGACCTCTCGTTTTTCCTTTCCAATTAACACCTGGCCTAAGCTGTGGACAGATGTGCTAATAGAATCGTATCATATCCACGATAACGAAACTGGAACTTCATAACACAGTCAAGGATAAAAGAATCTCTCTCTTTCTCTCTCCCCCCCCCCCCCAATCGCATACCTTTTTACATGAAAACTCTCCCCAAACTCCTCATTTGTGTATGAAGTCTGTGGAGTCAGCTTGAGGATATTGGACGCTTTCTGCCCAATGGTCACTAAGGCTTTCTATGGTATTATTTAGCAATGTAGGCATTTCATATATACGTGTTTTGTTTTTATATTTTATAAAGATATTTATATTCTATTTGGTTTTTGTTAACGGGGGTTCGATAAATTAGAGTACAGCCTCAGCGTCCTCTGCATGAGATGCCTTTATTATAAAGTGACCGGCTGGTGGAGTGCCTTCAATGTTACCATTAGGGTTGTTTTAGCAGATCTTTTATACGGATCAGGGGCAAGCCCTCTTTCTACCAAGTTGTGGTTCTGATTCGACTCTTTGCAGTCCTCTGGACCCTATAAACAATGGCTACCTAACTAATTTTCTCTCTCCACTCGCTCCCTCCCTCCCTCTAACCCCCTCTCTCTCACTACATCCCTCCCTCCGTCCTTCCTTTACTCCCCTCCCCTATACTCGCGTTATGTGGGTGTATGCAACGTCTTGACGTTGACGTACAATGACGGTGTGAGCAACTCGGAATGCTAGATTGTTTGTACTCTTCACCTTTACCTTGAAGGTGAGAGGATCAAAAGAACCCGATACAGCCACTTTCCTCCCATTGACAGCTTCTGTCCTCTAACGAGCTGATTTCGAGCCTTCAGATTCCCCCTTTGTCTCACTCCCACCAGAAGAAGAAAACAAGGAGGAAGAAGAGAAGGACGAGAAGAAGTGTAAGTGGAGAAGGAGGAAAAGAAGGACAAAAAAGATCAAGGAGGGAGGGGGAGGAGAAGAAGGAAGACGACGAGTAGGAAAAAAAACGAAGAGGCGTAAGAGTAAAACTGAGGTTTAATAAGGTACGAATAATAATTATTGGATTTAACAGTCTGACCAACAATAGTTTCCAAAGGTTAAGCCTTCTCGTAGCTCGTGTCGGCTCGGAGGAGCAGAGATGGTTACTGGATGCAGGATGGGAAAAACGGGGGAAAGTAGGAATGGGAAAATAAAGACGGAGTTAGGACAAATGGGAAGTGGTCTTAGGGAAATGAAATATCAATTTTTGAACTTTCGCCGGAGACCAATTTTTCAAAGCTCAGAGGCCCATTTTGCCAAGACATCTGTTATCCCGCAAAATCTCGCCTTAAGTCTCGCTCTTCCTCCCGTCATCGAACCAAGACAGGCTGTCTGTCAATAGTACTCATGCTACTGTGCTACACTCTTCATAACTCGCAGAAATCAGAGTAGCTGCATTTTCGTTTAGTTGTTTTAGTTAGCTAACGAGATTGTTGGCAGGTTGGGGTGGGGGGTGGGGGTGTGAGTGTGTGTGTGGGGGGGGGGGTTATAGTTTTATTCATCAGTTTACTGCAGCTGCGTTCAGTTCATTGTTTAGTTATAGGATTGATGGGATTGTTTGTTTCTTGTTTGGTTAATGGATAGTTGTTTAATCTTACACTTTACTGCGTCATTTATCAGTCATACAATGCTTCTTCTTCTTCTTCTTCTTCTTCTTCTTCTTCTTCTTCTTCTTCTTCTTCTTCTTCTTCTTCTTCTTCGTCTGTCGTTGCTGTTATTTTAATGCTGCTCATCCTTTCTTGTTGATTTTTTCTCGGTTTACTTTTCTTTTGTCGGTGTATCCTCTATTATTACTCTTCTAGATCGCATAAAGGCTTTCTTTATAACCCTTAAGTAGTATACACAAAAAAGCTTGATATACTTAGTTCGTTCACCCACAGAAACTCGTGCATTCCAATGACATCGGTGCGTTTTGTAGGCTCAGAAAATCTCCCGTATTTCCCCAGTAGTAATCAAGAACAAACAAACTGTGCAGTGCACCAATCGGTGTCTATCAAAAGTCTCAGTATTTTAATTTTACTTTGTCTTGTTTTTCCAAATCGCTACGAGTGTTGGTGCGCATTAGACGCACATGATGTGGGCATCACACAATCATCATAGATTTCCCGTGCTAGCTATACAGTTTGGACATCGATTGGGAGTTGAAAGAGTCACCGGAGGACGATTGGAGTTGTCAATACTGAGGTGTTCAGCTTTTAGTCGCAGACGACCATTCTACCGTTGCTACACTTGTTACAATCGATCACGTCCTCCTCTTTCTCCTCGTCTTCCTCCTACTCTTGTCTTTCTAGACATGTACTTTCTATAGTATCGAAAAATAACAACGCACTACGAAACATAGTCTCCTCCCTTGAGTCTATGTGGGATTGGACAGTGTCGGAATGCGATATGAAGCTATTTATCTCCTTCTTCGAGTCTTTGTAGATTTTATTTCTATAATATTGGAAAATAGTGATGCACAGAAAAGTATCCCCCTCCAACTCCCCACCAACTCGTCTTTTGATAGTATCGGAAATTACAAACGCACCACGAAAGTTAACGCCTCCTTCTTTGTGTCTATGTAGATCTACTTTCTGTAATATTAGAAAATAGCGTGCTACCATTACAGTGTACAACATCAGCCCTAAAATTATTGAAGTCATCAAAAGCCTGTATGACAAGGCTACCAGTGTAGTCCTCCACAACAGCGCCATCGGAAACTGCTTCAGAACAACAATTGGTGTGCGTCAAGGATGCCTACTCTCTCCAACACTCTTTAACATCTTCCTAGAGCGCATCATGTCAGATGCCCTTGCAGATCACGAAGGCACAGTCAGCATAGGGGGTAAAGCAATCTCAAACCTCCGTTTTGCGGATGACATTGATGGATTGTCTGATGAGGAACAAGAACTTGAACAGCTTGTGCAGAGACTTGACGCCACCTCCAGAGCCTATGGAATGGAAATAAGTGCAGAGAATACCAAAATGATGACCAACAACAATGGCATCAACACGGACATCAAAGTCGAAGGCCAATCCCTCAACACAGTGCATAGCTTCAAATATCTAGGAGCTAATGTATCAGACAATGGGTCCCGACAAGAAGTCCTCTCCAGGATCGCACAAACAACTGCTGCTCTGACAAGGTTGAAGCCCATTTGGAAAGACATGACCATCAGTCTACGTTCGAATGTAATGCTCCTGCGCTCCCTTGTTATCTCCATCTTCCTACACACTTGCGAAACATGGACTCTCACAGCAGATCTACAACGAAGAATACAAAGCATGGAGATGAGGTGCCACAGATGACTTCTGGGCATTTCCTGTACCCAGCACATCACCAACGATGAAGTCCGACAGACCATCACACAAGCCATTGGACAACACGATGACATGCTCACAGTGGTGAAGAAACTGAAACTCTGATGATATAGCCACGTTACCAGTACGCTGGTAAAACGATCATCTGGGGTGCCCTTACGACCTTCGAGTTACGGGATAGGATAGGATAGCGTGCTAGCAACACACCGCAATAGTCATTCTTTTACCACTTGTGTATAGATATAGTTTCTGTAGTAACCCGAAGGTGGCAGAAATATTTCAAGCAACAATTGGAGGGAAATTGCACCATTGCTCAGTTTTGGAGCTGGTGAAGTAGATGTGAACACCCTGAACACCACATTTAATTCAGCAGTGACAGACGCCGCCATTGAGATCTTTAACTATCCTATCCCGTATCTTGAAGGTCGTTGGGGCACACTGATTATCGTTTAACCAGTGTACTCCATCTTTCTCTGTTTACAGCAACCCTCTTGGCTTCGCTCAGTGTCAAGCCAGTGCATTCTCGAATGTTATCCTCCCACCTCTTTTACTGTCTCCCTCTTCTTCTGTCTTCTTGTACCGAGCCCTCCAGGATGGTCTTTGCAAGTCCTGATGCTTTGGTGACGTGGCCAAACCATCAGAGTTTCCGTTTCTTCACAACAGTGAGCATGTCATAGTGTTGTCCAATGGCTTCTGGGATGGTCTGTGGGACTTCGTTGTTGGTGAAGTGCTGGGTATAGGAAATGCCCAGAAGTCTTCTGTAGCAACTCATCTCCATGCTATATATTCTTAGTTGTAGATCTGCTGTGAGGGTCCATGTTTCGCAAGCGTAAAGGAAGATGGAGATGACAAGCGAGCGCAGCAGCCTTACCTTTGAATGTAGACTGATATTCATGTCTTTCCAAATGGGTTTCAACTTTGTCAGGGCAGCAGCTGTTTGTGCGATCCTGGAGTGGACTTCCTGTCGGGACCCATTGTCTAATAAAATGCTATGCACTGTGTTTAGGGATTGGCCTTGGACTTTGATGTCCATGTTGATGCCATTGGCGTTGTGTGTCATCATTTTGGTCTTCTCTGCACTTATGGCATCAACACGGACATCAAAGTCCAAGGCCAGTCCCTCAACTCTGTGCATAGCTTCAAATATTTTGGAACAATTGTATCAGACAATGGGCACGACATGAAGTCCTCTCCAGGATAGCACAAACAACTGCTGGCCTGAGAAGGTTGAAGCCCATTTGGAAAGACCGGACCATCTACACTTCAAGGTAAGGTAAGGTAAGGTTGCTGAGCTCCCCTTTGTCATCTCCATCTTCCTATACTCTTGCGAAACATTGACCCACACAGAAGACGTACAACGGAGAATCCAAAGCATGAGGTGCTACAGAAGACTTCTAGTCATTTCCTATATCCAGCACATTACCAACGAAGTCCGACAATCACACAAGCCCATTGGACAACACGTTGACATGCTCAAAGTGGTGAAGAAATGGAAACTCCGTTGGTATGGCCACGTCACCCGACGTCGTCGGGCCTTGCAAAGAGCATAACGCAAGGCACGGTGCAAGGATGCAGAAAACGAAGGAGAAGAAAAGGGGATAGGAAGACAGCAATCCGGAATACACTGGCTTGACACTGAGCGAAGCCATGAGGGCTGCTGACGACAGAGAAAGATGGAGTACGCTGGTTATAAAACGATCATATGTGGTGCCCCAACGACTTTCAAGTTACGGGATGAAATAAGAAATAAGAATAGCAACGCATATAAGAATTTTGAAATAAACTGCTTTAAAAACTCAATCGTATCCTCCTCCACGTCCTTCTAGACGACATAAACAAAACAATTGGGGAACAAAAGTAGTCAGTGTAGTCTTACCAGTCAAACTCTGATGCACATTCGTTTATGTTTCAGTACCAGTCAGAGTCTGATGTAACACATTTTAGGAGTTTCAAACTCGAAATTTTGTTTGGCTAATGTGGTGTTTATCTTTCAGAAGTTATTTTACATGAGTTGTAGACTCCGTAGCTGTAAAACTTAAATTTTCTGTAGGTGCGTTTCCACTTGGAAATAATACATTATATAGTCCACAAGCTCCTAGCCTCATTTCCTAGCACTCGAGACGATCCCCCTGAGGGTGAGACAGGAGAAAATTGTACAGGTCGTTAGAGACAAAAATCTTTAAACCATTTTAATACGTGTCTGTGAAGTTAAAATCTTCTCAGGGGTGACGAGGGAAGACCTACAAGGCCTTGGAGGGTGGGGGGGGGGGGTAGAGAGAGAGAAGGGGTGGGTGGGCTTGTAGGGTTGACGGTGAATAAGGACAAGCACGGTCTTGGAGTCATGATGGCGTTACAAGGATAGAGTGTTTGCTATGATGACATTAATAATAACTTGAGACGACCGCTTCGATTAGAAAGCTCTTTGCTTTAAAGTGATGCCTTTGAAGGGTTGTAATTTTGTTTTTAAGAACGTTTTAATTCCTTAAGATTATTATTGATTTCGCTTATATTTTTTCTAACGGACAGTGATAGACCGCGTATAATTATAATAGCTTTGATTGTATGTTTTAAGAAAATGCCGTTATTAAGAAGATAAAGCATTGACTTAGGTGGGTCTTCTTTTTTCCCACGCTTTTAAAATGGCGTTAAAAAAAATAGATTTCATCAAAATGACGACATTGTTTTGGAGATTCGTTGTCAAAATTTTACAATATTTCGTCAATCTAGAAATCAATTTTAACGAGCAGTAATGAAGAATATGCTTAACGTCGCCTAAATGAGAGCAAGCGTTTTAAAGCTTTTAAGGTGTTTGACAGCATGTTTGGAATGATAGTGTGTTACTAGCATTGATATTATTATTAGTATTACTATCATCCTGTCTCCTAGTTTTATTTTTGCTTTACAGCTGGAGCAGCAGCTGCTTGTATATTCTGAATTGTTGGCTTATTAGAGGAAATATGAATAGGTAATCTAATCTCTTCATCAACTTAATCCTCCAACTCTGGTTTTCTTATTACGTCTTGTTAAAGTTTACTCCTATTTTGCATACTTTTCCTAAAATGGTTAAGCCTTCTTCCATATAAGCAGTTGAGCTCATTTTCTCAAAGTGCTCGTTCAGGAAAACTACTCTTTTAATTCTGGTTCTCACTTGATTTGATGGCGTCGATTGCATGGGATGGTGCGTTTTGTTTTTGTTGTTGTTTAATCTAAAAGAAAATTATATTGTGTTGTATACTTTTACTAGGGACTTTTTTTTACGGCAGTTGGAGATTTTTTTTTCACGTTTTACTTTTTTTATTTGCCCTGCACAACAAAACTAATAAGTAAATGTAGGCGAAACCACAAACAAACGAGATAGAACTAGCACGCAGGCATTTTCAATTTTCAAAAACTTCTATCCTTTCTTCTTTTCTTCTTCTTCGTCTTCTTCTTTAAAAAAATGGACGACAAGCATAATTGGTAGTTTGACAAATGGGATTTTGTCCGAGGGTGGCCTGCTACTAATGTAGTTTTCTCCGTCTTCGCGGCATTTGTGTAGGTTCTTGAATTACCCGAACAGATTTATCAATGAATATTTAACGTTTTCCCCGGAGATCAGCGAAAACCAATTTGTTTATGGATCGGCTTTCAAAGCATCGTCTCTTCTCTCTTACTCCCTCTCTCTCTCATTCCCTGCCTCCTTCCCTCTCTGTCCGTCTTTCTTTCTTATATACACACACGCTCTCCTCTCTCTCTCTCTCTCTCTCTCTCTCTCTCTCTCTCTCTCTCTCACACACACACACACACACACACTATCCCTCTCTCAATCTTACATATTTACTCCTCCACACCCCACTATCACGCAGAGAAGAGTGCAGCCGACTCTTTAAGAACACAAAGCAGGAGCGTCCCAGGCAAAATACAACCCAGGAAATAGCACAGTGATGGGGGCAATTATGGTTGAACCAGTTCGCCCTTTAGAAGAGACAAACGGGCTCACCTGACAAGTAATTACCCAGATTTCTGCTGATGATTTTTCTGTTAAACACTCATTACAAAAGTACAACACAGAACATAAGAGGAAATAGGAGTGTAAAGAATAGGAAACTGGAGCTCTTTGTTAAATTTGTTTCTTTTTGATACAATTGTGAGGAATTATAACATCAAAAGCACTGACTAGCGGGAAAAAATACATGTTAGATTCTGGAATATTGATTTCGAGTTTAAAGTACATCGGCCAACGAAGAAGATTAAATTTAAAGTATAACGTGTACTCCTGAGGGAAAAAAAGGAAATACTTTTAATTCAGTCTAAAACGTTCAGCAATATGTTGTCCTCTCTATAATTACATATATATATATATATATATATATCTCCCTCCCTCTCCCTCTCTCCCTCTCTCTCTCCCCCTCCCTAGCTCTCTCTCTCTCTCTCTCTCTCTCCCTTCCCATCCTCGTGGGTGTGCCTGGGGGTTTCTGAATAAATAATCTCCCAACTTTCTGGAAATTTAGTGCTTTAAATTCCCACGGTCGCTGACTTTCTCCTTTGTTCTTTCTCATTACTACTCTGTTCTATCAATATACAATACTATCTTCTTCTTCGCTAGACCAGTCACCTACCTTTTTTTCTTGAAAACTCTTCCAAAACTCCTCGTATGTGTATGAGATGTGTTGGGTCAGCTTGGTGATATTGGACGCTAATGATATTATTTAGCAATGTAGGCATTTTATATGCATGTGTTTTGTTGATATTTTGTAATGATGTTTATATTCTATTTTGTTCTTGTAAACGAGAGTTCGATAAATTAGAGTATAGCCTCAGCGTCCCATGTTTGGGATGCCTTTATTGTAAAGTGACCGGCTGGTGGAGTCCCTTCAGTGTTACCACTAGGGTTGTTTCAGCAGATCTTTTACAGGAATCAAGGGTGAGTCCTCTTTCAACCAAGGTGTAGTCCTGAGTTTGTGGTCCTGATTCGGCTCTTTGCAGTCCGCTTGATTTTATAAGCAATGAATAACTAACTAACTAATATATAGATTAGTTACGTTTCTTAAGAAGAAGAAGAAGGAGCAGGAGATAATGAGGTAGAAGAATGATACAGAAAGAATAGGCCTGTGTAAGGAGAACAAGAGAGTTGATAACGAAAAAGTACTAGGAGTCAAAACCCAACCATTTGAAGCGCTTCAGAGAGTAGAAGAACTGAATCCCCAAAATCTATAGTCTCCAGTAGCCGACTTCTCGTCTTTGCCCTGTGTGACCTACCGCTCGTTTGTCGAGGAAGTCAAAATCTTGCTTGCCTTCAGGGAATAAATGTAACCCAACTTTCCCTTCCTCACTTTAGAAAAAATCGATAAATCTGTCACCCTGACTCCAAACCTCACCTCCATCATTCCTACACGCCCTCCCACCCCTACCCCCACTCCCTTACCCATCATACCTCCCACGAACACACTCAAGCCTCACATTACACCTTCACCCTCCCCCCTTACCTTGGGAACTCCCCACACGCCACCCCCTATCTTCCGATTATTCACCCCTTCCATCTCGTTTTCCGAACTCTTCTTCCCAACTTTCTTGTATTCCTGTTAACAAATTCTTCAATATTGCGGTCGTTAATATAGCTTTGCCGCACGATTTGGGACTTGTTTTTTTCCTCTTCGGGTTTTGAGACCCAAATGAAAGCTAAATGTCCAACGAACTTCGTTTCTTTTATTATTATTTTTTGTAAAAAGAGGAAATAAAGAATGGAATATTTTCGCTTTTTCTTTTTCTGAAAGCCTTAAACTTTTAGTTTGCGTGTTGCGCGACCAGAAATGTTGGATTCTTTATCGAGGTAGGTTTTTAAACTAAAATTTGTCTTTTTCTTTTGGGGGCTCTCGCTAAACTTTTCTTTATGCGAAGTTGATTTTTATTGATGGGTGCTCTCTCTTATCGTACCATTTCTCCCGTTCCTGTACGTGCGTCTCTTTCGTTGTTTTTATTCCACACATCACCTTTTTCTTGAAATATTCCTTTCATCCGAACAAGTGATCGAATGAGTCGGTGTGTTGGGTGGAGATGGAGGTGATGTAGATTTACGTATGTACAATTTGAGGACATGTCATGTTGGTGTGGAAAGAGGGCCTCTGTTACTGTAATAACATAATATCAGTTCTTGGGCCGTGGCACTAAAGAAAATAAAACAGCAACTACAGTAGATTTACTTCGGATTGTCACGTGGGGTTTATGGGCTCTGCACAATGGAATTATGGACCCTCACGTTTATTCGGTGGGAACTGCTAGTAAGTCACCCTATGAATTACTTTAATAAATTTATTTGTTTAGCTCGTTCTGTGTTAAGGTTGGGGTACAGAAATAGATAGATAAAATGGTAAAAGATTCCTGTCACACTAGCTTTCACACGGCTATGAATCATATGTAGTCCAGCCACTTGATAACAGTTAAAATCACACATTTATTTCTTCTACTCTATACAAGATTCTCTAAGTACTAATCTAACTTAAAAAGTCTCAGTCACTGCTAATAGTTCGATCGCTGATAGTCTAGGCAGCTGTTATATCTTCCTCGGGCACTTTGCTATAATATTTCATGTAGATTTGGACTCCTGTGGTCCGTTTTACAGTTTCTGAAGAGTTGGACTACTGTGGTCCTGTTATGATCAGTTTAAGTGCACCTTTGTCGATTACACTTAACTTTCTGATGGTGCGGTCGAAGTCCTTCTGTGAGGTAGCTTCTGGTACACCTTTGTCGTTGTGTAGTTGGGTTCCCTTGCCACGCTGTGGGGTCTGACAGGGTGTCTTTCAAGGCAGCTCTTTCCGTCTTGTGCGGTAGAGGATCCTCAACCAACTAGTCGTTTCTGTGGAGTGGGGTGCACAGGATAGCTCGGGATAGCTCGCCTGCTCGTCTGTAATATAAGAGACGAAATTCTGCACAACCCTGAATAATCGGTTTGTGCAGAGCGTCTCACTGAAAGCCAAAGTAGCCCTCAGTGATAGCTCCACATCTCTATACATAAGCGACGAACATTCTGCTACTTCCGGTTCCACTGGAATCTCACTCTAAATTCCTATACATACATAAATATAAATCGTGTCTAACTATACACATACAGAATTAATAATAATATAAACATTCAGTGGTACAGCCACTGGTCTGCAAACATACATATAAGTTAAACAACAGTGGTTCCGTACGGGATACAACATGGCGGCGCAACCAGTCGTGTTTCGCCTCGTGGTAGGCTCTTCCACGTGGTCCCGCAAATTCGGATTAACAATTCACATTTATGCATAGCAAATTCCACAAACATAATTTCAACAATAATATAAATATATCACGATGAAACAGAAGGGTGTTCATTTACCTGTTTGACAAGTTCAGGCCCGTGATGACTTGAGAGAATTCTAAGATTCCTAAGTCCTGCTTCCTGGTCTATGAGTGAAGAGCTTTCTCTAGCTGTGGAGATGTTGACTCTACCTCGTCTCACACACGACTGATTCAAACTGTGTTAGGCTCGGACCCAGTCAAACTGCTCTACCCACTGAGCCTGCTCTCATTGGGTAAAATATTTACGACTCTCGCACACAGTGCTGATTCACTGGGCTGTGAGGGTCTGGCTCGCAGTGTGTGGTCTGCTGTGTAATTTAATTGCTGCTGTGTCATAGTCTAACTTCTCTACTGTTACAAAGACTACACATGGCTAAATAGTCAATGGGCAGGGTAAACTGCTCGGTTCATGACACGGATACACAGGGGAAATGACCGCAGCTTTTGGTTTTTATGCTGCTTATTGTGCGTACCATGAAGGAAAAAAATTCACTCATAAGAATATACTTAAATGCTAACGTCCAGTTAAATCAAATACAATGTCGTAAATTAAATATAATATCTTCAATGAAAAAACGAAAATGCAAATGGACAACGCTAACATCTTTCCCCGTGCAGTATAGAGAGTGTAATTATTTGTTTTGAGCTTATAACTAAGTTTTGTGTTGTTGCCACAGTGGACATGGAAGGAAAACTAGTAATCGAGAGACGGAGATTAAAAATAAGGGTAGGAAGGAAAGGGGAAAAAAACGCTTTACAAGACGATAGGGCCGCGAAGAAGCCGTTCGATTCAGTCATAGACATCTCCATTTTGCTCAAGCACTGGGGCCAACTCGGGGTCTAAAGCCCATAAATCGGCCTGCCATCTCCGGGGTTTATTTCACGTGCAACATAACACGGGTTTATGCCGTCCGCATCCCCGTGCAATAAGCCCTGTCTGTTGGCTTGCTGGGGTGTAAACCAAGTTTCCATCGAACCGATATGATCTGCGAGGATGTAAGTTGTGTTTCTATTGGTCCGCAGAGATGTAAACAAAGTCTCCATTGGCTGATCAGCGAACATGTTTGCAAACTGTGTCCGCTGAAATGTAAAGTAAGTCTGGATATGACGTGGGAGGATGTCAGTTGTGTTTTTACTGGTCCACATAGATGTAAACAAATTTTCCATTGAATATAATTTGCGAGGATGTATGTTGTGATTTTATTGGTCCGTTGAGATGTATAGTCTTATTTGACTGGATAAAAAGTACAAATGTGTAAGCTGTGTTTCTGTTATGATGTAAAATGAAGCTTCCTCTGGCTAAATATGATTTGCGTCGATGTACTTTGTTTTCTATTTGTCCACAGATATGTAAACGAAGTCTGTATTAGCTGAATATGATCTGCGACAGTGTAAGATATGTCTCTGTTCGAAGGTCCTTTGAGGTTTCTGATAAGAATACTGTGCGTCTATTGGCCCGAAAATTTGTAAACAAAACTTCTATTGGACGAAGTGGTTTGCTTACAAAGTTTCTGTTGGATTCAGTGTAGTGCAAAGATATTTTGTAAAGAAATGTTGCATTCAGTGATGCCATTGGCAAATGTGTTGCTAGTTATGTGAAAGTTCCTGTTAATTTATTCTTCAATTCGCCGTTTGTTTTACAAGACTTAATTCGCTGGAAATATCGGCTTGCTTTTGTGAAGTTGTTGACTGTAGATATTCTAACAATATTTTTTTATCATTGGTGAAGGGTGGTGCTATTTAAAATCATCATCATCATCATCATCATCATCATCATCATCATCATCATCATCATCATCATCTTCTTCTTCTTCTTCTTCTTCTTCTTCTTCTTCTTCTTCGTCGTCGTCGTCGTCGTCGTCTGCTCTCCATACCCTTACCCTAAGTTAACGTCATCATTTCCCTCGTTCCCATCCATCTCCAACAATCTCTTCAGTCGCAACTTGCTATTCTCTATGTGCAGCCTGTTGATAGGACCTGTTTAAGGTATGCAGCGAGTTTAAGGTATGCAGCGGCGGTTCTTAAGTTTCTTTCCATTTAACGATCAAATATTGGCCGTGGTTATTGAACCGCAAGCAGATGAGGTTTACTGCCGAACATTTCTCCTCTCTTTCCCACTCGCTATCATCACTCTGTCCCCCAGTCCTTCTCTTCTTCTCTCCTCTTCTCCCCCTCCCCCATCTATGTCTTTCTCTTTCCTTACCTCCACCACTCCCTTTCTCCTTCCTACTCTCTATGTCTCTGTTCTCTGTATTGTATTCTTACAAAAGGTTATTCTCTCTTAAAATTCCTCGAAAACGTTTTCAGCTGTTTTCTCTGTGTTTCAACTAAATACTACTACTACTACTACTACTACTACTACTACTACTACTACTACTACTACTACTACTACTACTACTACTACTACTACTACTACTACTACTAATTATTATTATTATTATTATTATTATTATTATTATTATTATTATTATTATTATTATTATTATTATTATATTACAATGGTATTTTTCCTAATGATATATCAGTTCAAAGCGCATTTTGAACTCATCCATTCACATAAGATTAGTTATCAGCAACAGTTGAATATTTCCGGCATTACCCTCTTTCTTCTGGGCATTAAAACGATTCATAATGTTCCCGGATAATGTTTTAGTATTTTTCTTTCTTTAAGAACATCAGATATTGTTCTGGAGATAATGCACGGAATATTTGATCGCCCAATGGCATTGATCCTCTCTCTCTCTCTCTCTCTCTCTCTCTCTCTCTCTCTCTCTCTCTCCTAATTCTGAGTAGTTTTCACAATTGTTAAATCAATCTTATTTTAAAATTTGTCGTTAGTCATTTAAACCTAATCCATTTATAGAGGTATTTAAAAAGTGTTTATACCGTTTCCCGGGAAAACAAATTAAAGCTTTAAAAAATAAGTAGGATGGGAGCCTTGGGGGAAGGGGAATGAGGAAAGAAAGAAAAACGGTGGGTGTAATCAAACTAACACTAGCAGGATATAACACGTCTGTTCATTGGCAGAATGGCGCCTGGTTGGGTAAAACAAGCGTGCTGATTGGTTGATGTGTTTTGCCGCTGAAGGAGACGATTGCGATTTTGGGTTGAAGGCGAAAACGACAAAATAACGCTTTCAAGTCATCCATCATCAGGGTGAGTTCGCAACAAGGCTGGCCACAAGCTGAGAACAAGTATGAAATGTTTCCCCTCTCTCCCTAGCATTTTTGCACAAACTTTCAACCTACGAGGTTTTGTTTTTTGTTTTACACTGCACTGTGGAAGGAGAATGTAAAAGATTTGTTAGGGTGTGTGGGTGGTTTTATGGTGAAGGCAGCTTTTGTAACTGTTGTGTGTGTATGTGTGTGTATATGTGTGTGCGTGTGAGTGAGTGAGCGAGCGAGCGAGCGAACGAGCGAGTGTCGCGCGTGTGTTTGAGGGTTGGTTGAAGTGCCAAACGCGTTCAGCAGTTTAGAATCGTGTGCACGATGTTGTTTCTTTTCCTCCCTGTTTACCCCCCACCTTCCAGTAAATATTTGGAATGGGTAATGATGAAAACGGGATTTTGTTTTGGGAAGTGCTTCCGTGTCGACGTGAGTTTGGTTTTGCTTCCTATCGTTTTTTTTAAACGGTGATATATATGTGTTTTGCAAGCACTACCAGTTGAATTTTATCCTAAATAGTTTTTATACAACTGAAATTTAAGGTCTAAGGGAAGCGGTGAAATTCGGTTCCTTTCAACGAGAAAAACTACTTATTTGTTATTCACCATTTTCAATCAACATTATTATTCCATTAATTTTAAGAAAGGACAGAACAAAGTAACTGACTTTTATAACGCACTTTAAAAACGTATAAAAACTTATATTTCTCTAAAAACAATAAAAGTGTACGTTCTTACAGCAAAAAGAAATTCCCTAGAAAACTATTTCCCCCCATTTTTCCCATTCTTCATATCATGTTTATCCTTAGGCTTAAATCTTCCTCCCCCCCCCCCCCCTGACTTTGTTCAACCTTTCTGCTCTTTTCTGTTACTTTATTATCTTTCTTGTAATTTTCTTGGTTACTTGTTTCCTTTCTGTTTTTTGCTACTTATGATTCATTTATTTATATCTTCGTTGTACTTTCCTTTCTTTCTTTATTTGGCTGTGGTTTTGCGTAGTTCTCGTCTTTTATCATTTATTTGTGTTTTTTTTTTCTTTTTTTAGAATCTTTTCTTTCTTGTATGTTTTTTTTCTTTTCATTTTGTTTTACTGTCTTTCTTTCTTTCTTTCTTTTTTCGTTCGTTCGTTCTTTCTTTTGTTCCTATTTTTGATTGTCTTAATGTTTCATTCATTCTTTTTTTTCTTTCTTGTTTCCTCGGCAAGGTGAATTACACTACGATTTGGATTGGAGGGACGTGCACGTGCTGCATTGCTGTAACCTAAAAGAAATAAAAGTTCTGGGAGAAAATCTGTCAGTGTCGGCTGGAAAAGGTTCAGAACAATATTTTGAAGAACACAAAAACAAACACACACGATGGAGAGAGAGAGAGAGAGAGAGAGAGAGAGAGAGAGAGAGAGAGAGAGAGAGAGAGAGAGTGGTGGGGGTGAGAGGAGGTGGGATGGGACAGAGAGATGTTGGATCTAATAAGCAGTGCATGAACATTGCGATGTATACATCACGTAGTGGAAAGATAATATTTTTTTAAAACCATTTAAATAACCACTCGCTAGAGAGGTAACAAATGTGAGAGTGCAAACAGCTGACTGGTTAACCGTTAAGGCAACCTTTCAGGATTTAATTAAGGGTTTAAAGCAATAGAATTGATGCAGAATCGAAGTGAACTGCTGTATGTGGATCCGCAAGGTACAGGAGATGGGTCTGGACAGTGATTTATTACACCTCTATAGAAACAAGCTAGCGAAATTAATGGCCACGTTGTGCAGTTATCTTTACTGGAGTTCTTCGGATCACACTTTGCAAAACTAATTATAATGACAATATGTTACTGTTATGTAACATTTATACACATTGTGTCGAGGGACATAGGTTATAAAATTAGTTGTAATATTATATATGACGTGGGCTTTTGAATGTTGTGGCGAGTTGAAGGTGGCATAGAGTGCTAATGGATGCAGAATGTTATACTGTGTTCGTTTTCTGGAACCAATGCATACCACACATTGTCATCGAAGACGAGGAAGGAAAGGGACAAGAAGGACGAGAAGAAGGAGAAGAGTGATCGAATAGAAGCTGCCTGAGAAAGAAGATTATTGATAAGAGACCTTTTTCTTGCCACAGATGACGGAAGTGTGCATACCATATTATTTTACGCTGTTTTTAATCGAAGCTTAATTGGTCGTTTTTCTCGGTGGCGCTTCCTGTTACCTCGTGTGGGTTTGTCATTCCCGACAAACGCACTACTTTTGTATTTTACAAAACATGTAAACATCCTGCTTTTTGACCTTCTGTACCATTTATTCCTCCAAGAATGTAAGACAAAGCGATTCCCCAACTTTCCCTTGCCTACAACCAGATGTGTAACTACATACTTTGGCTAGTAATTTGGCATTGACTGGAGGAGTACAGGCAGATGTTTAACTGTGCGCAGTGGCTTGCAATTTGGCACTCACCGGAGGAGTCCATAGCTCCATCTGCGTACTGCGCCCTGCTCATTCAACATTGATTCATCAGAGTCAAACAGGAGTCCAAGCAGCGTTCTTCACCGTTGATGCGCAATAAAGATTCAGAGTCACGTCGTAAACCCCATGTCCTTTACTTGTGACATCCCAACCTTATTGTCTCTCTCCCCCCCCCACCCCCCACCATTCCTATCTTCCCTAGCTCCCATTCCCTCCACGCCCCGCCCTCCCCTCCCCACCATACACACTTTTTTCCCATTGTCTCTTCACTCTCCCTCAGCAGTCTGATTCTCGACTATTTCAAGGATATTATCTGAAAATACGAAAAAGTACTGACTCCCCATTTAAAAATCAGATGTAATGTTGTTTTGATGCAATAGTGTAAATATGATTATTGATCTTAATGTAGAGGTGCACTGCAGTGCTGAATTGAAGGGATTTTCTTTATTGTACTGGTTGTAGGTCTTGCCGCTCAGACCACCAATTGACAACTTACCAATGACCTTTAATATCAGATATATCCGCCTCGCTAATAACCTACCATCAGAAGATTCTTCTGATGGTAGGTTATTAGCGAGGCGGATAAAGCTGTCGACCTTTGCCGATCAGCCTTTAGCCATCAAATACACAGATAGCAAAGAGTGATTGGGTCTTACTTATATATACACCATTTATGTTCAGTGCGTTTAAACCCATCATAGACATCTTCGTTTTAGTATCGACCAATGTCAGCTGCCCTTACCCCGTTTTTTTGGTCTAGTCACCTATACTTTTGACAAAATATTGGCGTTTTTAACGTGCTTTTGAGGAAGCAGGAGGTAAGGTACGGAGTACTTTCATTACAGATAGTCTAATCTTCTAAGGAGAATCTTTCACATCGCTATGGAGAATCGAACCCTAGTCGGTTTTACCCCAGACGAGCATATTAATATCTGAGCTCTTCTGCTAGTCCACAGTCATCTTTATTGATATGAAAACGGTGGTGCTATCAGGGCAGCCTTTGTTATTCATATGGTTCTTCCGATCAATATTGACCATCAGCGCAGTACCAAGATGACATCCGCCCTGCCCTGGCTGTAGTGTCTTTGGGTGTGGATGTGTCTTATAAATGAATGCATAAGTGTGGTCGTACGGCGAATACTGGCCGCATTGTGAGTAGCCTATATCCCCACTGGGTTTTTTTCTAGATAATATAAGTTTGTGACATTGTGTCCACAACCCTGAGTATTCTGTAGTTGGATTGTAGTTGTAACTATAAGGGAAGGGAGGAGTGGGGGAGAGGGGTGGAGATAGAACAATGATAATTATTGTCGTCGACGAAATCCTCCTCATCATCATCCTTCTCCTCCTCCCCATCATTATCATTATTATCATCATCATCATCATCATCATCATCATCATCATCATCATCATCATCATCATCATCATCATCATCATCATCATCATCACCACCATCATCAAGGTGCAAGAAATTTCTGTCAATATTAATATTCCGTTTTAACTCTGGAAAATCAGAAAATTACTACAGAAAATTACTCGGGCGATGTTCATGTTGGTATTGGTTTTCGTCCTACCACAACGCGTTAATACTGTATTACTCTTTGTTCATTTTGAGTGCTGCGAAGTCTGAAAGACGATGCTCGTGGTATTGTGAGTAATACGCCTGAAATAAAGTTAGTCAGGGATGAAAGCTTTCAAATACCTAGTGTGCTTTAATTAAGACGACGACCCGTCTTATAAATTATAGCGTGTATGTTTTCACCACTCTCCTCTTCTTCTTCTTCTTCTTCTTCTTCTTCTTCTTCTTCTTCTTCCCTTAATCTTCTATTTTTTATCTCTTTTTTTTTTCTTAATTCCGTTGGGGTACCGGGGTTTTCTGTATAAATAATATTCCCACTTTCTGGAAATTTAATGTTTTAAATTACTACTGTTTATTGTCATTCTCATTTGTTCTTTTTCTTTCCTAACCTGTTCTATCAGTCTACTATCTTCTTCGCTAGACCAGTCACCTACCCTTTTTCTTAAAAACTCTCCCAAAACTCATTTGTGTATGGGGTCTGTTAGGTCAGCTTGTGGATATTGGACGCTTTCTGCCAAATGGTCAATAGGGTTTTCTATAATATTCTTATTTAGCAATGTAGTCATTTTACATGTATCTGTTTAGTTAATATTTTATTATGTTTATATTCTATTTTGTTTTTGTAAACTGGGGTTCGATAAATTAGAATACAGCCTCAACGTCCCCTGCTTGGGATGCCTTTACTGTAAAGTGACCGGCTTGTGGAGTGCCTTCAGTGTTACCATTAGGGTTGTTTCAGCAGATTTTTTATACGGATCGGGAATGAATCTCTGATCCAAGTTGTGGTCCTGATTCGGCTCTTTGCAGTCCGTTGGACCCTATAAACAATGACTAACTAACTAATCATTATTTTCTTCTCCTGAATCTCCGCTTTTTCCTTCTACTTGCATATTAAGTTCTCGTTCTTTGTACGTTTGATGTGTTATTATTTATGTAACGATCATACATTTGAAACACCGCTTATTTTCAATGTATGCCGTGGTCCCGAATGTCATTTACCCGACTTTTAAAAAATCGGCTTTTTTTTCAAGTATCTAGTCAAGACGATCCTAGGTCCCTAACTGTTTGAAATTATTCCGAACTTGAGTGTAGCACAGTCGACGTGTTTGTATTATTGACTGTCATTGCTGGGTCCTATCTATGATCTTTGGGTGCTGCCTGTTGTTTCGGGATTCATCTTTTCTGCCGTGCTTTGGGAGAGCAGTTAGAGCTAACCAGAATGTCTGAAACTGCCTAATGCAACTTATCGATCTAGAGTGATTTGAGATGGTCTGAAATACTCATAGCTGAGGTCTTGATTGCTCTTGCATTCGTCATCATGCTAGTTTTACACACAGTCGGCGAAAAGGCGCAGCTCCTTAGTTAGGCGGCAGGGATAGCTCAGTGGTCCGAGCGCACGACTTGTGTGAGTGCCTCTTGGGCGACGTGGGTTCGACTCCTGAATTCAGCAAACTATTTTGTGATTGCTGGATATTAAGGGCCAGCGCCTTGAGAAGCTCTCTGAGCTTGTAAGTGCGCTATATAAGAGAAATCTCTTTCTTTCTTTCTTAAGCTAAATGAGTGTGGAGTAATGCCTAATGTTCTTGAGTGATTCGCCGATTCTGGTAACAGTTATTCCGCCTTTCGTATTGAGTACTATGTGTGGCAGTGTTTCTGGCTGTTTAAGTCACGAAAGTCCTCCTCCTCCTCCCCCCATCATCATTATCCTCCTACTCCTCATCGTCGTCGTCGTTGTCGTCGTCATCTTCACCATTATCATCACCGACTTCATCTTCTTCATTGTCGTAGTCGTCGTAAGCGGCGTAGTTGACACCTTCGACCATCCTATGCTGTCAGAGACAATGCCTTCTTGCTTCAAAATGTAATATTCAATCATAGCAGATTTAGTCGCCTGTAGGTTTCTCCACACAGTGTTCCTGTGCATTTTCCCAACTAGAAGAGAATGAAAAGGTCACTGGATCTTATGTGGGAAGGGATGGCAAGGTGAAAGACCTTGTTTCGAATGGAAAGCCCTAAATAAAGTAAGAGATGTCGTCTCTATCTCTATTCCTCTTCTCCTCTCTTCCTCGTGTTCGTTTTCTTGCACCCTGTCCCACTCCCACGCCTCACACCTCCTTTACCCCCTCTTCTTGTGCCTTTGCAGGAAAAGCCAGTTGAGCTTGGAAGTCTTGATTACTTGGCTGGCGGTTTTAGAGGGGCTTTGGGTGATATGGAGATTTTCTGGCTATAGTTGGGTATAGATTGATGGATGAAGCAGATAGGACGAAAAGAAGACAATGACGTGGGAGATGGATGGATGGTTGAATCGTAGTTATGGAGGAAACCATTATGCGAGAGAACGCGCTTCCGAGAGAGTTCTGTTATAGAAAGCTCTTAGGAGAGTTTCAAAAAAGACATAATTTACTCCTGCGGGAGAGAAGACAGAGGGATGGAATCGTACAAAGAAGGAGACAACATGAAGTGGGAAAGAGAATGATGATGTTGACATTAAGCAGTTCGTATTGTTGTAAAAAGTGTCCTTTTGAGAGTGTTATTGGATGATGCTATTAGTTCATCAGTTAGAAGATTTATTTGAAACAAAAAAATGGTGCTGACAGAAATACAGTAGACATGACCTGAATTCTTTTTAAATAGCGCACTTACCGGCTAAAGAGCTGCGCAAGGCCCTAGCATTCAAGTTCAACCTCCTGATTGGGGAATATAATTATGTCGTTAATGACTTGTCTTAATTGGAAGGTTCTTGAAGGTTCAAAACATTTTTTCTGAGGTTCTCAGATCCCGAACCTGGGTTGCTGAACCTTTTGGACAATTTCAGGAACCTTGGTTCAGGATTTAAGAACCTCGACACAAGTTTTTGAACCTCCCCGAACCGTTCACCAATCTTCCAAGTAAGACTGGCCATTAGTCATACCATGATAATGGATGGACCACGCCGGACAAAACTATTTTTGTGTTCGATGCATGCATGGTAAAGAGATGTGATAGGTAATCAGTAAACAGGCTGGCTGTCTCTGTTATTGCAGTCAGTCGACACGCGCCGATCAGACGCATTAATCAGTGTGTTGTTATTAAATATTTTTAGGTTGGAGGAGCGGTAGTAGTGGTAAATTGTCATGCAGAGAAGCGTGAAGTATTGCATGTTTTCCCTCTTTCTGTTAAACCTCTAAATTTTTACAGTTTTATCTGTTTATCTTGCGCATTTTGACAGCTTATTTGTATCATGGGCTTCTCTTTTTAAGTAAACGACTGGATTAGGCCATTCTTTTAAAATTCTTTTACTCTCCTGAAAATAATACTCAACAAGTTAAAACCCCAAGCTGAACAAATCATAGCTGAAGAACAAGCAGAATTCAGGGCAGGGCGAAATGCCTCTGAACAGATTTTCAACCTCAGAATAATCTGCGAAAAATATCTACAGCACTAATAACATCTAAATCATGTGTTTGTAGATTATTCTGCGAAAAATAACAACAGCACTAATAACATCTAAATCATGTGTTTGTAGACTTCAAAAAATCGTTTGACCGGGTCTGGTATGCATCTCTGTGGGCAACCATGAGAGTGTACAACATTAGCCCTAAAATTTTTGAAGTAATCAAAAACCTGTATGACAAGGCTACCAGTACAGTCATCCACAACAGCGCCATAGGGAACTGGTTCAGAACAACAATTGGTGTGCGTCAAGGATGCCTACTCTCTTCAACATTCTTCAACATATTCCTAGAGTGCCTCATGTAAGATGCCCTTCCAGATTACGAAGTACACTCAGCATAAGGGGTAGAGCAATCTCCAACCTCCGTTTTGCGGATAACATTGATGGATTGGCTGGAGAGGAACAAGAACTTGACACCAGCTCCAGAGCTTTTGAAATAGAAATAAGGGCAGAGAAGACCAAAAATGATGACCAACAACACCAATGGCATCAACATAGACATCAAAGTCTAAGGCCAGTCCCTCATCACAGTGCATAGCTTTAAATATTTAGAAGCCATTGTATCAGACAATGGGTCCCGACAGGAAGTCCTCTCCGAGATCGCACAAACAACTGAGGCCCTGAGAAGGTTGAAACCCATTTGGAAAGACAGGACCATCAGTCTGCATTCTAAGGTAAGGCTGCTGCGCTCCCTAGTCATCTCCATCTTCCTAAACGCTTGCGAAACATTGACCCTCACAGCAGATCTACAACGAAGAATACAAAACATGGAGATGAGGTGCTACAGAAGACTTCTGGGCATTTCCTATACCCAACAAATCACCAACAACGAAGTCCGACAGACCATCACATAAGTCATTGGACAACACGATGACTTGCTCTTAGTGGTAAAGAAACGGAAACTCCGATGGTATGGCCACCTCACCCGAGCATCAGGCCTTGCAAAGACTATCTTGCAAGGCACGTTGCAAGGAGGCAGAAGAAGAGGGAGACAGAAAAAGAGGTGGGATGACAACATTCGAGAATGGACTTGCTTGACACTGAACTAGGCTATGAGGGTTGCTGAGGACAGAGGAAGATGGAGTACGCTGGTTAAACGATCATCTGGTGCCCAAACGACCTTCGAATTACGGAATAGGATAGGACTCTCCTGTATCCAGGTTGCATTAGGTATACATTCCCTGGCTGTTTCCGGGTTCATTTAGTGGAAAGTAAACAAGAATGCATTCTTCTTGATCTCATTGGTGTTTAATTTGCCATATTAGACTTGGATGATGCTGTTCATGAATCTTTTATAGGCAAACCCTTTTCCCCTTTTGTGTTTTGATATTAGGCATGATCCCCATTTCCGTTGACATTTCCGTCAATCCTTAGAATTTTAACATGTGTTTTCCGGCTTTCGTTTTTGTTTTTGTTTAAGGAGCTTTGTTATAATCTTTTAAGCCTGTGCTCCGTCATGAAAGGGATAACGATCGTGCTGAACATTGAAAAACCACAGTCTGAGGTATATAGATTACGGACTTGCTTTTTACCCAGACTGACAGATGGAGGCGAAGTACAAACAGTTTCTCTTATTGATTACAGGGAGAACTACGTTTAAATCTTGATCATGAGCGGTGTGCCAACGGTTTATCATCCAAGGCAGAATTTCTTTTTCGTTTCGCTTTCCATCTCCAGCGTTCTTGAGACAATCGGCTTTAAACTAAGGCAAAGGCTCATCAAGCAGTTTTTTTTATAGGCCGTGATGTTACTCAGTCGCTAGAGAATTATTTTACTCAGAAAGTTCTTTGAGAAGTTGTGATGTCTTTTATGTCTAACTATGACGCCTCGCTGGAAGTTTTTTCCTGAGGAAGGATTGCTATGGCTTATAATGCCTGCTGTTAGGTGGAGACAGCGGGTGAAGCTATGAGCTAGGTAAAAAAGGCAAAAGGCAAAGAGCTTTTGGTTGGTGTTTGGAGGCCGGTAATTGAATTAACGATCACTCGTGCTGCAAACCAAGGAGACCTTCCGCCGACATACTGCCATCCCATCCATCTTGCAGCAACCTACCTCACTCCAATAACTGACAGCGTAGCTGGGTCTAATGAGATCGAGGTCTAATCCTGGTCAAAGCCAATACTTCTCTATTCACGGATAAGGCTCATCGGGCCTGAATCACACGCTGAATGCCTCTTCTGGTGTCTCCATGAGACACTGAGTATCAAAGACAATATAGTCTTAATTCGCTTATGTACATCACTAGATTGGTCTGCGTAAAGATAGTTCCGTAAAAATCACATGAGTTGGTGTTATTCTTTGCAGTTTTCTGTTATTTCTCTTTACTTCTTAATAAGACAAAATCCGTAGTAGTTGCTGGTTTCTTTGTGGTCACGAATGTTCTAAGTTTTCTAATAAATTCTTACCATGTTAAGATTTCAGTAATATGTTTGTTTTCAGTCATCTGTTTAAGATGTTGCTTATTGTCTTTGGTTAACATCCTCTTTCTTAAAGTCACCAGTTAGTAAAGTGTTTCTTAAATCTGTAATTCACAATTTGTTTCTTAAACCGTATGCTTGTTGTACGTTAAATCTATTTAAAAAATCAAACTCATGTCTCTAGTTTGCATCACGTTTCCTGAAAAAAGTGTTTATGTAGCTTCGTGTTTTCTGAAGAAGGAAAAACATTATTGTTTAGCATCATGCTATTTAAAGTCTTCAGTTAATATCGTGTTTCGTTTAAAAGAGAGAAAAAAATATTTTGCTACCGTCATGTTCATAAATTATGTACTTGGCATCCTGTATTTTAAAGTCTTTAGTTACCTTGTTCATGATTTCTTAAAGATGGCGGATTTCCCGGCAGTCGCCTGGTTGACTCTCATCCATCAAAGTTCAATCTATCCCAGCATTCGGCAGTCTGTGCCGTCTGGCCGCTTCCCAGCAATGGCGGCGTGCGGTAATAAGTCAGGTATTCATTCATACACGGCACACAGCCTTTTGCACGTCCCTCTTCAAAGACGCTTGTTTGCAGGCTAATCCATCGCTGAATCAGTGCAAAAAGGCGGCTGTTTGTACAGTAAATCATCAGCGTTGGCTAATAATTCGTTGAAGAGTTCTTCAATGGGCTTACAACGAGACAACAAAAGTTAATTGACAAAGGCAATAGCGGTAAAGTCAGATAAGCAAAAGGTGTGAGTGTGTTGGGTGGATTGGGTGAATATGTGGGTCATACAGATTTTGAGGACTAGCAATTTTATAGAAAAGAATAATGTTAGGTTTGTTTCAAAGGTCAATTGCTCAACTCGATGAAGGATACTTGGGACCATACAGCAATTGCTGAGGGCTATTATTTTTTGGATATCAAAAGACTAATGTTGACGAAGCTTATAGATATTACTTAGGACTATTGATTTTATCAAAGAATAATGTTACAACTGTTAATTGATGAAGGCAACATAGACAAAATTGTCGTTAATTTTTCCATTAGACAGTAAGAGAACCAACTCCTTAAACAAGCGCTCGAAAAGGCAAGGCAGAAGCTCTCCATCCTCCTCTTTTTCCTCATTCTCTTCCTCTTCCTCGTCACCATCACCATCATTATCATCATCATCATCATCATCATCATCATCATCGTCGTCGTCGTCGTTGTCGTCAGTGCCATCATTCTGACCCGCACTATCCTCTTACTCATACTCATCATAACCACTCCATTTCTCCTTCCCCTCCTCCTCCTCTTCACAGTAATCATAAATCATTTCTTAATATTTTGATAAATCTATGATGCTTTAATTACTGACAAGAAAAGAGGACCGCAGCTTTGATGTTTTTGCTCACAAGGGGTCGAGGAAGAGAAACAAGATAAAGATGATTTGCCTTAGCGGATAACAAGCATTGATTTTTCCTGCGCGAATATGTGGCCTGTATGGAAAGAAAAACATAAAGTTGTGAAGTGGACCACCATCAAAGAACATAGAGAACATGTAAAGGGCTAGAGATCTTAATTATTTTAGAGCGCGCAAATACTCGAACGCTCATGCTGTGCGCTCACACAAACACGCTCAGTATCTTACACAAGCACACACTCGCATACTAGACGTAAATATATGAGTGCACACAAGGACAAGTCAAAGACAAGGAGATGTGCGTGCAAGTGCGTTCAAACGCTGGTAATCAATCTCACAGTCACAGAGAGTAAGAAAGAGAAGAGATGAGAAGAAGAGAAGAAAAGAAGAGAAAAGATAATCTCAGGTTTCTACACATGTAGATATATTATTCAACCGAATCATGTGACCCGAGTATTTCTGCCCACCATGGTGCCTTGAAACTGAACGTGGCAGATAACGTTGAATACAGTTAAGATGAGTGACAGACATTCTTATGACGGCTTAATAGTGTCAAAAGTCCAGAATTTCAATTCTAGTGTAGAATTTTAATTCCATTTTTCAAAATTAAAATTCTGTCACAAAATTACAATTCTATAAAGCACAATTAAAATTCTGTGAAGTCAAAATGAAAATTCTACAACAAAATTGAAATTATATTTCATAATTAAAATTCTATAATAGAATTAAAATTCTGATTTCCAGAATTACAATTCTGATTCACATAATTACAATTCTGATTTTTAGAATTAAAATTATCAAACGTAATTAAAATTACATGCTCTCATAATTTCAATTGTGACTTTTGACACAAGTAAAGCATGTAAAACGATATCAAAAGTTTAGAATTAAAATTATGATCTAGAATTACAATTTTACTTTAGAATGTTAATTCTATTATTTTATAATTAAAATTCTATTCTAGAATTTTAATTCTATACTAGAATTTTAATTCTGAGATTCGAGAATTAAAATTCTACTCTTGAATTTTAATTCTAAGATTTGAGAATTAAAATTCTACTATAGAATTTTAATTCTAAGATTTGAGAATTAACATTCTACTATATAATTTTAATTCTGAGATTCGAGAATTAAAATTCTACTCTAGAATTGTAATTTTGAGATTCGAGAATTAAAATTCTAATGTAGAATTTTAATTCTAAGATTTGAGAATTAAAATTCTACTATACAATTTTAATTCTGAGATTCGAGAATTAAAATTCTACTCTAGAATTGTAATTTTGAGATTCGAGAATTAAAATTCTATTGTAGAATTTTAATTCTGAGATTCGAGAATTAAAATTCTATTGTAGAATTTTAATTCTGAGATTCGAGAATTAAAATTCTACTTTAGAATTTTAATTCTGAGATTCGAGAATTAAAATTCTACTATAGAATTTTAATTCTGAGATTCGAGAATTAAAATTCTACTCTAGAATTTTAATTCTGAGATTCGAGAATTAAAATTCTACTCTGGAATTGTAATTTTGAGATTCGAGAATTAAAATTCTATGGTAGAATTTTAATTATAGAGTAGAATTTTAATTCTAGATCAGAATTAAAATTCCAGAGTAAAACTTTAATTAGGGGCTTTTCTTCACTTCCACAAAAAAGAGTGTTGACTTTTAAGGTGAAGGTCGGCTTATCGGGGGTTGTTGTTCAACCTCGCCATATTGGTTTATTAATATTAAACCACTTTCGCTATTAGTTTTCCGAGTTATTTACGGTATTGTACGCAATTTTGGGTGCCATGGCTGCTAACTACGGATCCTGGACGCTCGAGGGATTGAAAGGCGAGTCGAGAAGGAGGAATGCTCGGATTTCTGGTAGAAAAGAGGAGCTGATTGAAAGGTAAGAGTGACACTGAGAGAGTACTGAGCTCTAGCCTTGTTCAGCCACAGGCTGCGAAGTCCGGAGGCCTACGGACTTAGCAGCCTGTGGTTCAGCCTTGTTCAGTTGTTGCTTACACTAACAGTACAAAATTTGTAACAGTCATGATGCTAGTGCAGTATTGAAATATATAATAGTATTATACGAATCACTTTTTATCGGCGTAAAATCACAGGGTTAATTTTCATACAGATTTTCACTCTTATTCGACTCCTATTCGACATTGGATCAATCTCACCTTTCACTCCACATTTCGTCCCCGTGTGTGAAGTTTTGAGACCTCAAAGGATAGATTGTAACAATAAGTGGTGAGTGTGCTTTGAACTTGAAAATCTGAGTTGGATCCGTGTTTGCTTACAAATGTTCAAATTTGAGCTTTGGAGTCGAATACGAGTAAAAATCTGCATGAAACTTAACCCTGTGATTTGATGAAGTTTTGATAACTTGTAAAGTTTGTCTTAATGATAATCAATGTATTTAGGCTTACACAGAGTGCTTTGATATACAGTTGTCCACAAAGGGATATTTCTCCTTATATTAATAATTAAGAAATCGTGTGTAGTAGAAAACAAAAGAGTTCAACAAAAGTGCACACAATGTATAGCATTGAGGATACTTTTTTTCCAAGTGTAATGCCTACTATGGGATACGACAGTAAAGTTTTAAAAAATAATGCTTTAATTTTTAATTTTCAAGACTATTAAATAATATAAAATTCAAAGCATAGAAGAGAAAAATGCATGCACATACATTGCACAGCTAAAAGAAAACTAATCAGTATTTTATCATCTCTTTCCTTTGTTGCAGGCTGGAATCTTACGACCGAAATGCTGACTTTGGGCAGAACAACGCAGACCAGCCAGAGTACCACATGCAGCTACCCACCCCAGCTGACTTTAAAGACATCCACGCTGACTTGGATGTTCCTCCCACCTCTGCCACGGATGTTTCAACTTATCTTCACACCGTCAGCAAAGAGCTTCACAATGATGAAGCTGCACGGCTCTACAAATGTAAGCACATAAACTTCATGCGTGTTTGTATCCAGGAAAATGCTACATTTGTGAAAGGAGAGGTCAGGGCACAGTTTAAAACGAAAGTGACATACTGTGTGGACGTACAGCTGTGCAAGACTGGTGTCATTCTGCAGGCCCAGTGTGAATGCGCCAGTGCCATGGGTCCAACTGCCCATTGCAAGCACGTAAGATGCATGCTGCTAGGCTTGCTGGACTTTGGAGAAAAGAGAACCGTGGACACACTGACAACTTGCACGCAAGTGTTGCAAACATTTCACCAGGCCAAAAAGCACCTTGGCTCTCCAATGAAGGCGGCATCATTACCAATTCATGACAAGAAACTGTTGGCGCATGATTTTGACCCGCGGCCACCTGCACTACGCAGCATGGGCTCTTACTCTGCATTCTTCTATGGCATCATGATGAACTCGGGTACAGTAATACTAATAATAATACAGGATGCTATGTACGCGCCTTTCCACAAATCAATCAGGATCAAAGCGCGGCAATCTGTACCAACATACACGCTCACCTGTCTCATCCACCCTCACAAACACACAACAAATACACATCCATCACTCAAACAGGTGGTGTAAAGGCAGGGAGATCGCTATTGGAAGACGGAAAGAAAATCGAAGAAAATTGTGAATTGCATGCATCCAGTACCATTATTGAAGGGAGGGAGGAAACCGGAGTGCCCAGAGAAAACCCTTTAAAAAAAAGAACTACAAGAAGTTTCAGACATTCTTTCCAGTTTATTATTAAACAAATGTTTGCCTATTACTATTAGATAGCTTTTTCATCACCCCTTGGGGTCATGATCAATCTTGCCAATGTAGATTGTTCTAACCTATAAAGGGAACAGTGAAAGCCCCAGTTGAAAACCTGTCTTGCCTTTGTAGGCATGACAGATTCACTGCGGCAACAGTACCCCCGTTGGAGTGCCGGGGGTTTCAGTATAAATAGTATCCCCACTTTATGGAAATTTAGTGCTTTAAATTCCCACTGTTGCTATCTTCCTCATATACTCTTTCCCATTCCTGCTCTGTCCTATCACTCTGCTATACTATTTTCTTCTTGGCTAGATCAATGACCTACCTTTTTTCTTGAAAACTCTTCCTGGACGAGACTCCTTGTTTGTGTATGAGGTCTGTTGGATCAGCTTGGGAGTGTTGGACGCTTTCTGCTGGGTGGTCACTAGGGCTTCCTATGATGTTAGTATTTAGCAATATAGGCATTTTATATGTATATGTTTCGTTGATGATTTGTAATGATGGTTGTATTCTATTTTGTTTTTGTAACCGGGGGTCGCGTAGTTGAGGTAAACCCTCAGCCGTCCCCCGCGTGGGATGTCTTTATTGTAAAGTGACTGGCCGGTGGAGGGCGTTCAATTTTCCCACTAGGGTTGTTTCAGCAGATCTTTTATGCAAATCGGGGGTTGTCCGGTCCTGATTTGGCTCGGAGGAGTCCGCTGGACCTAAAGCAACAATAAATCAATCAAAAAAATCAAATCAAGCTTTTTCATCTTCTAAATAAAATAAATGTGCCAAATAATCCCTGACAAAATAAACAATTCACTCAAAAATAACTAAGGAGAGCAAATGAGATTCAAAGAATTCAATAAACTATGTGTTAGATTTACTTGCTTGTTATTTGAAATGTCCTTTACTTTGCATTTATTGCATATGAAATTGTTTGTTTGTATCTATGCACTCAGGTGTCTTCAGCGGCGCGCCGGTCATGCAGTGGTACCCCCCTGCCAACCCCTATGCAGTCTTGGCTGACCACACATACGCGGAAGGGAACCCAGTGGAGACCTTTTGGAAGAAAATAGGCCTTGCAGACATGTCTGCTATGAGGAGGCAGGTCATTGAGAGAGACACGGCCGACTCCAAAAAGTTGTGGAGAGAAGAGAGGAGGAAGAGGCTATGTTCATCGGATTTTGGAATGCTATGCAAGCTGACAGATAGGGCAGACAAGGAGAGGTTATGCAAACGACTTGTGGATGCCCCACAGCCAACAAGTGCTGCACTCAGGCATGGAAGACAGTACGAAAGAGTCGCTATTGCCAAGTATGAGGAGGCAGCCCACTGCAAAACCTCAGCCTCTGGTTTTGTTGTCAGTGAGAGCCATCCCTACTTGGCCAGTGTCACGAATTGGCTAGTTTAAACTCTGCCTATCGACTATTTAGCATTGTGTAGCCTTTGTAACAGTAGAGAGTTAGTACAGTACACAGTAGCAATTAAATTACAGCACACTGCGAGCCTGAGCCACACACACAGCGCAGTGACGTCAGCACTTGAGTTTTGAATATGAACATTTTACCCAATGAGAGCTTACGCAAAGCGGTTCGAGCCAGTTTGACTGGGTCCGAGCCTAACACATTTTTGGTCAGTTGGGAGTAATACACCGAAGTGTTAACAGCTAGAAAGCTGGCAGAGAAATCTCTCTACACTTAGACCAGGAAGCAGGACTTGGGAATCGTAGAATTCTATCAAGTCACACGGGCCTGAACTTGTCAAACAGGTAAATGAACACCCTTCTGTTTCATCGTGATATATGTGTAGTATTGTTGAAATTATGTTTGAAGAATTTGCTATGCATAAATGTGAATTGTTAATCCGAATTTGCGTGACCATGTGGAAGAGCCTACCACGAGGCGAAACACGACCGGTTACGCCGCCATGTTGCATACCATACGGAACCACTGTTGTTTAACTTATATGTATGTTTGCAGACCAGTGGCTGTACCACTGAATGTTTATAATATTATTAATTCTGTATGTGTATAGTTAGCCACGTTTGATATTTATGTATGTATAGGAATTTAGAGTGAGATTCCAGTGGAACCCGGAAGTAGCAGAATGTTCGTCGCTTATGTATAGAGATGTGGAGCTATCACTGAGGGCTACTTGGCTTTCAGTGAGACGCTCTGCACAAACCGATTATTCAGGGTTGTGCAGAATTTCGTCTCTTATATTACAGACGGGCAGGCGAGCTATCCCGAGCTATCCCGAGCTATCCTGTGAACCCCACTCCACAGAAACAAGTTGGTTGAGGAACCTCTACCGCACAAGTCGGAACGAGCGACCCGGTAAAACTCCCTGTCAGACCCCACAGCGTGGCCAGGGAACCCAACTACACAACGACACAGGTGGACCAGAAGCTACCTCACAGAAGGACTTCGACCGCACCACCCGCCAGTTAAGTGTGTTATCCCAAGTGCACTTAAACTGATCAGAACAGGACCACAGTAGTCCAACTATTCAGAAACTCTAAAACGGACCACAGTAGTCCAAATCTACATGAGATATACTAGCGAGTGCCCGATGAAGATAGAACAGCTGCATAGACTATCAGCGATCGAACTATTAGCATTGAAAGAGACTTTTTAAGTTAGATTAGTACTTAGAGAACCTTGTATAGAGTAGAAGAAATAAATGTGTGATTTTAACTGTTATCAAAAGGCTGGACTACATATGATTCATAGCCGTGTGAAAGCTAGTGTGACAGTATTCTTTTACCTTTTTTCTATCTATTTCTGTACCCCAACCTTAACACAGAACGAGCTAAACAAATAAATTTATTAAAGTAATTCATAGGGTGACTTACTAGCAGTTCCCACCGAATAAACGTGAGGGTCCATAATTCCATTGTGCAGAGCCCATAAACCCCACGTGACACTTTAATTGGCGAGCCTGCCAGGATCTGTGTATAATAGGAATTGGGTATAAACGGATCTAAGTACAATAAAATTAGATAACAGTAGGAGTAGTAGAATAACTTAGAATAGTGGTAACATTGACTCAGTTTGGGTGCACTATTCTTTAGTTAAAAACTTTTTTGCTTCAATTATTTTTGTGTCTGTATGTTGCATTGTTCTTTTGCAGGTTTTGCTTAAGTAACTGTTGTATGCCATTTGACTCTTGTTTTATTCTATTATTGATTACGAATTTGATTGTCTTTGCATTGTTTTTATTGACTTGCAATATTGCTAGTGTTTTGGTATTCCACGTGATTCAGAGGGTGTTCATAGACACGTTTGGCAATGTCGGACCCAGTGGCCTTGAGATTGCGTTTCAAGGAATTGGGAGAAGCTTTACACTTAGCAGGGGCGGACCTAATTGCGTATATAAATGCAGAGGTAGAGAAACAGGAGGCTAAGGCAGAGAGAGCAGCAGAAAGGGAGGCGAAGAAACTAGCCTTAGAAGCAGAGCAGAAGAAACTAGCATTAGAAGCAGAACAGAAGAAACTCGAAGCAGATCAGAGAAAAGCAGAATTAGAAGCAGAGCAGAAGAAACTAGAATTAGAAGGAGAACAGAAGAAGGCAGCATTAGCAGCAGAGAGAGAAGCAGAAGTTAGGAGATGGGAGTATGAGAGGGCAGAAAAAGAAAAGGAGAGGGCAGAGAAAGAAAAAGAGAGGGAAGAAAAGGAAAAAGAAAGACAGCATGAGTTAGAGCTAAGAAGATTGGGATCAGGAGCTTCAAGTTCTTCCTCAACCCCTTCCCACTCAGATCAGCTAGAGGTAGCATCCAACCCTGTACAAGGAATGTCATTTCCACTGGGAACATTCAATGAGAGAGAAGAAGGTCTAGATCTCTATCTGACTAGGTTTGAGCGCCTAGCCACAGAGTATAAACTAGATCCCACTCATTGGTCTTTCAAGCTTAGTCAAGGACTTAGAGGAAAGGCTTATGACATCTACAGTAAGCTACCGACTGACAGAGTGACTGACTATCACAAAGTAAAAGAGGCACTCCTAACGGGATTCGAACTGACAGGAGAATGCTACCGGCAAAAGTTCCGCACCAATCGGAGAGTGAAAGGAGAGAGCTATGCGCAGTTCGCGGATCGGTTGTCCACAACGCTGGATAAGTGGATTAGCCAGTCAGCCACGGCTAAGACGTATGATGGACTGACAGAACTGTTAGTATGGGAACAGCTACGGGAAACCATGACCCCCGAGCTGAGAACCTTCTCAGTAGAGCAGGGCGCGGAAAGACTAGAAGATCTGGTCAAGGTCGCAGATAGGTACGTGGCCGCACACGGAGAAGCCAAGAGCTTCAGGCGAGACCTAAAGCCTAACGGGAAAGAGGCACAGAAACGAAGCCCTAACCGAGAAGAGCGCACCGCGAATAAGCCGAATATCCCCAGACCTGGGCAAAATAAAGGACCCAACACGGAATTCGGGAAAAGAGGTCCCGCAGAACAGAGACGGTATTGTTCGTTCTGCAACAGAAACAATCACTCCACCGCAGAATGTTTCAAGTTGGCCGCACAACGTAGGGAAGAGCGCGAAAGCCGGCCAGCGCACAGAGTTCTAACTCAAAGTAGCGGTAATAAGCCACACACGATCGGAGATCACCCATCGGTGACAGACACGGTCAAGGTCAACGGAAAAGAAGCGAACTGTCTGTATGACACAGGTCTATCATACGACGCGATAGTCAGCGAGTCTCTTGTATCGCGCGCGGACTTGACAGACAAGACAGTCGACTTACAAGGAGCAGACTTGACGAAACCGACGACTACTTGCCCAATAGCTTGGATCGAAGTAGAGAGTAGGTACGTCACAGGACGAATCCAAGCAGCTGTTTTACAGAAACCCCTGTATGATCTAGTGCTAGGTTGTAGGTATGTGTTCTTAGGCACGCCCCCAAAAACTGTAGAGATAGCTGCAGTGCAAACCAGGGCCCAAGCTAAAACCCAACCACCCCAGCCCGAGTTCGCTCCGAATCCAGGACTCGAAGAGATCAAAACAGCACAGAAAGAAGACACCTCGATAGCGAAGTGCTTCCAGAAGCTACCCAAGGCGCACACACCCCCGCACAAGGGAGACTTCTACATGGAACAGGGAGTTCTACATCGACAAGGAGATGGAGATCACACCCAACTAGTACTACCAGCCACCCTTCGAGCCCAAGTACTAGAATTAGGCCACAGCATGCCACTCAGCGGACACATGGGAATTGGAGCCACAGTGCAGAGAATCAGCGCACACTACTATTGGCCAGGAATCACGGAGGATGTCAAGCGCTACGTGAAATCTTGCCACCAATGTCAACGATATTCCCCGCGACATCACACCGTACCAGTTACCTTAGGACCATCAGTAGTAGTCGGCGTGCCATTCCAGCAAGTCTCAGTAGACATAGTAGGACCACTGCCCATGACCAAGAAGCGGAACAGATTTCTACTCACACTCGTCGACGCATGTACGATGTGGTGCGAAGCAGTCCCGTTGCCAGCGATCGACACCAAGAAGATTGCAGATGCACTCATCGCCATCTTTACCAGAGTCGGATTCCCGGACAGCATTAGAACGGACAACGGATCTCAGTTCACCGGCCGCCTGATGCAAGACGTGTTCGAGTTGATACAAGTCCATCACATTCGCACACCACCATACCACCCCGCCAGCAACGGACAAGTAGAAAGACTGAATGGAACCCTTCTCACCATACTCAGGAAAGTCGCCGACGACAATCCAGAAGCGTGGGACACCTACGTGAATGCGGCACTGTTCGCATACCGAGAAACGCCCCATGCAGCCACAGGCTACCTCCCGTCAACCTTGCTATTCGGCAGACCTCTAGCAGGACCGCTAGAAGCCCTACGCAGAAGTTGGACGGAGGCCAAGATAGACGACACACCAAGAGGTGCCACCAAGTACGTCGCAGACCTGCAGGAAACCCTCAAAGCAACGTGGAAGAAAGCTGGTGAAGCACTGAAGAAGGCAAGAGCCCGTCAGGCGAAGTACTACAACCGCCACGCGAAGGACCGAGAACTGCAAGTCGGCGATCAAGTGCTACTCTTACTTCCAAGTGGAACCAACAAGCTGGACATCGCTTGGAGAGGGCCGTACCGGGTGACTGCCAAGAAATCCAAGACAGTCTACCAAATAGAGGTACACGGGAGAACCCGATACCACCACATTAATCTCCTCAAGAAGTATACGGACAGACCAGCGACCCCCAGCACACACACATGGCTAGCCATCGCCATCGCGGAAGAAGTTCATCCCCAACTACCCCAGCATCGCCGTACCACTGACAAATGGAACCCGGAAAATCGCCCCGGACAAAGTAGTATGGACAGCGGAATGCGAGACAGCATTCCAAACACTCAAGGACAGAATGACATCGGCGCCAGTACTCCACCTACCCGATTTGACTCAGCCATTCGTTCTACGCACCGACGCAAGCGACTTAGGACTCGGAGCAGTACTGCTACAGCGCGACCCCAAGAATGCAGAGACGCTATTCCCTGTCGCCTACGCCAGCAGAAAATTGAGACCCGCCGAGACCCACTACGCCACGTCGGAGAAAGAATGCCTTGGACTAGTCTGGGCCATACAGAAGTTTCAACTCTACCTGTATGGGACCCATTTCACAGTTCAGGTGGACCACCAACCACTATCGTTCCTGGCAGCCTCCAAGTCTTTGAACTCTCGCCTGATGCGATGGGCACTCACCCTTCAGGCGTACTCATTCCAAATCGAGTACATCCCCGGCAAAGAAAACCACGGAGCCGACTACCTCAGTCGCCATCTCGTGGAGGACACAGCAGCTGTCGCCCACCCAACACAACTAAGGGCCACAGCACCAGAATTCGTCCCCGCCCAGTAATACCCTGTCACTAGTGTCCATAGCTACCTGGCACAGCATTGCAGCTCAGGTAGAGCAACTTACTTAGTTTGTAAATAGGACCCTAGGATAGTGCAGTGTTAAACTAGGCTCTGTAGTAGAAAAAGGTCGAATCCAGTAGTCATCGCCTTTTTTCAGTTGAGGGAGCCTGTCACGAATTGGCTAGTTTAAACTCTGCCTATCGACTATTTAGCATTGTGTAGCCTTTGTAACAGTAGAGAGTTAGTACAGTACACAGTAGCAATTAAATTACAGCACACTGCGAGCCTGAGCCACACACACAGCGCAGTGACGTCAGCACTTGAGTTTTGAATATGAACATTTTACCCAATGAGAGCTTACGCAAAGCGGTTCGAGCCAGTTTGACTGGGTCCGAGCCTAACACATTTTTGGTCAGTTGGGAGTAATACACCGAAGTGTTAACAGCTAGAAAGCTGGCAGAGAAATCTCTCTACACTTAGACCAGGAAGCAGGACTTGGGAATCGTAGAATTCTATCAAGTCACACGGGCCTGAACTTGTCAAACAGGTAAATGAACACCCTTCTGTTTCATCGTGATATATGTGTAGTATTGTTGAAATTATGTTTGAAGAATTTGCTATGCATAAATGTGAATTGTTAATCCGAATTTGCGTGACCATGTGGAAGAGCCTACCACGAGGCGAAACACGACCGGTTACGCCGCCATGTTGCATACCATACGGAACCACTGTTGTTTAACTTATATGTATGTTTGCAGACCAGTGGCTGTACCACTGAATGTTTATAATATTATTAATTCTGTATGTGTATAGTTAGCCACGTTTGATATTTATGTATGTATAGGAATTTAGAGTGAGATTCCAGTGGAACCCGGAAGTAGCAGAATGTTCGTCGCTTATGTATAGAGATGTGGAGCTATCACTGAGGGCTACTTGGCTTTCAGTGAGACGCTCTGCACAAACCGATTATTCAGGGTTGTGCAGAATTTCGTCTCTTATATTACAGACGGGCAGGCGAGCTATCCCGAGCTATCCCGAGCTATCCTGTGAACCCCACTCCACAGAAACAAGTTGGTTGAGGAACCTCTACCGCACAAGTCGGAACGAGCGACCCGGTAAAACTCCCTGTCAGACCCCACAGCGTGGCCAGGGAACCCAACTACACAACGACACAGGTGGACCAGAAGCTACCTCACAGAAGGACTTCGACCGCACCACCCGCCAGTTAAGTGTGTTATCCCAAGTGCACTTAAACTGATCAGAACAGGACCACAGTAGTCCAACTATTCAGAAACTCTAAAACGGACCACAGTAGTCCAAATCTACATGAGATATACTAGCGAGTGCCCGATGAAGATAGAACAGCTGCATAGACTATCAGCGATCGAACTATTAGCATTGAAAGAGACTTTTTAAGTTAGATTAGTACTTAGAGAACCTTGTATAGAGTAGAAGAAATAAATGTGTGATTTTAACTGTTATCAAAAGGCTGGACTACATATGATTCATAGCCGTGTGAAAGCTAGTGTGACAGTATTCTTTTACCTTTTTTCTATCTATTTCTGTACCCCAACCTTAACACAGAACGAGCTAAACAAATAAATTTATTAAAGTAATTCATAGGGTGACTTACTAGCAGTTCCCACCGAATAAACGTGAGGGTCCATAATTCCATTGTGCAGAGCCCATAAACCCCACGTGACAGCCAGCACCCCAGATAGGCTGGTCTCTGATAGCAAGTTGTTAGAAGTCAAGTGTCCTTATGTAGCAAGAGAGCAAACCATTTCACCTGCCACAGTGCCATATCTGGAAATGAAGAATGATCAGCTTTGTTTGAAGAAATCCCATGATTATTATTTTCAAGTGCAGTGCCAGATGTTTTGTTGTGGCGAGCAGATGAAAAGTGTTGACTTCGCTGTTTTCACTTTGCGAGACTTTGCCATCATTAATGTTGAACGTAATGACCAGTTCATTGGCAGCATGATTGAGAAGCTCGAGCATTTCTTTGAAAATCACTTCAAGCATGTTCTGCTAGAGAAGCTGTTTTTCAAGAAATACAGTGAGCATTTCTGTTGTTAATGAACTCATCACGTTCAACATTTTTTATTGTAAAATGTGTTGTATATCCTGTATATCTGGTAAACAGGACACCAACGCTTTCCATTCTCAAGTATAAAAACGACCGATTTTGACTGATATGTTTTTGTAAAATTATGTTTTAAAATGCATTTTATATAAAATCATAATCATTATTGGATTTCTTTAAACAGTGAAGATCATTCTTCATTTCCAAATTTGAATACATCATGTTGAGCAGTATACCTTTAGTAACGTTTGACTGAAAGTAATTCCCATGTTTAAAACAGCCTTTACATTTTTGTTATTTTAGAACTTTAATAGAAAGAAGGAACAGACTGCTAATGTTCACTTGTGATGGTAGTGTACGCTTGGAAAAAGTCTCTTTTGAAGAGAATGCAGAAGAAACTGAAGTATTGGATTGATATACATACACTTTAAATCAAGTATTGATTATGTGTGCGAGTATACATGCATACGAGTGAGTGTGTGAACACGCAAGTGGGTGTGTACGTGTGGAAGTGTTTCTTTTTTTAAGAGAATGCAGAAGAAGCTGAAAGTATTGAATTGATATGTATATGCACCTTAAATCAAGTTATGATTGAATGTGAGAACGAGCGTGTGTGTGCAAGCGTGTTTGAGTGCATAATCTACTCAACACGATATACTTAGATGCCTTACCTAGTCATCTGTTAGTGTCTATGAATGTTTGTGTTTGCTGCAAGTGTTCGTCATTTGATCGCCTGATATTGACAATTTGTGTGCATTATGTGCGTGTGTGTGCAGTTGATTTCTTAGAAGTTTGTGAGCATTGTTTTTCTGAGTTTGTATAAGTTAAGAATGGATGTGTGCGTGCGTTCCAATATGGTTCAAAGACTTTCTAACGTTAAACATCTTTAGAGCCCTGAAATTCATTATTATCTTCTTTCACCAAGTAATATTTGCTGTACTTCTGCATGTCATTTGGCAAAATAAATAACGGTTGTAATTATATATTTGAAAAAAACATAAAAAAATTTTGAATAAGAGTTGAAATAAATAAATGTTGCAGGCTCTGAACACCATTAACCACTGTTTTTGTTGCCTAATAAAGTGAGTATGTGTGTGTTTGATGTCTATGTTGTTATTACTTTCGTAGGCATTTACATGGTTTATCAGCTTCACACACATATAAATAGTACAAACTGTCACAGTCGAGTGAGTCTATCTTTATTCCACAAAAACAGGAAAATTTGCATAGCAAGTACCCTTCTACAACACTACCATTGCAGAAAGATTTGATTTACCAGATCTTTTAAATCTTGTTTGCCATAAACATACAACTGTAGAACATAAAATACATTATTATTACTGTTGTTATACAATTATTATTACAATACTTTCGTAGGCACATAAACATGTTTTATCAGCTTCACACACATATAAATAGTACATATTCTCACAGTCTAGTCTACTTTTATTCCACAAAAACTGGAAAATTTGCATAGCAACTGATTGATTGATTTATTGTTGCTTTAGGTCCAGCGGACTCCTCCGAGCCAAATCAGGACCGGACACCCCCCCGATCCGCATAAAAGATCTGCTGAAACAACCCTAGTGGGAAAATTGAATGCCCTCCACCGGCCAGTCACTTTACAATAAAGACATCCCACGCGGGGACGGCTGAGGGTTTACCTCAACTACGCGAACCCCCGGTTACAAAAACAAAATAGAATACAACCATCATTACAAATCATCAACGAAACATATACATATAAAATGCCTATATTGCTAAATACTAACATCATAGGAAGCCCTAGTGACCACCCAGCAGAAAGCGTCCAACACTCCCAAGCTGATCCAACAGACCTCATACACAAACAAGGAGTCTTGTCCAGGAAGAGTTTTCAAGAAAAAAGGTAGGTCATTGATCTAGCAAAGAAGAAGATAGTATAGCAGAGTGATAGGACAGAGCAGGAATGGGAAAGAGTATATGAGGAAGATAGCAACAGTGGGAATTTAAAGCACTAAATTTCCATAAAGTGGGGATACTATTTATACTGAAACCCCCGGCACTCCAACGGGGGTACTGTTGCCGCAGTGAATCTGTCATGCCTACAAAGGCAAGACAGGTTTTCAACTGGGGCTTTCACTGTTCCCTTTATAGGTTAGAACAATCTACAGTGGCAAGATTGCTCATGACCCCAAGGGGTTGCATAGCAACAGTATGCAAGTACAATATTTTCACTGATGCTAACACTAACCCTTTTACAACACTACCAATTGTAAATTGCAAATTTAGCAGATCTTTTAAAACTTGTTTGCCATAAACATACAACTGTAGTAAATAAAATACAATTATTATTACTGTTGTTATTCAATTATTATTATTACAATACTTTCGTAGGCACATAAACATGTTTTATCATCTTCACACACATATAAATAGTACATACTGTCACAGTCGAGTCTATCTTTATTCCACAAAAACTGGAAAATTTGCATAGCAACAGTATGCAAGTACAATATTTTCACTGATGCTAACATTAGCCCTTTTTTACAACACTACCAATTGTAAATTGCAGAAAGATTTCATTTACCAGATCTTTTTAAACTTGTTTGCCATAAACATACAACTGTAGTACATAAAATGAATTATTATTACTGTTGTTATTCAATTATTATTACAATAATAATTATCATTATTAGTAGTACTTACAAGCATGTTAAGCATCACAAGATACAACATTCTGTCTAAAGTTGCACAAATGAAAGCATACTGATACTATGTGTCTTGAAAGAACAGTCTCAGAAGCACTTAAGACACCCCTAAGTATTTTGAATGTTTTCCCCTGGCCAATCAACCTTTCAATATGCACCCTCTTGCTGGAAATTTTGCGTTCTTTTAGCACCTGTTCATTGCTTAATCTGTTTTTCTTTGACAAAAATGCAGGAATGTTGACCTTGACATCTCTTGCAGCAAACAGATCTTGGACATTAAATCCAGGGCTCGAAATTAGCGGGGGCCCAGGGCCAAAAACCCGCAAAGTTGATTTCGGGCTCGGAAAGTTGAAAAACGAAGGGCCCGCTTGGCCCGCAAAATAATTCGTCTGCTACAGCTAGCTCTACTCGGCAGTTTCGTATTTGAGCCAAGGGAATCAACCCACACCGGTGCCCTAAATTTGGACAGAAAAAAAAACAGAGAAAAGAAAGGAAAACCCTTTAATTTTGCACTCAAAAGTTTAATATACACTTTAATATCTTTTTAATATAATAAACAAAAGGCTATGGCACAACATAAGCGCAAAATGTCCATCTTTGCAAGTACGAAAGTATGGCTACATATCGTCGCCATACAGTTGCTAAAACAATCGGCGATGGCGTATTTTCCCATTTTTGGGAAGCGAAAGACGTCAGAAGAAAACGTCGACGAAAGGAAAGAACAAGAAAAAGAGAGAAAAAAGAAGTATGAAGAGGAAAAAAGATCAAGGAACTACAATGAAGGGTGGAAAAAAAGATTTCCATGGCATGGCTTTGAAGTGAACGAGGACGTGAATGTGTGTGTGTTTTTTTCCCTCTTTTTTGTTGGTAATGTTTGAAAGTGAAAGAAAAGGCAAATAAAAATGACATCACTCAGCAACATTGGAAATTAAATTGTTTTTATTTTAGATTATCAGACAAATTGTACTTTCTACTTAATATATTGTCAATAATTCTTTTGTTTTTTGTTTGCATTATTTTTCAAGTTGGGCCCTGAAAGTTGCTTGTGGGCCCTCAAATTTTTCAATCAAGGGGCCCGGTGGCCCCCAAAGAAAAAAGTTAATTTCTAGCCCTGAAATCCCTTATCAGCCATTATAGAGTCTCCGGGTTCACACTTTTGTGGCAGATCAGATCTTTCCACGATCTGTCGATCAGATGTTGAACCTCCATATGTGGGTGAAACATTGGAAATAAGTCCTCCTGGTGTGCATCCTACTAACGTTTTAACAGTGTTTTTGTTCTTGTACATGCTAAATGTGGCCCTCTGTGCAATTGGATTGGAAGGTTTTTCTACTGGTATTTCTGTACCATCTAAAATAACTCTTGTGCTGGGGAATTTTCTCTGGAAGTCAATGGGAGCAAAATAATGCACAAGGTTGATATCAGGCCATGTGTTCAGCTCCCCCCATTGTCGCGAGCAAAAATTTACCCAGGTTATAAAAATATTTTCTGCAGTAGAAACGGACACTCCGCACATTCGGGACAAAGGCAGATAATCAATATCTTGCCGCAGTTTACCCAACATCAATAAGAATTGATTGCATGGCGAAATGCATAAAACACTTTCAGTGCGCAAATAAGTCAAACAATTCACCGCAGGGCCTAAACTTTAAAATACAGCGTGAAATTTTTCGTAGCTTTCCAGTCCTGTATAGTAATGCAGGAGAGCTTTATCAAACTCTAGAGCATCGACAGACAGAAAAAAAGGTCTGCTGATGTTTCCTTGTGATCTGTGTGCGTCTGGATGTTGTCGTCTCTCTTTCTTCTGGGGTGAGTGTGGAGGGAGTCTCTGCTTGGCCTTCAATCTCCTGAAACAAATTACGGGAACATATATCATCTTGAGAAAGTACAACATTCCACTACAGGATGGATCTGGAACTTTAACCTGTAAATATTCTGACTCATTTTCAATATACATACTACTCTTGTTAGAAACCATGTTCAATCTCCTGAAACAAATTACGGGAACATGTATATCATCTTGAGGAAGGACAACATTCCACTACAGGATGGATCTGGAACTTTAGCCTGTAAATATTCTGACTCATTTTTAAGATTACATACTACTCTTGTTAGAAACCATGTTCTTTACATGTATGTGCAATTTGCTTCAAAAATATTACACAAGTATTACAACAAAAAATACAAATTTAGAACATATACAACCGTAATGATGATGACAATATTGGAATTTAGAGTTTACAATGTCTCTAGTACCATGGTACTCAATTCCAGTGCAAGGAAACAGTTACGAATAATTAAACATGTAGTGTCTCCTTTTCGACACCAGTAATAAAACAAAAATGTTCATGCTGCCGTCCAGGGTGCTTCAAATAGTGTTTCAAAAGGAGCACATTTAATTTAATTAGAAAATCAAGTCAAAATGTTTGTATAGGTATCTTACCTGTTCCACCACAATGTTGGATCCTGTTTCAAGAACAGCCTCTGTACAACTTGCATCTCCATTGGTAGATATCTCCACTTCCATTTCAGCATCCAAACAGGGTTCAACAGAGTCAGATGGAGAGGCTCCAGTACTCATGACCTGTTAAAGTACCAAATGAAAATGTAAATTTTTACACAAATCAAACACACATAGGCTGCATGGCAGACATGTCTAACTATACACATGACACAAAAACAATCAAAACAAAAAGAAATTTAAAGTAAAATTGGCACGAGACAAGTCCTAAATAGTCTAGCAACCAATAAATTGAAAAATATAATTTAATAATAAAAATAAAATAAAGTACATGTCGCCTTTGGTAGATAATCATACATGTATAAAGCTCTACAGTGTCTACAAATAGCAAAAACACAGGAGTTCAGTCCAATATGGACCTTTTTAAGTAATAAATGAAAGATATGGGTATACAGTCTGAAGCTCTGGCTCAGGATCACTGCCTGTACCCCTTTGCTGCTAGCATCTAGCGTAGAAGTACTAGAAGACACCTCCCATGCAGACTATTACAGTATTAGTATTACATTAAATCCTAGATATATATGTGTTAGGCACAATGAAGGATATCAAAATAAATGTCAGCAAATTACCTTTAATCGATCACGGTCTGCCATTCTTTGTTCACGAGTACTCGCTGCAATGCTTCTGGGTTTCATCCATTGAAACACAGTGGGACAAGCACCAGGTTTCAGTCGTCGATGTTTCCGTGTCAAGCATCCTACCAGAAAACATACACAGGTTAATTAATAAGCTGTCATTATTGGTGAAGTACCACTGAACAGATTTTCAACCTCAGAATAATCTGAGAAATACCTACAGCACCAACAACACCTATATCATGTGTTCATAGACTTCAAGAAGGCGTTTGACCGAGTCTGGCATGCAGCTCTATGGGCAACAATGAAAGTGTACAACATCAGCCCTAAAATTATTGAAGTCATCAAAAGCCTGTATGACAAGGCTACCAGTGCAGTCCTCCACAACAGCGCCATCGGGAACTGGTTCAGAACAACAATCGGTGTGCGTCAAGGATGCCTACTCTCTCCAACACTCTTCAACATCTTCATAGAGCGCATCATGTCAGATGCTCTTGAAGACCATGAAGGCACAGTTGGCATAGGGGGTAGAGCAATCTTCAATATTCGTTTTGCTGATGACATTGATGGATTGGCTGGAGAGGAACAAGAACTTGAACAGCTGGTACAGAGGCTTGACACCACCTCCAGAGCCTATGGAATGGAAATAAGTGCAGAGAAGACCAAAATGATGTGACCAACAACACCAATGGCATCAATACGGACATCAAAGTCCAAGGGCAATCCCTCAACACAGTGCATAGCTTCAAATATTTAGGAGCCATTGTATCAGACAATGGGTCCCGACAGGAAGTCCTCTCCAGGATCGCACAAACAACTGCTGCCCTGACAAGGTTGAAGCCCATTTGGAAAGACAGGACCATCAGTCTACATTCCAAAGTAAGACTGCTGCGCTCCCTTGTCATCTCCATCTTCCTATATGCTTGCGAAGCATGGACCCTCACAGCAGATCTCCAACGAAGAATACAAAGCATGGAGATGAGGTGCTACAGAAACTTCTGGGCATTTCCTATACCCAACACATCACCAACGATGAAGTCCGACAGACCATCACACAAGCCATTGGACAACACGATGACCTGCTAACAGTGGTGAAGAAACGGAAACTCCGATGGTATGGCCATGTCACCAGATCATCAGGCCTTGCAAAGACCATTCTGCAAGGCACAGTGCAAGGAGGTAGAAGAAGAGGGAGACCGAAAAAGAGGTGGGAGGACAACATTCGAGAATGGACTGGTTTGACACTGAGCGAAGCCATCAGGGCTGCTGAGGACAGAGAAAGATGGCGTATGCTGGTTAAACGATCATCTGTGGTGCCCCTACGACCTTGTGGTTACGGGACAGGATAGGATAGGATAGGTCATTTTTGTGAATATTGTTCATGCACATAAAACATAATTTATTGTGATGTACAGGTCAAAGGATATGGATGGTTTAAGAAAGGTGGGAAATGATCATCTACAAGTTTGCTCAATGCAATGGTGGAAATAAAAATAGCCTACACAGTTTGCCAAACAATGAAGCCTAGGCCTACATTATATCTGTGTGGTTGTAACTGAAACATAACTAAAATCAAAATTACTATACTTAGATGTGCCACTACATACAGCAGTCTACGGTCCTAAGCCAAGTTAGATCTCCTAATAACTGTGCACACCTTTTGAGAGTGTACAGAGTAATTTCATTTGTTGATCTGTTCAGTGTTCGGTCATGGGTGACTGTGTATAGAGGTCGATCGAGGTCGATCGACAAGCCCACCAAAATTATATTAGTAAATACATACAAACAGCAAAATAGCCATAAAAGGTGGATGCTTTACAGCTGCAGTGAGCAAAGTATGATTCACTTACCAGTAGATGTTGGCGTATCAAGGAAGTCTGTAGGCAGAAAATGCTTCGGGCATACAACACTGTTTTCTGTCGGAACAATGTTCCTCACGCTTCACTGCCTGAATCCACTTGGCTCGAAGCATCTTCGACTTTGGAAATTTATGACCTACGGGCGTATTACAGCCATATACTATGCATGTGTTTGAAGCGTGTAAGCAGCAAGGGCCTGTATCTGCCTCCACTCTCTGTAAAAGTTTCCATCTGGGTCGTCTGTTAGACGTCGGCTAATCCCGTTTACTACGTTTGTCGCTGCTTGAGCGAACTGATCCAGCGCCATTTTGCGCTGAGCTGCGCATGTGTGAGAAGATAGAATTTTAATTCTGGAGTAGAATTGTAATGTTGAAGTAGAATTTTAATTATGGTCCATAATTTTAATTCTATCTTTTGACACTAAAAAGCTGTGGAAAAGTGTATCAAAAGGCACAATTTTAATTGTGTCACACAATTAAAATTCTATATCACAATTGAAATTATCAAAACCAAAATTTTAATTATAAACTAGAATTTCAATTCTAATATAAAATTGTAATTGTGGGCTTTTGACACTAATAAGCTACGGTGTCAAAAGTCAGAATTAAAATTCTGTTATAGAATTTTAATTCTGCTTTTGATAATTTCAATTTTGTTACACAATTTCAATTCTCGAACATAGAATTTTAATTATGGAAAGTAAAATTTTAATTCTGAAACATAGAATTTTAATTATGTAATAGAATTTTAATTTTGCCAAGACAGAATTAAAATTCTATACTAGAATTAAAATTCTGGGCTTTTGACACTAATAAGCCGTCATACATTCTGTATGGCAATGGGACTGTGTGTCGTATTGACACGTTTACGACCACACCCTTGCAGTTGCCGTCCGCCGTCGTAATGCCATCAGCAGACGATGCAACAACCTTGGAGATGTCTTCCGCATCAGGCGAGAACGACATAGAGGCTTTCAACATCATCCTTATTATCGTCTACGTCGTCATCATCATCATCATCATCATCATCATCATCGTGGTCGTCTACGTCATCATCATTGTCATCGTCATCATCACTACCATTACCCTCACCTGCCTCTTCTTCTTCCTTCTTTTCTCCTCTATTTGTTCTTGTAACTTCCTCCTCCTCCTCCACATTTTTCTTTTATAGGTCATTCTCATCTGCCGGAATCAGAATTTGTTAAATTTTAAATTATATTCCGCGTTTCAACTGCTTGTGGTTTTGCATTAAATAATTTGAAATTACCAAGGCAACACGACTTGACTAAAAATGATAATAAATTGGCCTGCAATCATTTGTAATTGTATGCGGTTTTAAAGAAAGTAGACGAATAAAATTAGTTTTTTACCCTAAGAGAACACATTTTCAACTGATTTACAAGGATATGTTTTTAAGTAAAATAATAAGGCAGGCAAGCAGAAAACCTTTGTTACATGTTAATGTTCTACAGCTTCAGTTCCCTGTGTCAGGGCCGACGCAGGTATGTGTGTGTGTGTGTGTGTGTGTGTGCGTGCGTGCATGCATGTGTTGCGTGTTGTGCATGCACATTATATTTGTGTGTGTGTGTGAGAGAGAGAGATAGAGTGTGTGTGTGTAGGTGTGTGTGTAGGTGTGTACATGCGTGCGTGCGTTATTGAGCACAATCCTTGCAACGTGGTTTTAGACCTTGTGTTTAGTGGACACGATACGTCCATTTAATCTTATGCTCATAGCTATGACAATACGGTATACCAGTATTCCTTGTGGAGCCGAGCGGTCCCCAAGTCTCCAATTCCAACAACATTGATGCTCCCTTTACGATCAATGTAGAGGAGATTGTGTTGTTTGTTGGTGGCCGTGTAGCAGCTGCTACAGAAGGAGTGAGTTCAGCTGTAGTAGTAAAATATGTATGCATGTTAATTGTTATGTCCATTCACTTTGACTCGTGTAAGTGAAGAAATCGGTATCCCTGTTTTTATAGTCAAACCGAAATTGGCTCTCAAAGTAAGTACATATTTAAATGTGTGTTGTTTTTTAAAATCTCCCTTCCTGTGTGTGTGTGTGTGTGTGTGTGTGTTGTGTTTGTATGTGTGAGAGAGAGAGAGCGAGAGAGAGTATATACATTGCGTGTGCGCGCGCGCACACTTGGGTGTGTAGGTGGTAGAGTGTGGGTATGGGGGTAGGTGTCAAGGTAAATTAGATGGAAATTAATACATTGCGAACTTTCCAAATACTTTTTTCATTAGAGGTTTTCAGTGCTCTCCTCCACTTATAATTCCCGTTGTTTTGTCATGAGTGTGTGACTGCCCGCTGGGGTAACTTAGCTTTTGTGACAGATCGAACTCTTCTAGGCTGTAGCGGTGAAAATCTCCTCAGGGCCTCGTGAATGGATCCAATGGGAACGAAGAAAGGGAGGAAAATTCCACTAAATGTACAAGAACCTTAGAACATGACAACCAACGCACATGTCAGGTTTTGACTTGAAAATAAAGGTAAAACAACAACCACAATAAAAACAATCCAACAAATAATAACTTAATATTCCATCCTCTTTTCTTCCTACATCGTTCTCACACACACACACACTCTCTCTCTCTCTCTCTCTCTCTCTCTCTCTCTCTCTCTCTCTCTTATACGAACACACACACACTCACACATACACACTCTCCCTACCTCTCCATACTCATCTTTCCTCTATCTCCTCACCTCACCCTCACCCACTCAAAGTTTGGTTACATTAGAAGCATATTCAGTGTAACGTGTGCATTTAGAGGTGAGTGAAGAGCGAATAACTGTCAAAGTGAACAAGACGAGCCCCGGGGCAGGCAGAGGATCCATTGACACAGCATCGATCTGACCTCTGTCTCTCTGTACTGACTGAGTCCCCCCCCCCTCCACACACACACACACACACACACCTACACACACACACACACACACAAGCACACACTGCCTAAAACAGTCCCTTTCAAATCTTGTCCATGGGTGGTATTCATGACCGTTGGTTAAGGCTTAACCAATGTTGGTAAAATTAACGACGTTGGTTAAGCTGGAAATTTTAAATTCATGAGGCCTTAGCAGAGTTAACGACGGTTGCTAACCATGCAGGGCTGAGCTTTAACGTTCGCCAACTCGCCAATGGCCCCTAAAAATAGTGTGTGGCGAGCTCGATTTGGGGTACCATTCGCCCGGCTGGCGACTTGAAAATACCGCCAGTGGTAGAGATTCTGTACCTGTACACGGACTTTTGACTTGCAATGTAAAACAAAACACGCGCCAACCGCTTCTGCAGTCAGCACCGGAGACCCGTTCCGATGCATGCTAGGAAGTTAGGTAACGCTAGCAAAGCGAGGGATTTGCGAAGTAAAAATAGCCTTTTCTCGCGAGACTTTCTTCTTTCCCTCGCCGCGAAACGCTACTGCCCTGCCAGATCCTAGCCTTCTTGCTTCCTTGCTTGTATCGGAACGAGTCTCTGATTTCCTTGATGAGTCACGCGAGACTTGCCGTACTTTCGATATTCCCCATTTTCAGTCTTTTGTCAATCTCGAACGATGTGGCGCTTTTTAAGCGGTGTCTCGGAGCCTCCAGCACAAAAAATAAAGTCCGAAGAAGAAAAAAAAAACAGCTGAAGAAGGCACACCCAAGCTCCTTCAAGTTTTGGAACATTGAGGAGGAGGATGTCGATGATGAATAAATTATACAGTGCTTGTTTTAAAAAATGAAACAGTGTTTTGTTGAAATTTATCTTGTTTATTAGCTGCAATAGTTATACAGTTTAAAAAAATGACCGTGCTTTCAATCAAGGGGTCTGGCAACCTGAGAAATATTTTGGCAACTTCAACTTCCCAGGTTAGGAGCCCGGCTGGCTCCTTAGCCTGGCTTGCTAAATCACAGCCCTGCCATGGTTATTTTAACGGAGGGGGCACCACCCGATAACCAATGGAACACTGGTTAAAAATGGCGGCCATCGTTTGGTGGCAACTTCGACAGAGACGAGCTCCGAGGAGAGAGAGAGTATTTCGCGACAGAAGTAATCCACTTGACAAATTTGATGATGTGGAACTGGTATCAAAATTTCGTTTTCGTCGGCATGATATCATCACGTTAACGAACGCGGTAGACAGACTGAAACTGTGTGATCGGCAAGGCGTTTTGTCACCACTTTTACATGTGTGTCTCACTCTTTGTTTTTATGCCTCTGGCACCTTTAATAATCTGTCATATTAATAAAACGGGTTAATATTATTATTATTATTAAAATATTGTTGTTGGATTTTGACTGGTGATGTGTAGGCTTATTGTGTATCTGTATAGTTTATACTCGTAGGGTAATGCAACCCTACGAAATAAAGACAACATTTCAAGTTCCAAACTACCCAGAAACGGCAGAAATTGACACCTCAGTCTAAAAACAAAATGTAGGCCTAACATTACAAACTACAAAGTGATCAAAAGTGATTTCTCTCCTTTCACCCCAACAAAAAGCTCGCTCTCCTTGCTCACTATGATATCCAGCATGCTGTCGGTAGGCTTGCTAATCACGCCACCATTGCCAGACTTTAATCGTGCGGCTGCACGATTCCGATGGGTTATAGGCCTATTTTGTTGACGAAAGAAGGAAAACAGCTGCTTGAATTATGCCCCCTTACGGATATTCCCGCACAGCCCAAAAATAGCCTTGGTTAAGTAACAATGCGTGGACACTCGCTCATGAATAGCGATCTGCTAAACGATGGTTAACGATACCATTGTTGGTTACAAAACCAATGTTGGTAACGTTAACCATCGCCTATAATTTAACTGGCCATGAATTCCACCCCATGACTAGTAAGCTTAAGCCTTTGCTACCGATTGTCTGCACACCAGACGATGCGCCAAAGATTGCAAGTGGGCGCCTCGGCCTCGTGCGGCTTGAGTCAGATCCTGTATCGGCGAGCGCTTTGAGCCTCTTGTGCTGGAAAAAGCGCTATATTAGAACCCAAGTATTTCTTTGTCTTTTCTACCATTTCGGGTGTTTTTTTTTTTGTTGTTGTTGTTTTTTAAACAATTTAAAACATGTAGAAAACAAGGACTATAAATCGGTGTTCCCAATAAAGAGTTATATGTCCCTTTTCTAGGTGATTATCCGGCATTAAAGTAACGGATCCTGTTTTTACAATTTAACGCTTTTTGTGTGTATTTTTTTTTTCATTTCAAATGTAGTGCATCGTGCTGAATGTTGGATATGGTGATAAAGTTAAGAACTAGTAATGCTTTCAACGGCATCCATACATCCATCGAAACTCTTCTGCCGCAATTGCGAAAAGGGTTGTTAGTGTTTAATGTGAGGGTTTACAACGTGGCTCACATCGGATGTGTTTCGGACTTACTGGCGTAATCAATGACGATTACTCTTTATTTGTGCAACAATGTCTTTTTTTCTTTCTTCGGCTTTTAGATTCCTATTAATGGGTCCACTTTGACTATGACGCCTCGACAGACCCTTTAAACATTCACAGTGAGTGTTGCCCCACTAAAAGAATAAACTTTCAGCCAAAAATAATTTTTTCCAAACTATAGTTTTTTTTTATATGAATAAATTACATAGTTTCTGTGCCTATTAATAGGTACAGCCGTTGGATAGCCGGCCAACATTCTGGGCTAAAAATAGCAGCTTCCCAAGCCGGTAAGAGACAGATTCTCAACAAAATATTGCGCGTTAGGTTTTTGGTTTGAGGCTGGTAAGATAGACCCTGCCATACCCTAGACACCAAAGAGGCATTCTTCAAGCCACCTGGTTCACTCAGAAATAAGATCAAAGGTCTCATGGCTATGGTATCGATGTTCCGTTAAAAACAGGGGAAATCACTCCCTGTCAGAACTAAAGTGGAACATTCAAACTTTAGCTGTTGCCGAAAGCCCAATATATCATTGTTTAATGTAATAACAATGCGAATTTTAGGACAAACCCGTTTTGGCCAAAAAGTAAACAAAGCCTCAATTGTGGCTTTTTGATAAATTGTAATTTTACAAATCTCTAGACTGTGTAGAATTAACATATAAGATGGTCTTTCATCACACTCATTCATCAACTCTCATATCTTTGGATAATATTTCAAATTAATTGAAAACAATCAATTCGATTTGCTATACGAAGTTCACTATGCTGTCCAGGATTAGCAGTATTGTCAGGGTTGATTGCTTTTGTTTGTTCTGTTTTGCCCAGCATGGCTGCTTTGTATTTACTCAGGCTAACGATGTCGATCAAACGCCTTAGAAAGCCAGTCAGCTGGAAAGTCACCTGGTAAATTGAGTTGTTCTGTCGATTGAGTCGCCGACACCACAGCCTGTTTATTTTTCTCTCTCTTTCTCTCTCTCTCTCTCTCTCTCTCTCTCTCTCTCTCTCTCTCTCTCTCTCTCTCTCTCTCTCTCTCTCTCTCTCTCTCTCTCTCTCTTTCACTCATAAAGCACAAACGCCTTTAGGCCGTACAAGTCAAGCAATTGTTCCTATTTTTAGCGCTCTTAACTTCCTTTTAAAAAAAAAAACGCCGGGCTCTTGGCGAACAATAATCTAACTCAAGTCGTCAATGTCCAGCATCAGGCTCATTGTCAAAGCCACGGGCACATGTTGCCTTTCAGTACAGCTTCTGGCTTAGATACCGTAGTTATGAACACGGTATACCTAGAATGTGTATTTATGAATCCCCACCAACCTAACCAACGAACGAATTAATTTGCAAAAGTAACCAAATCACAACTTAGCCATGGAACAATTAAGTTGCGATTGTAATCGAATCACATCAGCAGCAATTAAGCTTAAATCTTTTCCTCACATTGATAGATGGGATCTTACAACTGGTATCCTGTTACAAGTATATCAGATAAAGCCGATAGACATGGCACGACCGTAGCAAGCAATGACCGCGAGGCTTTCTGAAATAATGTTTACATTAGCATTATGTTTCCGTGCTGGCTCTTCCTATTAGTATTAATGAACATGTTGTGATCTTAAGTGCTGTGGTCCACCGTTAACTGATATATTGGTTAATTAAGTCATTTTTTCCTAAGGCACGACACCAGATAGCGTGTACTGGTGTGTGTTGTATTGACAATAAAACTATATCATTGTGATAGCAATCAACTATGGGAAACCGTATCTGTGGTGTAATGATAACAACGGGTATTTACTTCAATCAGTTCGCTCTACGCATGGTAACGATGGGCGCGAGTTTTCCCTACAACGATGGACAATGAGTTTCCACAATGCATGTGATAACATTCGTGATATCAAAGAAACCATCTTATTTTTTCCTGTAGTATATGATCACAATCAATATTTCCTCCAGTTAGGTCTTATAAAACAATTTAAAAAAAACACAGTACTGATAAAATAATTCTTAACCCAGTAATTGGCCCATGAACATGGTACTGACTGCGCTATGATTAGTCACCATTCGTATTGCTTACAGTCGGCTTGTGATAAACTATCAGGACTAAAAGGTTAATTAAACATGGTTAGTTGCGATAAGACCGTTTTGAGTGCTTTTCAAAAAATGTCTGGTTTGATCGGTTGAACGGCCAACGATCGATTTCATTGAATATTTTATTTTAATGTTTCTTCATGCACATGTGATTTTAAACCACTTCAATCCCACGCGTGGCCATCCTATCCTATTGTTCCCGTAACTCGAAAGTCGTTGGGGCACCACAGATGAACGTTTAACCAGCGTACTCCATTTTTCTCTGTCCTCAGCAGCCCTCATGGCTTCTCAGTGTCAAGCCAGTCCATTCTCGAATGCACCTCTTTTTCTGTCTCTCTTCTTCTGCCTCCTTGCACCGTGGCTTGCAGGATGGTTTTGCAAGGTCTGATGCTGTGGTGATGTGGCCATACCATCGGAGTTTCTGTTTGTTTACCATTGTGAGCATGTCATCGTGTTGTCCAAAGGCTTGTGTGGTGGTTTGTAGGACTTTGTCATTGGTGATGTGCTGATCTGAAGCGTTTTTTGACCATGATGTAGTCAATCTGGTTGTGATGCTTCCCGCTGGGACTGTGCTTAGTCCATCGTCTGGATTTTTTGTGGGGACCAAGTGTGTTTGCCAGTATCAGATTGTAGTATCTGGCAAACTCCCAGAGTCTCAGACTGAGACTTCTGTCATTTGTCTCGTTGTTGCAGTGGGGTCCACACCTGTCTCCCTAGTTTTAATACGCATCTTGGCCCAACTTTGTCATCTAAGTCGCCTTGAACTATGACTATGTTCTTCTTCGGCGTGGACATGCAAACAACAATCGTTTCTACTGTAGAAACGCACAACGAGATTCGGTTACCAGCGCTGCTGCTGCATTTGGGAAATTGTGAGCCATTTTGTCGTTATTACTGGTAGCTTGCTTGACAGGATGATTTTTACCGCGAGCCACATTTTATATTTTGACCAATATCTGGAGGCTGAATGGGGATCGAACAACTGTTGCCATCATAGCGAGTGTCAGATATCGATCAGGGTTACGCTTGAATCGGGGCATCATACACAGTGTATGAGCTTGCTGAAGCATACGCCGTACTAAGTATGGAGTGTGTCTCATCACTCAGCTAGGCTGTGTGGCAAAGAGTAGGTCGGAAAGCTCTTGTACTCTTTGTGCCGTTGCTTGCTACCTGTCCTCAAATGCTCCTCAACCTGCTTTTTTTTTTTTACCCCACCCCATTTTCGTCCTCTATTTAACCTTCCCCACCATGCTATTTTCATTTTTTTTTAAATTATTTTTTTTTATTTATTATTTTATTATTCGTTATTAGAACAACACTTTACTAATATAATACCCAAAGTAAATGTTTTTAGTTGTTCCAGAACTATTGCTAGATTAATATATAATGTAAGCTTGAATTCATGGTATACAAAATATTTGAAAAATGTTACATGTATATGTGCTGGGACTATTTGATTTTACTGTTTTAACAGCACTGTACAAAGAAATGGAATTATTTTATCTGAACAAGACGATATTAGAGTCATCTTATATAGTTCGATGTTATAAGACATCGCGCGTATCATTGTCGGCACAGATTTATTTAAGTTACTATAATTAACAATTTCTATTTGTTTGTTTGTTTCTCTGTTTGTCATGGTTGTCTAAAATCACATTATTATGAAAAGACGTGAAATTAAAATATTGAATTGAATTGACTGTTTTCCTACCGCTACCCTCGTCCTTTGTCATCCTACCCCATCTTGCAGTCTTCCTACAAACCCAAATCCACCCCACCCTCGTCTTTTATATCCTACTGGCGCTACATACTTTGAAAAGACAAAGAAGAAGGAGAAGCGAACCAACCTGCTGACTTCCTACCTTCATCCCTTTTTTGTTCTCCTCGTACCATACCCCCACTCTTTCTGTCGACTCGGACTGTGCTGTGAATAAGACTGGAGAGGAGATCAGATGACCAAAAATCGTTTGAGTCTGTCGCCGCCGACCTTTTGGTGGTTTGCTGAGGATGGGTAAGAGAGAGTGCCAAACAAAAGGGAATTGTGTGGTGCGGACAGAGAGAGAGAGGGAGTGAGAGAGAGTGTGTGTGTGTGTGTGTGTGTGTGAGTGTGTGTGTGTGAAGATGAATATTAGGACCAAGATAGAAAGCACAGGGAATGTTGGGAGAGGATCATTGAGTGCTTGTAAGTTAACGACATCCGGCACACGCTGAAAAGAATATTCCCAAGCCTCATTCATTATTATTAATCTATGTATTACTGTCTGTTCTTCGGCAACGCCCTGGCAGTGCCACAATCGCCTCCATCTCAACAGCAATCCTCCTCATCCTCCTCATCCTCATCCTCCTCCTCCTCCTCCTCCTCATCATCATCATCATCATTATCATCTCTCCTGCTATAGCACTGTCGCTGTCTGATTCGTATCGTGTTGGTCGGTAGAGGGAACACTGGGCACAAGTCAGAAAATTGAATGGTTTATTTGCAAGTCTGCTAGTTCCAGCGTACATTTGTCTGCCGTTCCTGACCTGATTCAATTTACTCGCTCTTTGCTAACCAAACACACAAGGCAGAGACCTCGCAGATAAAGAACAGATCGATCCGTCACTTTCTCTTCCTTCTGCCCTTCCCAGGCCTGGGTCTCTTTAGTGTGATGCCATACAAGCTGCTTCTTTATCTAGTTTTTTTCACCAACACCATAAACACTAGCTTGCGTGTCTCCCGTGTCTTGTGACAGTCTCTTGAGTGTAATGACTACAAGATTGTTCTTTTCAAACTGTTAAGCAAAAACATAATGGCGAACCTGTGTCATTATCCAGTTTATTAAACAAGCCATAAACACCAAGATTGCTGTAGTCTGTGTCTTGCGTCTATCTCTTAATTCAGTGTGATGACTGACTATAAGACTTTTACAGCTCTTCGACATGAACACAAACACTGGCGAACTTGTTCTTTTTGTTCAGCATTTGAACTAGAACCGCGTCGTCTTGTTGCTTAACAAGTTTGTACTTGCTCTTTCTAATTTGCTCTTTGTCCATGTCTTACCTCTTGTCCATGTCTTACCTCTTGTCCATGTCTTACCCCTTGTCCATGTCTTACCTCTTGTCCATGTCTTACCTCTTGTCCATGTCTTACCCCTTGTCCATGTCTTATCCCTTGTCCATGTCTTATCCCTTGTCCATGTCTTACCTCTTGTCCATGTCTTATCTCTTGTCCATGTCTTATCTCTTGTCCATGTCTTATCTCTTGTCCATGTCTTACCTCTTGTCCATGTCTTATCTCTTGTCCATGTCTTACCTCTTGTCCATGTCTTATCCCTTGTCCATGTCTTATCCCTTGTCCATGTCTTACCTCTTGTCCATGTCTTATCTCTTGTCCATGTCTTATCTCTTGTCCATGTCTTATCTCTTGTCCATGTCTTACCTCTTGTCCATGTCTTATCTCTTGTCCATGTCTTACCTCTTGTCCATGTCTTACCTCTTGTCCATGTCTTATCCCTTGTCCATGTCTTATCCCTTGTCCATGTCTTACCCCTTGTCCATGTCTTATCCCTTGTCCATGTCTTACCCCTTGTCCTGTCTTACCCCTTGTCCATGTCTTACCTCTTGTCCATGTCTTACCTCTTGTCCATGTCTTACCTCTTGTCCATGTCTTACCTCTTGTCCATCTCTTACCTCTTGTCCATGTCTTACCTCTTGTCCATGTCTCACCTTTTGTCCATGTCTTCCCTCTTGTCCATCTCTTACCCCTTGTCCATGTCTTACCTCTTTTCCACGTTTTACTCCTTGTCCATGTCTTACCCCTTGTCCATGTCTTACTCTTGTCCATGTCTTAACCCTTGTCCATGTCTTACCCCTTGTCTATGTCTCACCCCAGGTCCATGTCTTACCCCTTGTCCATGTCTTACCTCTTTTCCATGTCTTACCTCTTTTCCATGTCTTACCTCTTGTCCATGTTTTACTCTTGTCCATGTCTTAATGCCTCTTGAGTGTGATGACGACAAGATAGTTCTTTTCCATTTTTTAACCAGAACAAAAACTACTGGCAATATTCTTCCCTATACAGAACGGAGATAACACACTTATTTCCTCAAAGGTTTGCGGCCATTATTTTCATTTTTATTTAAAGTTTAGAATGCAAAATTAGCAAATTAATATTCTTTTTCTTCTACCTCTCCCTCCCTCTCCCCCTCTACCTCTCATATCCAGGAGCTTTTCATCAAAGAACAAAGCCATAAGATAATTCTATTCATAAACTCAATCATGTTCCTTTTATAGTGTTTCAGCAAAATTTTTAAACTCTACAATGCTTGTTCTTTTTCTGCTTTTGAACTAGATCAGGAGTGCAATAGTCTATTTAATTCTATTCTCTCCTGTATCTCGGAAGTCATTGGGGCACCACAGATGACCCTTTATCCAGCGTTCTCTCACTCTCTCTCTCTTCTCTCTGTCCTGCAGATTAGGGGATTAATTGTAGATTATAGTCGCACGACACCGGAGCGTATAGGCGACTACTGGTCACATTATTTGACACCAGGTGGTAGGGGGAAAATAATTGTATTATTGATTATTGTCACAAAGAAAGGGGTTGGGGGGATGAGGATAAGCACTTAATCCCTCGCACTGTGTTGCCTCCATTGTTTAGGCCAACGTTGCGATGACATTCAAGGGATTAAGGCTGGGAGTTACTAAAGAATGAGAGACAGTCAAAAGGGCAGACGAGCAGAAGGTAGGCTAAACTAGTAAGAATTCAAACAAGGGGGAGTCCAGGTGATACAGTTTCTAACTAGTCAATTTTATTAAATAGAATTAGGTCGTCTGAGTTGGATAATCTAAGGATGAGTCACTGAATATTGTCAATAATAGTTGGAAGTATCTTGGAGATATTCTGGGTGGGCGCCTTAGGGAATGCTAGGGCGACTGAGGACTGCTTTCATCACTGAGCAGGAGGATATCTGGATTGTTCAGGGTGCTTGGCCAGAGTATCTTCGAATTGTGGTGCTCGTTAGGTAATAACTTAGCTCCGGTTTGCGAAGGGCGGTGGTTGGTCCAGGATTCTGGATGGTCGGCTTTTCAAAGGAGTTCTCGAAGTTAGCTTGTGGCCCAATGCGGGGCAGTAGGTCACTTTCTTGGATAACGGCTTGGTTGTGCAACTTCTGGTGGCGATACAGTGCTGGTTTTCAGCCTTCGTGGCTGGCTGGCTGATTGACGAAACTTGGGAGGTACGCTTCACATTGACGCCCTGGGTTGTCAGGGTCGCCCGCAGCGGGTCTGGCGTCTTACAGCTGGCAGGGCCGGTATGGTCGCCCTGAATAGGAGCCCGTCTGTAAAGTAGTACAGACTCCAAATCAGCTAGGTACATATATCCTGGGTGCAGCGCCTGTTTGCGCGCGTGCCCATCAGATTTTCAAACTTGGTCGGACCGGTCAAGAGTTGACCGGTTCGTACCAGCAGTCCGACAATTGCAACCAGGGTTATTTTTTTTACCCTGTTAGCAAAATATCTCATTTTTACCTTGTTTGTATCTTGTGAGCAACATATTAAATTTCATTTTTACCCGTTTGTATCCTGTTAGCACCATACTTCATTTTTAGCTATTTGTACCATGTTAGCAACATATTTCAATTTTACCTGTTTGTATCCTGTTAGCAACATATTTCATTTTATCTGTTTGTATCCTGTTAGCAACATATTTCATTTTTACCTGTTTGTACCCTGTTAGCAAAATATCTCATTTTTACCTTGTTTGTATCTTGTGAGCAACATATTAAATTTCATTTTTACCCGCTTGTATCCTGTTAGCACCATACTTCATTTTTAGCTATTTGTACCATGTTAGCAACATATTTCAATTTTACCTGTTTGTATCCTGTTAGCAACATATTTTATTGGTACCTGTTTGTATCCACTTTACAGCAAGCAACACATTTGAAAGCAAATTATAATTGACGCTGAAAGTAGTTAATGACGTTCCATGTTCGGAAAAAATCTCGTTTGATTGCTTTCTTTAAAAACAACAACACATTTTTGAAAAGTAATTACCATCCTTCTCCTCCCAATTTATTTGAGAATTCCCTATGAGTTTTACATTTCTGCGTTCATTTCTCTTCAATGAAACATTAATGCAACAACAATCTTTAAGTTTAGGATTGACGTCCTTTACTTGATAGTCATTTCTTTGTTTGCTCATTTAATGTATTCTCTAATCGATTTGTTTGTAGAATTATTTTACAAGGCCTTTTTTTCGTTTTTGAAATTATTGTGTATGCAATGTATTAACATTTCCATCCCTTCGTTGCTGTTTCTTTCAAAGTGAACAGTAATTCGTTCCCAAGAAAATGTCATGCTCGCATTTCTGCCTTCTTCCACATTCCTTTTGTTGCTGTTCGCTTCTCTGTTTTGTCTGCAAATGTGTAAGCAAGGAAAAGATCACTCCAGGGACACCGGAAACCCGGGGACAATGGTCCTGCGCATGCGCTGTTGTGCTTTCCGCTTTTCGCAACGAGTTAGCGTTTGGCTTTTTCGACAAAAGGCACACGTGCTCTCGTGCCCCGCGAGACACGTCCCTTTGCCCAGATCCCATTTTCAACATTCGGCTTCAGAAGCATGCTGCAACATCCAAGGTATTCTTCGCGTTGTGCATTTGGCATATGTTCTTGTATTTCTTTCTGGCCTTTCTGCCTCTCTGTCTTTCTTCCTTTTTTTCATTCGTTTCTTCTCCACTCCTCCCCTTATGTACACTGTACCAGTACTACAGGAAAATAAAAATATATGCAGCTTTTTTTATGTACCGATGCATTACATTTGACTGCAATGTACTTCAACGATAAGTTTCTCTGTTTCACATTTCCCATTCAGTACTGCATATTGCGTGTTCAAGAAGCTGGAATGCTACTCCAATCCAAAAGTTACACCGTAGCTCGGTCCCTGAGGTGCAGATCTTCAAGGAGATAATTCACTAGTATCTAACTCCCTTCAAAGAAATAACTTGCGAGTATCTAACGTCCTGACGTTGGAAGTTTATCCGTTGACTCTCTTTTCTTTTCGCATCGATGAGCAGACGAAAGCTTTCCAGTTTGTCTGGAGATCGCTTTCGTTTCCCTTGTGGTCAAAACCAAGTTTCCGTTTCCCTTCCCATGCTGATTGCGGTGAGATTGGTTTTATGTTTTTTAACCTTCCCGTTTCTTCTTTTTTCTGCCGTTCTGTTGTTGAGTGCGGCGAGATAGATTTTGATGATGTGTTTTCTATTTTCCACATGAGTGATCAATGTTGATGGGCTTGCTGTGAAAGCCATCTTCTGCCGATTTTTTTCTCGTCCTTGGGGATATAGGGGTACAGCGGTGGAAGTGCCAGAAGATTTGTTTCACTGTGGAGAGTAAAGGTGATATGTAGCGGTGGTGGGAAAGTTGAGTTGCTGATGAGGTTATGTACGTAGGTGTGTGTGGTGTGGTGTGTCTATGCGTGTGCGCTGAATGCGAGTGTATACGTTCAGGATGTACCTTTGTCTGCTAACGTCTGCTTTCAACATTATTGTCACAAGTACTCTCTCAGGTCCGCTTCCTTTTAATTTAGTATCCTTTTTTACAATCATCATCGTCGTCGTGGTGGGCATAACCATCCTTCTTCACCATCTTTCTCCTCCTCCTCGTCGTCATCATCATCATTATCAGCGGCAGCATCGTCACCTCTGTCGCCTTCGCTGCCCTCACCATCACCATCCTAAGCACTTTTCAAATCTACCACCCATAATTGCAATTCTACACTCGCGTACTTGTCTTCGCTTTTCTCGAATGTCAATTGCAGTGGCTATCATTGTTCCCACCAGCAACAGCAGCAGTGCGGTCACTGATCCTGCAGTATCATTACGAATGAGTAACAAGTTCCTGCTTGCAATATTTCGCTAATTTTCTTCTATTGTTAACAGTGTTTTCCAGTATTCATGGCAGTTGTCATCACCACCATCATCAGCTAGAAGATATCAGCATCATCTTATCGTCGGCGTGGTCATCACCATCAGCAGCAGGAATATTATCATCATTTACATCATCAGGAGCAGCGACAGCACAATCATCGTTCTCACCGTTGCCGTCATGATCGCATCAACAGCTGCATCCACGAGAAGAAGAAAAAGAATTAGAAGTAGTAGACAACCAACCAACTAAACATCATTAGCATCATCTTACAGTAGCAGTGGTAGCTTTAGCAGTGTTATTTCCGTCATTACCAATCTTTTCCAGAGGGGACATGGTGATTTCTGGACAGCTGGAAAGTGAAGGTGCTACCACCATAGGCTCTGGCATCATTATTAGATACAGCAACAGCAACATTTTCAGCATTCTCCGTGACCTCAGAAAGTTGCAGACGACATCAAGAAGAAATTCGAAACAACTAGAAACGAGGCAACCATTACCACATTTGACTTCATCATCATTATCGTTGCTATTATCGTTTAGCAGCAGAAGTCGCATCACCATCCTCATTATTATCACCACATCAACTGCAGCAGCAGCAAAAAATATGTACGTCAATATGTTTTGTAATAGAAAGTTATAGACAATATCAGAAAAAAATTCGAAGAGACGGATCAATAGTTGAAATTCTAGGGGATGATGCGCCGATGTGGTTTGTGATATAATAAACCGTTCCGGATTTATCCTGTAGCGTAATGTAATACACTTCCTGATGGATAAAACTATGAGTTTCTTTTTCTCCCTCCCTCTTCCTCCACTCAACCTTTCTTCAGCCCCAACCTTCTCCGTTGGAACACGATCAGCGCTGCTAACCCAGTCTTTTCCCCATCCTTACAGTCTCCAATTATCTTCCCGAAAGACAGCAAAGGCGAAACACGCAATGGTACGGTGCTGTTTCCCCACACACCCTCCCAACTGCAGAAACTAATTTCTGACTGATGCGTCTGCAGTGGGAAGGACTATGAGAGCTCCAAGAAGCGAGAGAGTGACGATTGGAATAGAGTTTCGATCGAGCAACGTTTTTTGATCACCAGACTGTCTCCAGTCCACCGACGCCCCCTCCTATGCATCTGCATCTTGACACTGAAGTGAACAGGAAATTGATTTTAAAGGAGAATGAGAGTGAAGAAGGATGGGAAAGGGTATTCAAGAACTTGTGGAGATGTGTGTAATTTCTTCTTCTTCTTCTTCTTCTTCTTCTTCTTCTTCTTCTTCTTCTTCTTCTTCTTCTTCTTCTTCTTCTTCTTCTTCTTCTTCTTCTTCTTCTTCGTTGTTGTTGTGGTCGTTGTTTGTTGTCATCATTATTAGTAGCCAACATAATTCTCTTGACGAACATTTACCACTTTTCAGACCCTTGATCATTTCCAAATATAGTTCTGTTAAATTCCACCTCAAAGGTAATTAAAAAAATCTGATTTGCTTGTCGAATCTGTTGATGCATCGGTTGGTTTGTTGATAGTCTTGTTCAGAGGTCAATATGACATGGGTTTTGAACATTTTTTTCAACCAAAGCTGTTGTAAACGCTGTATGTTAAGGTCTTAGAAAGTGGACAGAACACACAATATTATTGAGTTGTGGGTTACAAGTAATGCACTAACATTTAACGCGACTTTCAGAGCTTTGCCTCTTAATCAAAAGACATTCTTTTGTCATTATACTTTTTTTTTTATAATCCTTCGGATATGTGAGTGTGTAAGAATACGAGCGCGCGCGTGTGTGTTTAACTCACCACCAGTAGACTACATGTTTTTAGCCGTCTTATCTTTGTTCAAGTACTAAGGAAATTGATCAATTTTAAGTGGAAGAAGACACGGGCTTGGCTCTTTGTGCCCTAAATCAGACTGTTGCTGCTCGTGCCCCAGCGTCTCCTGCTGGCAGCGCTATATTGACAGCACAGCGATCTATGTCATGGAAATGAAGTTGTAGGTGGGGGGATATGGCTTGGCTCTGGCAAATTTGGACTGCTCTCTCGGGGGCGAGTGGCCAGCGCCGGCCGATAATTGTTTTGGCCAGTCGCCCCTCCCGCTCGCTCCTCCGTCACTTGCCGCCCGTAATTGATCGCCTCATGACTCCTGTTCCCCATTCAGACACCTTTCTCTCCCTTTACTTCCTTCCAACCAACATACCCACCACCTCCTCCCCATTCGTTTACTCTTTTTTGCATTTTTTCTCTTCCTCTCTCTGTCTTTCTCTCTCCCTCCCTGCCTCTCTCTCTCCCCCTTTTCTCCCCCTCCAGCACGTCCCTTTCAGACACCTTTTCTCCTTTCCTCTGTGACTCTTTGCCTTTGACTCCATCTCCCACCCATGCCTTCATCATGCCATTTACTTCTTGGTATCAAAGACCAAGAACATTATTCACAATATATACTTATTCTTCTCTTATCATCCACTCCACAACCATACTTACATTCCGCGTTTCTCCATGCTCGCCATTATTTTTTGGGTCTAGCCATCATGTCTGTGAATTGTTTCGGGCAAACAGTTAACTAACTGCTACCAAATGACGCAAGTTCTCTTGCATCTTTCTGCTACTATTCTTTGGAACTTTCGTGCTTACTCCCATATGATGACGACGACGACGATGATGATGATGATGATGATGATGATGATGATGATGATGATGATGATGATGATGATGATGATGATGATGATGATGATGATGATGATGATGATGATGGAGGAGGAGATTTGTAAGACCCTTAATCCACGATGAGAAACGTATGCTCAAAACGCGACAATTCCTTCTGAAATGCCCAGTATTCATTACCCCCATCTTCCATATTTTGGTCATCAAACATTTCACTGGACTTGTTCGATGTCTCAATCATTGATAATTTTCATGTATGTATGTCGCTTGCAGTTTTCGACATTTTTAACTTTTAACAGTTTATCTTTCCCGCGAAGAGAACCATTTATAACTTTTTTCCTCTGTCATGTGTTGTTGTGAATATTTCGTTTTGAAGATTGTGGTTTCGATTTTTACCTGTAAGGAATTTTCTTTTTTTCTTAAGTCACCCAGGGTGTTATCCGACCTATACCTTTTACTGCTAGTACTACCGTTACATGCTGTGTGTTATTGCGCGAGATGCCTGTTAATTATAACTGCCACGAACCAACGACTTGTGTTTTTTTTTTTAAAATCAGTTTATAGTCCCCTCTCTTCCCGATAAGGATTTTCAGAGAGGAGACATATATGGACTTGTGTCCTAGTACTAGTATTGATATACTGCAGTAGCCTGTAGCCCCTTCAACCTTTCGTCTACCACAAAATTGCCGTCGTCCTTGTAGACTGCCTCTGGCAAATGTCTGGTTTGTTTTTTTCCCTCTCGCTACACTAACATATTGCCTTACTAATAACTAATAAAGCAATTATGGTAGTCCGTATGTCAGTGATGTGACCATTATTATTAGCTAGTAAATGGGGAGATAAAGTTTCGGGTGCAGTTTCGTACCCAAAATTAGACTATAATATCTACTCATATTTGAAATTAATAGATTATTATCGTATACACACAATCGTGCGAATTTGAAAAATGAAACGTAAGACAATAGGGTTAAATTGGTTGCGAACATTTACCATCTTACTGCTGCCATCAATGTGGTGATTGTTTAAGTGTATTTACTTTATTTTTTTAAATCACTTTTTATATAGCGCTTTACCAAATCAAGAGCCGCTTAAAGCGCTGGCCGATACAGGTTCTAACTCAAACGGCCCGAGACGCCCACCAGCAGCCTTAGGGCGCATGGTCTGACGCCCGGACAACTGAGCACAATCCTGGGCAGCCAGGGATGGGGGAGAAGGACCAAGTGCATGCTGGGTGTGTTCTTGTTACCGGCACTCACCCGTCTAGGTCAGGATCTTTAAAGTCCGTTATGGTAGAATGTATGCGACG
>CM072519.1:28983024-29203726 GCA_036898135.1 Oncomelania hupensis
TCTCTCGCTCTCTCTCTCTCTCTCTCTCTCTCTCTCTCTCTCTCTCTCTCTCTCTCTCTCTCTCTCTCTCTCTCTCTCTCTCTCTCCCTCTCCCTCTCAATTTGTTAAGGGACAGATATTAGATTTTCTAATTAGTCAAAAATTTGAATCCCAAATAACAAGTTTGAACGTTTCTCGCTCTTCTAGCATTTTGATCAGTGTGTTTAAAATGTTTTATCTTTTTGTATCTGTTTCATGTGCTGTCGCTGGTTTCAAAATATAGGTAAGCAACATTTTCATATCTTCTTCTTCTTATTATTATTGTTATTATTATTATTATTATTATTATTATTAGTAGTAGTAGTAGTAGTAGTAGTAGTAGTAGTAGTAGTAGTAGTAGTAGTAGTAGTACTAGTAGTAGTAGTAGTAGTAGTACTAGTAGTAGTAGTATTAACATTATGTCTTCTTACCTCTCAAGTAACAAACGGTTGTCTCTGACAGTGCACCGATGCCATCTCTCCTTTTCGAAGTCTGTAACTTCAAGTTCTGCGGACCAGTTTCTTTTCAACTCTGCTTTAGTTATCCTCCAAGCAAAAAGGAATTATGGGACGGACAAAGCGTCCTTTGATTTCACCTGAACCTTGCAAATGAGTTAATGATGTCATTAAAGGACACGCTTTTGTTGCCGCCCGGAAAGAAACGGGACGCGTCCATTTTGCCTTTATTCTCATCTCTTCTGATTCCTTCTCCAGAAATTCTCTTCTAATGTCTTCTCTTCTCTTGTCACTTCTTTTTTGACTTCTTCTTTTTATTTCTCTGGATTGTTCTATTTGCCTTTCTTGTCTAATTTCGGTTTTCCTCAGGCAAGCAATTTTAAGCTCGGCTTTCGAATTACTAGCAAATTGACTTTCAGTTTTCCGTTCCTCAGCTTTTGTTTGGATCTCTTTTGGGATTTTCTGCAAATTTGCTTAATTTAAAACTGATTTTTTTCTCCGGAATTAGAATTAGAATTGAACATCAAAAAGTAGAATAATTATAATATCATTGATAGAGTTATTTGTGTTAAATTGATAGATAGATAGGATAGATATATAGGATAGGATAGAAAACTGACTTTTAGGTTTTGGGGAAACAACTTAATTATTTCTTTTGTTAGCATAATGTTGAGTTTTGACTGAGTCATGGGATTATTTCATTTCAGTCAGTGCATTCATGAATTGAAATACTATATCAAAACGGTTTATAATAGGATGTGCTTCTGTTAATAACGAAGCAAACAAAAAAATCCATGTTCTTTCCATCTTCCCTGCCTTTACACCACCTGTTCGAGTGATGGATGTGTATTTGTTGTGTGTGAGGGTGGATGAGACAGGTGAGCGTATGTGTTGGTACAGATCGCCGCGCTTTCAGCCTGATTGATTTTGGGAAAGGCGCGTATATAGCATCCAGTATTATTATTAATAATAATAATAATAATAATAATAATAATAATATTATTATTATTATTATTATTATTATTATTATTATTATTATTATTATTATTATTATTATTATTATTATTATTATTATTATTATTATTATTATTATTATTATTAATGAGTTAAGGTTTATTCTATAAGTTGATCCGCACCCACCCTATCACACCCACTTACAACGCACACGCGCCCTCACACAGCACACGCACGCCCGCCCCCTTCCCATACACACACACACACACACACACACACACACACACACACGAAGTATTGATCCCTAGTGTCATGGTGGACGGATCGTTTTAATTGATCTCATTAAATGCGTTACAGCCGAGCAAGAGTATCCGTACTGGTTTCCTCTAATATTGTTACGGCGATTGTAGCTTTGGAAAGAGAATATAATTTCCTAAATTGTTTTTGTTAATTTGAGTTAAAGCACTATCTTGGCGAACATGAACAATTTCGTATTTTTTATTCATCGTTATAGTTGATTAATTTTGAACCCAGATTTTTTATTCACATTCAAAAAGCAACACAGAAAATTCACGTGGTTTAAGAGGTAAAACTGCATACACGTAATTATCGGGGGACAATTTATTTAATTGAAAAAAATACCCGTGTTATGGAAGAAAAATAATTGTGTTCAGATTCATTTTATTGTGTGAGTTATGGCGGTTCTTTAAAGATTATCTTCTAGTTCAAATAATAAAAGGACCAGTCAGGTGAACGTTAAAAATAGAATATTTATAATGTCATTGATTTGTGTTAAGTGTCGAATTTGAAATTTTAAAACAGATACATTTCAATAAACGATGACTCTAGTGTGTTTAATGCTTAAGAAATAATGTTTTGTTAATAATTTATTTAAGTTAAAAAATTAAAGTGGTTTCTTCAAAGTACATGTAGTGTTGAAAAAGGGCTTGAAATAATTTGAAGATGATTATTCAGAAATGTTTCTTACAGTCTAATGCGCAAAGAATCAAGAATGACACTGCACTGTCTTTTCATTAATGTCTGAAGAAATCTGAATTTTTTTTGGGGGGGAGGGGGGAGGGTGAAAGTAGGGATGGTAGTGGGTAAAAGAAATTCTAATTATTCTTTCAGATAACTTCCCCAGCACTCTCCACACACAGAATGCAAGACTGTACGCAAGACTCGTTTCTAATATTATTTTCAGAATTACCTGTCAAAAGGGGGCTGTATTGTGAATTCATTGTGATTAATCATTTTTTTTAATTTTTTTTTGGAAGGATACTGTTATGCTGTTGCACCCACCGAACTTCCTGCTACAATGCTGTTGTATGATCACCAAGCTCACTTAGCCACGCACGATTTCGCCTTTTAATGTTCAAGTGAGGCACTATCGACAAGGGAAAGCTGGAGACTTAGTTCGTTAGCGCTCATGCATACACAGATATGTATGATGTTTAGAACACATCATAATGTGTATTTTCCTCTCCTTCCCCTCTTCGCTCTCTCTCTCTCTCTCTCTCTCTCTCTCTCTCTCTCTCTCTCTCTCTCTCTCTCTCTCTCTCTCTGTGTGTGCCCGAAGTCTTATTGTATAGGTTTTGGGATCTATTGGGTGACATATAAATACCACTAAATACTACTACTACTACTACTACTACTACTACTACTACTATTACTACTACTAATACTAGGCCTACTACTAGACCTACTTTTTCTTCTCCTTCTTCTTCTTCTTCTTCTTCTTCTTCTTCTTCTTCTTCTTAACGCAATCCTTTTCAATAAGTCGGAAAATTTTGTCTTGTTAAAAAAATCGAGCTTGTTATTGTACGTTTTTTTTAAACGAGTGTTTTGGATTGCAATAGTTAATATTTTAGTAGCGATGATGATGATGATGAGGATGATGAGCATGATGAGGATGATGAGGATAATGAATAGTATCCTATTTACTCGAAGTCTTTCTGGCTCTGTTCTCCTAGATCTTCCGCGACGCGGCTTATATAATCATTCATCCGGTATTACGTTTGCGACGCGCACGATAGTATGTGTGAGACGCGCACGATAGATCCAATTTTCTAGAGTTGATTGTTTACCATTGATCGAAGGATCTAGATAGATCCAATAGAAGCTGAGAGGTTCTTTTATGATGAAGAAAGTAGTATGGCGTAAGACATGTGATGACGAAGTTTATTCTGATTGGTTGTAATTGCGTCACGCTGGAACGTTCGAATGTTCTCTGGAGTATAGAAAGACTTTATATGTGCCGCAAAGGTGAGAAAGTAAAAAATGCGATTGAGCGATTGTCTGCAGTTGTTGATGTATGCTGAATAAAATTGGAAAACTTCATACGACGACTCATGCCTTGTTGCTGAGTGAACAGGTTGCGTGGATAAACGTATCTGGGTTACACTTATCAGGATTCAAGCATCGGGGCTGAATCAACTACTGATAAAAACCAACAACGAGTGTAACATCCGGGTATCCGATACTAGAATATTAGCAAGCTTTTGCACATTGCGTATTAGATGTTCCGTATTATCTATCGTCGTTCTGTTTTATTTCAGTGGTAATCCGAATAAACCAAATTGTTTGCATAAAATGTTGCTCTTGCCAGGTCCAAAGCTTAAATCGCTCCAGTGCACGCTAAGCAACCAAAACAAAAACAGAGTCACCAGACATAGCTAGTTGGCTCTGACGATGTAGCTCTCTCCATGGTCGATTTGGATATTAATCTATATGAAGCGGAACAATGCACTCGGTATCAGGTACGTTTTGAGTTGACGCATGTTTAACTGTAGTTTATAGGGTCGCACTTTGATCTCGCCCCCTCGACAGATTCTTTCCACATTCACAGTGAGAGTTGCTCCACTGGAAAAAAAAAGCTGACAACAAGAAATAGCTCTTGCGTAAGTATACTTATTTTTAATTGAATAAATTCCTAGGTTTTGTGCGTATTAATAGCAACAGCCGTTATCTAGCCAGCCAACATTCTGGGACTAAAAATAGCAGCTACCAAAGCCGGTAAGAGACAGAACCCGTAAAAACAATTGCTGGTAACGTTTGTCGTTTTAGGTGGATAAAATAGACCCCATTCTACCCCAGACACCAAAGACACACTCTTCAGCTTCGTTGTTCGCTCACAAATAGGGTCAAAGATGACGTGGTATTCGATGTACCGTTAATCTGGGGAAATCACTCCCTGTCAGAACCGAAATTGAAAATTCAAACGTAAGAGGTTGGTTTGAGCAAATAAAGCCCACTTTATCATTGTTTAATGTGAAGCCATGGGGGCTGCTGAGAACAGAGAAAGATGGAGTATTGTGGTTAAACGATCATCTATGGTGCCCCAACGACTTTCGAGTTACGGGATAGGATAGGATAGGATAATGTGAAAAACAAAACGAATTTTAGAGTAAACCCGTTATGGGGCCTTTAAAATTGGAATGTCTATGATGTCTTGTTTACGGCACCCAACAGGGACTTAACCGATTGTTGATCGACTATCATAGCGTATCCCATCAGAGATGAAGACTCAACAAAGCCATTTTTGTGTTCGCAATGGAAATCTGCTGGGATGGGAATTGGGTAGGGCATCTTATTGGTTAGTTTTGAGTTTTGACCACGGATAGTATGGGATATAGAACGAAGAGTGAGATATTTATTTATATTTGATTCTGCATGTACACCATATTAGCTTAAAACACCGCAATTGTTTTCCACCACCACATCCTTATTCGGAAAAAGAGAGGGAAAAGGGAGAGGGGGGAGGTAAGAGGGAGGGAGAAAAGCAAGCATTGTTTCCCTATCGCCTTTGTGAATCCATTGGCCTTTGTCTCCTATCGCCCATATGAATGCATTGCGTGGACAAAGCCCATGCATCACTTTCGCCTGCATACACCCGTCATACAGCTAGTTTTTCTTGTTTGCTGCTGCCTGTTCCTGACCCTGTAATGCCAGCATACGTTTCCTATTATCTAACTACCGACTGCAGTACGCTTTAGGAATCTCCACAGAACACTTTTGTTTCTAGGTGTAGAAGTACAAATAAATCTAAGCTAAAGTATTTTCACAGTTGTTGACCCTAAAACGGAAGCATAGACCTACAAGTTCGATTATCTCTACCTTCAGATTGTTCTATGCTGTGGAAATTACGTGTTCAGAGATACGAAATCTCAAGGTAATATTTTAATCTTTTATATGGGTTATGTTATGTACCATTACTGTTGTTATATCCGTATGGATTCCAAAGGGCTAAGGAGATGTTAACAAAGTCGATTGCAATGCGTACATGCACATGAGTGATGTAATGTCATCGATATTGTGAGTGTCGTCTGGTTGATATTTGTTCCCGCTGCCCAGTCAGAACTGCTGGACCCACTGATCAAACACAGATCGTTGCTATAAGGCTAGTTGAATGGTCACGATTTTCTATGATCTTGCAATATTCAGATCAAATGAAGTTTACTGGTACCGTTTATCTAAGCTTCGCATGTTGATTGCCACTTATGTTATCCTTTGCTATGTTTGCAGCATGTCTGTTAAATAAAATCCATTGTTTCAATGTTTGTAGGGCCTATACAGTCACATTCGAGCGTCGACGTTGAATTATTATTAATTTAATTATTTCTTATTTTAATAGCAATGATGCTCTTAGCTTCCTTAGTGCGATTTCGTAGTAGCATTAGTTAGTTTGAACCGACGTTGAATTTCACTGTGTCCTCATTTCTAGCTTGTCAGTCGGCGTGTCACTTAGCGAGCTGACACTAATTCAGACACAGCAATGCTCGCCACTGACTCCTACACGCAGTTTTACCTCTTACCGCACAGACTGCCCCCAATGCTGATTCAAGTTTGTGAATTATCATGGCAGCGGAAGCGCTTTACGCGACATGCGCCTGCCGTGTTTTCGCTGAAAAGGCAGCCAGAATTTCGCCCGTTTAGGTGAGGAATATTGTCCACGATCCAAGTGCAAAATAAAAAATGAAAAAGATTGCAATGTTCTTTATTGCCTTAAGGCATTTATTTATTCAGTCCTAATGTTTAAAAGTAAGTTAATAAATTGTTCTAGTACCTTAAAGCAGATGCCAAGACTTAGGTGACAATCTAGCGGTATGAAAATACAGTAAAAGTATCTGTAAAATGGCTTCTAATCCGTTTAATGAGAAGTGTTGGTGATTTCCGAACCCTGTGTGCTTTGTATGTTGAGAAATAGTGTGATATATTATGTATAAGAAGAAGGGTATGGACAAAGGCGAAGAAAGATGTGTAGAGGTCTGCGTGCGTGCGTTCTCCTTTCCTCCCTCCCTCAGTTCTTTCTTACCTTTCTCTCTCCTTCCGTCTTCTCTCCCGCAATTTCTTTTTCTGTTTCTCTCGATCAGAGTTGCTGCCCTATTCAGATTTTTGGTGTTTTGTACTGAATCCATATTTCCTGTGTCCCAGTCTGTGCTCCCATGCAATCGAGGACACGCATAATGTTATTGGTCCCTAGAGTGACTGGATCGCCAATCGTTAAATGACAAAGGAAGGAAGGGGGGGGGAGAGAGAGAGAGAGAGAGAGAGAGAGAGAGAGAGAGAGAGGGAGGCAGGTAGAAAAGCAGACAGAGATTAGGTGATAGTATTAAAGAGATTGAGAAAAGAAAGAGAAGATAGAGGATGAGAGAAAAAAGAGGATTTAAAAAAGTGGGGTGGGAGTTTGGGAACGGCTGAAAGAGAGATGGCGTTTCGATAAGAAGATGAAGGAGAGCAAACTATAACTGGACATTTTGCAAACAAGAGACCAGAGAGAAGACATGCACTTTTGAGGTGATTAAGATCATCAAAGGGGATTGGAGTGGGAGTGTTTATGTCGGGGGGTTGGAGGGAGGTTGAGAGAGAAGGTGATGAAGCATACCATGGAGACATACGGTGTGATGAAGGAGAAGGATTTTGAAATGCATTACATTACATTACATGATTATTGCTTTAGGTCCATCAGACTCCTCCGAGCTAAATCAGGACCGGACAACTCCTGATCCGCATAAAAGATATGCTGAAACAACCCTAGTGGTAAAACTGAAAGCTCTCCACCAGCCAGTCACTTTACAATAAAGACATCCCACGCAGGGGACGCTGAGGCTGTACTCTAATTTATCGATCCCCCGTTTACAAAAAACAAAATAGAATACAAACATCATTATACATTATCAATAAAACGCATACATATATAATGCCTACATTGCTAAATAATAACATCATAGGAAGCCCTAGTGACCACCTGGCAGAAAGCGTCCAATATTCCCAAGCTGATCCAACAGACCTCATACACAAGTAAGGAGTCTTGTCCCGGAAGAGTTTTCAAGAAAAAAAGGTAGCAGACTGGTCTGGTGAAGAAGAAGATAGTATAGCAGATTGATAGAACAGAGCAGGAATGAGAAAGAGCAAATGAGAAAGACAGCGACAGTGGGAATTTAAAACAATAAATATCCAGAAAGTTGGGATACTATTTATACTGAATCCCCCGGCACCCCAACGGGAAATTTTAAAATGCAGGGATGGGGTTGTGACAGTATAAGCACGAGGACGAATTGGCCTGAAGAAGAGAGGTCCATGCACTGTAGACACCGAGGCACATTTGGGGGATTATCATCGGTTAGCTTGTATGTTTGTGACGTGGGGTTTTATTGTTGCTGGGCTCTGCACAATGGAATGCTGTAACCCTCACGTCTTATTCTATGGGACCCGCTAGTGAGTCACCCGGTGAATTACTTTAATAAAATTTTTTTTTTAGCTCGGTCTGTGTTACAATACAATACAAGGTTATTGCTTTAGGTCCAGCGGACTCTTTCGAGCCAAATCAGGACCAGGGTCTGTGTTAAGGCTGGGGTACAGAGATAGATAGAAAAATGGTAAAAGATCACTGTCACACTAGCTTTCACACGGCTATGAATCATATGTAGTCCAGCCACTTGATAACAGCTAAAATCACACATTTATTTCTTCTACTCTATACAAGATCTTCGAAGTACGAATCTAACTTAAAAGTTCAATTGTCAATGCGACTGGTTCGCTCGCTGATAATTTAGGCAGCTATTTTTTCTTCATAGGGCATTGGCTACTACCTTTCATGAAGAGTGGACTACTGTGGTCCTTTTGCTACAGTTTTAGTGCACTGATTCCTGGGCACTTAACTGTTCAGTGGTTTCGTGGTTGAAGCGCTGCGTTGAGGTAGCTTCTACGACACTCTGTGTTGTCGTTGCTTGTGTTCGACGGGTGGGCTATCTGCACTCGATGCTGTAGATGCCTCGGCAGTCAACTCGAATCGTAGATTAGGTTCTATTCTGTGTTGAGTTGGGCTCACGATATCCCGCCTGCTCGTCTGTAACATATGAGACGAAATTCTGCACAACCCTGAATAATATGTCTGTGCAGAGCGTCTCACTGAAAGCCAAAGTAGCCCTCAGTGATAGCTCCACATCTCTATACATAGCGACGAACATTCTGCTAAGTCGGTGGTCCACTGGAATCTCCACTCTAATTTCCTATAAATACATAAATATAAATCGTGGCTAACTATACACATAAAGAATTAATAATATTATAAACATCCACTGGTACAGCCACTGGTCTGCAAGCATACATATAGGTTAAACAACAGTGGTTCCGTCAGGTATACAACATGGCGTCAAACCCGGTCGTGCTTGACACGTGTTCGGCTTCTCCACGTGGTAAGGCAAAGTCGGATTAACAATTCAAATCTATGCATAGCAAATTCCACAAACATAATTTCAACAATAATATAAATACATCACGATGAAACAGAAGTATGTTCATTTACCTGTTCGACAATGTCAGGCCCGTGGCTACTTGATTGAATTCAAATATTCAACAAGCACTGCTTCCCTGTTCTATCAGTGTAGATATTTCTCTGCTCGAGTGTAGCTGTGTACTGCTCAGAGCTTTCCACACAACTGGCTTTGACTGAATCGGTCAGAACTGGTCCTAACCACTCTAACTGTGTCCTGATTGGATAAAACAATCTAAGTGGCTATAAAGTTCAAAACTTGATTGTATGCTGCGATCAAAGTCTCCTCTCTGAAAATCCTTACCGGGAAGAGAGGGGACTATAAACTGATTAAATAAATAAATAATATGCTGCGATGATGTCACTCCGGCTCGCGTCAGCTCGCAGTGTGTGTGTACACATCAGTTATACCTTAATCGTCTGCTATAGACTACAGTAACCTTATAAGTTTTACTACTGCTAAAAAAAGCTCAAATAGTGAGGGGTAAACGGGTCTGCTTGTTACAATGTTGCAGGGATGAGGAGGGTGAATCTAGCATTCGGAAATAGTGGTGTGGTGCATTGGGAAGTGGGGGGGAAGGTTAGGGGGGAATTAGGACAGCTTGTGAGTTGCAAGTGTAGGGGTAAGAGTAAGGCTGGAGTGGGTGGAAGAAAGGTGTTGCGGACACGGCAACAGTGTGTACCACAACAAGGTGGGGTGAGGGAATAGGGGGTGGTTTTCGATCGACAAGGACATTTGCGAATAATGCATCACGAATGACACCCTGGCATTGAAGCTGGCTTTAAGGAGACTCACCAAATACGTTCACATGCCTTACACTGTCACTCGATGCTTACTTAACTGGCTGAATTTAAAACAGATAACACCGTGGGGGCTTGTCTACAAAACATCTCTAGCAGAACGCATATGTGTAGTTCTGAAAATACTTTCTCCCGAAACTGGAGAATTTGGAGATATATAACTTGTCTAGAAACGACATTACATTTGATTTTTATTTACACGTTTTGTTTTGGAAAACCATACCGAAGTGTTAAAAAATGTTGGGTTAGAAACTAATATTGTGATAGAATGTAAATGTGTTGGAGGACCAAGCAAGCTTCTCTGAGTTCTGCGTTAAAATGTGGACATTGGTTTGAATTGGGTTTTGAATGAAGACTTAGTTAATGGAAAATGTGTAAAACTAAACAAAACCCGTAACAGTGAAATTGTCCTTTCCTCTACCCAGGCTTGTCGTAACAGGTTTTTTAAGTGTTGATGGATTAAGAAAAGGGATAAAGAGGGAGCGGAGAGAGAGCAGGAAAGAATTGAGTAAGGAGAGGGAGAGAGAGATGAGAGATAGAGGAAGAGAGCGAGGAGGGAGCTTTGGGGACAGAGAAGGCGCGTGGGAGAGAACGCGTGTGGCATGTACGGGTGACTCTCGACGTTCCCATGCTGTCCTTGTGACTTGTCACTGTCGGAATGGAGCGCTTTCAGCACGGGAAGCACGTCAGTGTACACTGACAGGCCGCAGAGCGCTAACTGGGGGCCTGGCCCTGGATTGGATCCAGATCGATGTTATAGGGGATAAGGGGGAGGGGGGATAGATATCATCCTCCCTCCTATGTCCTCCCCTGTTCCACTTTTCTCTTTACGTCCATGTCCTCATGAATATACTGTCAGTGTCACTCAACAGAAATACAGTACGAAACGTAGAACAAGACTCACAAGTATTGAGGCGCACGCAGACTCTCTAAGAAGACACCAACATTGATGGTGGAAACATAGTATTACCACAGCACATGCTTCGCAGTTATATCTCACCCACTCTGAAATTTGCCCTTCCCTATCATTTTGCCCCTTTATTGTGATTTATGGGTTCCTATTTTAAGTCGTAATTTGTTTATCATTTTATGTGACGCATTCTATGTTGTTTTTTTTTTCTGAAATTTGAGAACAGATCAAAGACGCGACTTTTCCGCAAAAAGAAGAAGAATAAGAAGAAGAACAAGAAGAATAAGATTTTTTCCGCAAATAAGAAAGAAAGAAAGAAAGAAGAAGAACATCATGATGATGATGATGATGATGATGATGATGATGATGATGATGATGATGATGATGATGATGATGATGATGATCGTTCAGATAACTCTTCATCTCTGTACAATACGTTTGCTTGTCTGTCATTAGCATCCTCCTCTAAAAACAAAATGTTGATACAGTAAGCTGACATCTGTTTGTGCTTAGATAGAAAATAAGCTTTAAGACACTGTTTGAAGACGTATGGATTCTTCACTCTGTGCTGAGCCTAAACAATAGGGAGAGGAAACGTTGTTCAAAACAAAGGAGAAAGTATAAGCTTGCCTTCCGAAAGGAGACTGTGGTAGGAACGGCATCTAGAGCGTAAAACCAGTAATACGAGATGCAGTTTTGCAGTGAGATTGAAATAGGGAAAATATAGAAAAATTACCGGTTCCTCCTTCTCACTCCGCCTCTTACCTATTCACCAACAACAAAAACAACAACTACTACTACTTCTCTACTGCTACTACTACTACTACTACTACTACTACTACCACTACCACCACCACCACCATCTCCACGCTAACTACAATAAAACAACAGAATTATGACGAATTATTAAGCCAAACGGGACAGTAGACACTGAGTCTGCAAAATCTCATTTAATTATGATGCCTTCCTGGACTGCAAGATGTGCGACAGAAAGAAGAAGAGATACAGATAGGTGAGATGGGGAGTATGGATAGGGGTGGGAAGCAAGGATAGGGATGAAGATGCAGGGATGAGGGGTGGGATGTGTGGGTGGTGTGTCGGTGGATGCTAAGATGAGAGGTGCTTCTAATGCTTATGTCGGTTCTGCGTCGTACTACTTCAAATATAGTTTGTGCAAGCGACTAAGCAACGCGTTAGAAAATATTTGTCTTTTTGTTTTTGAACCGATCTTCCTTTAGTTCCTGTAGAAAACGGCTTCCTTTCTTTCTTTTCTTACTTTTATTTCTTTTCCATCTTCATCACAACAGTTTGCAAGCGACTCTGCAAGGCAATGAATATTGTTTTTTTATGGGCCAGCCTTCATTTAGTCACTGTACAAATTATTTATCTATCGTTTTTTTCCCTCCTTTTTCTTTCTTTCTTGCTTTCTTGTGTGGTTGTGTGTCCATCATCCATGGCTGTCACGAACAGTCTCCTTTCCCGCCTTAAAATAAAAGTAAATCGTTTCGATTTTTCTTTAATTCTTTTCTGTTATTCTCTTCAAAGTATCTTCAATAACAGTTCTGTCTTTGGTCGTAATATCCGCATTGTTTTCGTTTCCAAAGGAAAATATACGTACGATTTGGACGTGAAAGAATTGATTTAAGTTTATCATCATCATCATCTTCATCATTATCATCTTCATCATCATCATCATTATCATCATCATCATCATCATCATCATCATCATCATCATCATCATCATCATTATCATCATCATCATCATCATCATCAGTATTAGTAGTTTTCCTCTCTTTCTCTTTCTCTCTCTAATTTTGTAAAGATGTGGTAAAATAGAAAGCGTAGCACAATCAATGGCTGACCCCCTATAACGCGCATGTGTCTAGAATAGTAATTTTTTTAAAGATTTTTTTTATACTTTAGCAAGGCCAGCAGACAGTGAAAAGCAACAGCATGCACACAGTTCACCTGTTTGTAACACTTTTAGGGGTGAGATGTGAGCAAAGGGGGAAAAATGTTACCCTGAAAAACAACAAAGGAGAAAATAAGATTGCTAGCCATTCAAGTGTGTGTGTGTAAAACCAAATGCAAGCAGATATGGGCATATACAGGGTGTTCCAAAAGTCTTGGGCACATTTGAAGTCCCCATATCTCAATTACTATGAATGGTAGTAAGATAAAAGTTGTGCCATTTTAAAGCTAAGTACATTAAGTTTTTTGGAAAGCTGTTGATTTTTTAATTTCTTTTCAGACCCATTAATTGCGTTTACTCAAACAGAAAATGCTGGGACGCGTTTGGCAAGAATTTGACTATCGGCTTGATGTGTGTCCTGTGACCAGTGGTGCTCACATTGAACATCTTTGAACATTCCATGTAAAAATTGAGATTACAAGCTTTCTGAATTTACCAAATGCGTTTTTATATCCTTAATAGTTTCGGAAATATTCAATGTCAAAATGTGCCCAAGACTTTTGGAACACCTTGTATTTGCTGTATACTAAAGAATTTAAAAGTTGAAGGCTAATATATGTGTGTGTAAAACCAAATGCAAGCAGATATGGAGATATATTTGTTGTATACTAAAGAAATTAAAACTTGAAGGCAGATATTCGTTTTTATCAAACAGCAAATTGTTTTTTATTGTATTGTGTCATACTGTATTGTATCATATTGTGTTATATTGTATGGTGGCCTCGTGGCGCTGTGGGCAAGTCGTCGGTGTCCTATATCGAAGATCGCGGGTTCGATTCCCGCAAGGGGGCCAAATTATGTGACTTAGGTACGAGAATATGGAGGTCACAGAGGGTTTCCTCCGGAACTCCGGTTTCCTCCCTCCCTTCAATACTAGCATTGGATGCAATCCATTGTAAAATTTCAAAAATAAAATTTCGATTTCCTTTCCGTCTTCTATTAGCGATCTTTCTGTCTTTACACCACATATTTAAGTGATAGCTGTGTGTTGTGTGTGTGAGAGAGTGGATGGGACATGCGAGCATGTAAGTTGGCACAGATCGTTGCTCTTTGAGCCTGCTTGGTGATTTGGGAAACTGCGCACATATAGCATCCATTATATATATATATATATATATATATATATATATATATATATATATATATATATATATATATATATATATATATATATACACACACACACACAACACACACACACACACACATGTAATATCTATACTACCACAACCAACAACACACACATACTACAACACACACACCTAATATCCCACACAACACATACACACATAATATACCACACACACACTACCCATACACATACATACCACACACACAGCACACACACACACATATATAAGTGGATGATAGATTTGTATTCGGATCATACTTGGTCTGAAATATCAATTTTATACCAGGTGAGATGTGCCTTAACGACCTTCGAGTTACGGGGATAGGAAGGATAAGATAGGAAATATGTTTTTAAAACTAAACAAAACACGGAAAGCCGTTGTAACTGGAATCTTGAAATAGGACTATTTTGACCTGGTATCCAACGGCTGCTGTTGACTGTAACATTTAGTTAAGCAGCTTTTTTGGAGTGTGGGGGCAGAGGAAGTCGGGGTGGGTGTGGGGAGTTTAGGGGGTGGGGGTGTAAATACTATTGATGCGAGTATTACTCCATGTGCTCTAAAATGTACACTTCTGGAGTCATTTTGCTACGCGTGACTGGGGTTAACATGTCGCTATGCCAAAGTGTCCCAGATTAATGAAAGACATAAAGTGAGTGCAGAATGGCGCTTAAAGTTTTTTGTGCTTTGTGTGCGCCTGTTAGTAGCTATTCCAAGAGTTTTATGGTGCCTATTCCGACTCCAAAATCTTGTGATCAAATCCTTGTAAATCTGTTCTGCCGTCTTTATTTCTTCCTCTTTCTTCTTCTTCTTCTTCTTCTTCTTCTTCTTCTTCTTCTTCTTCTTCTTCTTCTTCTTCTTCTTCTTCTTCTTCTTATTTCCAACAAGCACCCTTTACCACCACCAATCCCATCGTCCCCAAACCACGCAAGACCCCTTTCTGTTTCTTCTTCATTGCATTTTCCTTCTCCTCCTTTTCTCGTTATTTCCCAAGTTTCGTTTGTCTCCGCCTTCTGCTGTAGCTTTTCATTTCCATTTCTTCTTTCCTGGTCGTGTATACCTTTTAATTCTAGTTTCCGATCAAAGCTTTAACAAGTTAAAAGTACAGGGATTCTAACTTGCTAATTTGTTCTAAGCGCTGCAAGATCTTCCAAACCTTCATTGTTGTCTTTTCCAAGGCTCTAGTTCTAATTGAATCATTAGAACTTGGACATCGTTTTACCCTTGTTATAAACGAAACTTTCATTAATTTAATGATAGTTTTTATTACTTTTTTGGGTCATAGCGATATTGTTGAGTTGCAATACTGGAACATCTTGGCCGACAATCTCAGTTCTTACCTAATACACATTCGTCTTTGTTATAGGCCAGTAATGAATGTGTCGGTGCTAACCTTGTAAGATAAAAAGAAAGTTATGTTTCTTGAGTAATTCATTTGGTTTCTCTGTCTGACCCCTTTCCCACCCCACCTCACTCTCTCTCTCTCTCCACCCCCTAGACTCCTTCTTTTTCTACCACCCCTACTAAGGCCCTACTTCTCCACACCATTCTCAACCCACCCCCATTTTTCCTAAGCAACCTTCTCATTCTTCTCTATTCCTCTTCTGCTGTGTGTGGGGCGGCCCACTCCCATCTCTCACCCCATACCCCCTCTCCCACACTTTCCATCCCCTCTCAAACTACTTCGCTTATCTTCTTCTTTCACGTCTTCCTCTTCCATGTTCTCTTAAAGACTGGCTTATTTAGCTGAGGTTTTAACTTCTTATTCACCTGCCGAAGCAGTTACGGTACTTGTCTTGAAGGACTTGTGCCTCCGCCAGGTATTAAATCATCATAACCTTAAGAACTGTGGAGCCAGCCAAAACAGTTTGAATCCAGTTGCGGCATAGTTTTTTGTTGTTGTTGGTGTATATCCACAGTCACAGTTAGTTTCAGTGTATTTCTAGCTTATTGTAGACTCGCATGATCATCAGCAAGTGATCGCTGAATGCATGCACGAACAAAAACGGCTCAGAAAGACTTGTAAATTATCCGCAAGTTAATGTTTTACACCTGCATCGTGCTTTCAGCCATGATTGTTCCTTTGGCCGACTTGGCTTTGAGACATAAGTAAAGATGCGTGGATTTTAAATCTACCCCTCTCACCTCAACCCTGTGATTTGTTTCTTCACTTTGTTTTGATTTTTCTTTTTAACATCCAGCTTTTGTCCGTATCATAGTTTCTCACGTCTACTGCGAGATAAAAATGTACTGACTAGACTTGGGTTGCTTATTAATGTGTATCAGTTTAGTGTCTTTTTGGTCATTTATGTACATAGTTGTAAATAGTCTATTTCTGTCTTTTTTGTCATTATTTTGTGTACATAGTTGTAAATAGTTTTTACCTTTACTGTTCCGTCTTTTGGTGTACCGTAGCAAAAGTGATGTTTGATCGAGTGCATGTATTTTTTTTATGTAATGACTATGTAAAGCGTGGTGAGTCTGGTCATAGGCTGGAGTACCCGCTATATAAAAAATCCGTTATTATTATTATTATTATTATTATTATTATTATTATTATTATTATTATTATTATTATTATTATTATTAAGGTGGGGGAGGAAGACAGAAAATGAAGGGATTTTAAAATAGAGAATAATGAATTTGCATTTCGTTGTTGTTGTTTTTTCTTGTTGTTGTTCGTTTGTAATGTTATTAGGGACCCCAGTGAATGTTCTGAGCTGCTAACACGGAGGTCTTTTATCTCAATTATGTGGACTAATAAACTTTTCTGTGATAACACTATCTAGTGCATGTAAAAGTGTGTTTTATATTTTTGTTTTTAATGGCCACGGGGTCGTTTTAAGAGAAATGAAACGAACACAACCAACATCTTGTTGAATTTGACGTTAAAATAAATAAATCAGTTTGACAAAAATCGAGTCGTGACCGCCATGGCAGGAAGACGTTCAAACTCGTTTCTTTACTTCGTTTTTTTTTTTCTTCATCCTCACGTTTTAGAATACAACTTCTATCATCTTCTTTCTCTGACTGCAACCGAAATTCAGCACTCGTATTCTTTTCTCTTTAGCTCTGTAAGATGCATATCTATATGTCTTTGTTTCTAACGCGCGCTCTTCGTTTTCTCTTCTAGTTCACCGTCCGTTGTGCTCTTCTTCTTCTTCTTCTTATTCTTCTTCTTCTTCTTCTTCTTCTTCTTCTTCTTCTTCTTCTTCTGTCGGTCCATTTTTAGAACAAAACGCTTTAAGTTCTTAGGCTGCGCATATCTTTATCAGATCTCAGACCGGGTCAGCTCGTTATGGCTAATTTATTTTAATGTTTCGTAAAACTGTATGTGAGATTTTTTTCTCACATTGATATAATCATTTGTTCATTTGGCTCCCTACCTCTCCAGTATATCTACCCTCCATCATCATCCACCCCTCCAAACACACCCAGTCACCCATCCACACACACGCACGCACGCTCCTTTATCCCCATCCACGCACAGTCTTATATAACCATCCACACAAAGGTCTACAAGAAACAGCCTACACCTTAACATTGTTATACACAAACAATTCTCATCTGAGCCAAAATCGAGCATTCTAGGTGCGTGTTTGGGCTAACTACCTCTCAGTCACCATAAAACTATCTAGTATCAACGCTAGGAACTTCGCAAACGGAATAAGTTGTACGCGCCTGGAATGAGTTTGCAAGCAGAATGAGAAAACGTGGATCCGTCACCTATTTTTCTTCGCTCTCTGATTCTCTTCCCCTGCCTGTTTCTTTGCTCTACTGTCTTCTACGCTCACTCTCTGGTTTCTTCCTTTCCTGCCTTTCCAATCTTGTTGTTTGACTCTGTTCCCTTCCTTTTCTCGCTTGCTTTTGAATCCATACCGAAGTGTCTTTGTTTGATGCTCTTCTCCTTTGTCATACCGAATTATAGGCGCTGAATCGCATGCCAGAGCCGAAGTGGATCTCTGTGCTGCTGCTCTTCCTCCTTCTCATCCTCCTCATCATGATCGTCGTTATTGTCGTCATCTTCATCATGATCATCATCATCATCATCATCATCATCATCATCATCATCATCATCATCATCATCATCATCATCATCATCTTCTTCTTCTTCTTCTTCTTCGTCTTCTTCTTCTTCTTCTTCGTCTTCTTCTTCTTCAATGGTGGATGTAGACGTTAAAGTTCAATGTTCATTCGCTTTTTCTTTCTTCTTCCTCTTCTTCTACAATATTCCCATGGTTTTGTCGACTGTTCCTGCCTCATTATTTGTTCACTGTTTGTGTATTCTTTTAATAAACATATATGCAATTTACACGGATCAATTGTTATTCATGTAAATATTTATGTTGCTATAGTTACGCTTTAAACAACGCACACGAGCATACGCACACACACACACAAACACACGCACACACTAACAAATCTCAAAGCCATTTCCTGATTGTTTAATTAATATTGCAACAGTTCGTCCTTTGTCCCATCCCTCTAATTTTATTTTACTGTTTACAATGTCACACGTGTTATGTGATTGACCGAGTTGGTTTTGCGTGTTGCAGGCTGGACTATGTTGACGTAGCACACAGTAAAGGGCAGTACAAAGTGGTCAAGACTTGTTGTGAGGGGGACATCAAATGCAAAGAGGCAGAAGGTGAGGAGGATGAAAATGCGTTAACAATTCTCATGCTCATTTAGTTCGTTTTTACTGGTGAATCGTACTGTATTTATTTAAGCCTGTTGCTGCTGAGTGATTGCAGCAGTAGTTGTAGTAGCAGTAGTAGAAGAATCGGCAGTAGCAGAAGTAGTGTTGTGATTGTTGTTGTTATTTAGAGAGATTCTGTGTTTCTTAACGTCGGTGAAGTTGTTTCTGAATTAGGCAGTTTTCAACTGAACTTATCTCTGTTTTCAGTGTGTCTGTGTGTGTTTGTATGTATGTATGCGCGCGCATGCGCATGCGTGTGCGTGTGCGTGTGTGTTTTTTTTCTTCGTTTTTTTCAGTGGCTGTTTCTTTCATTGGTTCGATCTCTCTGCTTCTGTCATCGGCTCTCCATGTCTTTTTGTCTGTCAGTCTGTCTGTTTCTAGCTTTGGCTGTGTATCGGGTGTCAACAGCTACAGCAATGCAAATCTGTTGTGTGACGCTAAATAAAACAAGTCCGTTTTTTCTTTAACTTCTGCCTTTCAAGTGTGACATTTACAGCGTCATAGGAAAAGCAATGAGACGCATTTTCAGTGTGAATTCTGAATGTCAGATGTTTTTAGATTCCCAGATCCCGACAAATAAGTCATCAAGACATAAACAGAAATGATAGGTCGTCGATAGACCTAAGGTCGATCTCTTTTCTAAACTGGCTTAAGTGATTTTGCTTACTTTTGTTGCCAGAAATAACCTGAAACGTATAATACAAACAACAGTGATCGTGATACTTTAAATGAATGGTGAAAATGCTGTGTATTACAGCGGATGGGTTGGAAGCAAACGGACTGGATGTGTCGGATGAGAAGTTCCTGGCCATCGTGTTGGGCTCCACCGCAGCCGCTCTCTTCGTCCTGACCCTTGTCATCAGCATCAGCCTCTGCCGCAAGAAGAAACAGTGAGTTTTTCCCTTGTTCTCCTTCCTCCACTCCCAAGTCTATTCCCTCCCACTTCTCCCCTCTCTCTTCCTCCTCCTCCTCCTAATCATCATCACCATCATGGGAATCATTATTATCATCGTCATCATCATTATTATCGTCGTCATCGCCAAAAACATTGAATCTTCCTCTTGTTCTCCTTCCTCCACACCCACCTCTCACATCCATTCCCTCCTCCTCCTCTTCCTCCTTCTCCTCCTCCTCATCATCATAAAACAAACTCATTGACAAATGTTCTACGGCAATATGTGAGAAATATTCCTAATTCATTATATATGTTATAAAAAACCGATTATTGGAAATGGCGTTTTTTTTTTTTTTTACAAGTAAAAGTCACAAAATATAAGATGTTTATTCTTAATTGCAGGTGCTCATTGCTATGCGAGGAAAGACGGCACATCTATGCAAGCGCCGAAGGTTTGTGAATACATATACAAATCTCTTCAAACTTTTTTTATTTACTAACATTATCTGTTTTCTATCCAAATTTAGACACTTTTGTTTTGTAGAAATATCCCAGTCTGATAATCAAAATAATCAATTTGATTACTTCAAGTCCACACATGTGTTTGGTTTATATGTGTATGCCACTGTTGGAAAAAAAGAAACATCCAAACAATACAAAATCGGATTAAAAATGATTAGCATTAGAACATTAATTGTCATATTATGTCAAAGGCAATGAATATTTGTTATATGTCATTGGATTCTACCCTTTCGGATAATTATGGGTTTTGTGAATGCTCAATACGAATGAAAAGACGAACAAATATAATATTAACAATCACTAAAAACAAACAAAAAATACAATCACTATTTGATTTCTTCATTATTAGATTTAGCCTTTAGCCTATGGTAGAAAATTATTTGGTAAATGAGTTATGACTTTGTTTATCTGTTTAAATAACAGAGGAAGCGGACGAGTCATCAGAGCTGCATGGCCAGAAGGGCTGTGGCGCAGTGGATGATGAGGAAACAGAAAACAAAGTGTGCGAGAGCGAGTACGCTGAGATCAACGACTCTGGATTACCCAGGTGATTTCTTAATATGTTTTAGTAGTTTTCACTGGTATTTTAGTTCGTTTAGTCTAGTTTTAGTTTCGTTCGGTAGTTTAGTTGAGCGAAAATAAAATGAATATTTATTTGCTTATCTATGATTATTTCATTCACTATGAATAATACAGTGATTGCGTTCGCATTTGTTATGACACGTGAACGTTTCATTCACAGGTATACGGACATCTTCAAAGAAGCGGCGCCTCAAGAAGACCCCTTCACCAGGGCCACGGCACCTCCAATCTGTGCCGCATACGAGACTTGCGCCCACAACCACGCCAACCCCGCTAACCACGACACCACTTGTGTTCATAGGCCCCGGGGTGGGGCTGGCCCAGACCCCCACGACACCAATGTCAAGGAGGTTCTGCAAGGCACGGCTGACATCCTGCAGCGCGAGAACAGTCACCAGCAACATCACATGCAGAAGCAGCAGCAGCAGAAACTTCAGAAGCGAGCTTCGGACAAAAGCAAGGAAGCGGAATACTACAACGTGGCATCCTCTAGTCGCAAAAATGCTCAAGGTCAAGGCCCAGGCACAGCATACTGTAACCGCAAACATGTCCCGGGTCAAGGTCGGGACGTGGTGGAGGCGGTAATGTCGCGTACTACAACCGGTAAAGCCGACACTGCAGCCTCCGTGAGAGGGGAAGCGGTGATGAGCTTAACTAAAGACGATCCTGCCGTTGTCACCACTACTGGCAGGTCAACCTCCAGTTCCTCTTCCTCTTCCCTTCCCGCTCCCTCTCTGACCGCCGATGCCGCCGCCAACGGTCAGCCAAAAGTCCCCGAATATGCTATCCCCAAATCCAAAGCTTGCAACATATACAACAACTGTGATGTGATGGGCAATGGCACTGTCCAAATCCACGATGACGTGAGGGAACTTCCTTTGCCGCCACCCCCTCCTTCTCCTCCTCTGCCCCCTAAGTCGTCCAGCAGCAAGTCGCTGGAGAAGAGCTGCAGCAAGCACTCAGCCAGCGAGGCCTACGATACGTTAGCCCAGCGCGGGGACAACAAGGACTGTCACGAATATCAGCGTCTAGTTCGTCGTAAAGGAGACTCCGCCATCTCCGCTACTACCGACGAACCTCTTCTTAACAGGGTCGCCGGGAACAGGGATGACGAAGATGACGATGATGTTGATGCTGACGACGATTTGAACTGTGCAGATGAGGAAAGTTCCTTCGTCACGCCAAACGGACACGTTGAGAACGCCGCAGCTGCAGCCACAGCTACGTGTTGATAACGGGCCACAGCCATTTTAGCCAGCTGACTGTGCCAAATATGTCTGCCACGTTTTTACAACCTTGTGCGTCTATACTGATATGCACGAACATAATATTTCTATGTTTACTGTTAAGCGTACAAAATTTTATAACAACACAATATTTCACCATTCTGATGTCCATTGATTTTGACACTGGACTCAAAATATGTTGTTCTGATTTCTTTTGTTGACTGGTTCTAATGAACATTATTGTCCTTCATCAGTGGGAAAGTGGTTACTTACCACACAGCACAGAATCCATTGCTTCTTTCAAGTGCTGCTTAGAAGCGCACGGCGTCAAATATTATTGTTAAGTGCGTACACTTATTATTTGGTATATTTGCAGATAATCCGAATAAAATCCACCTATAGGTCTACAAACCTGGCTCGGAATATATCTCTAGCTTATTTCTGCTATCTCGAGAGAGATTAGTCATTACATTCGATACGACGTGCATGTTCAGGTTGCGTGTTGATGCATCTGCAGATTTGTGTTTACAAGAGAATTTTATAACAACACAATATTTCACCATTCTGATATCCATTGATTTTAACATTGGACTCAAAATATGTTGTTCTGATTTCTTTTGTTGACTGGTTCTAATGAACATTATTGTCCTTCATCAGTGGGGAAGTGGTTACTGACCACACAGCATAGAATCCATTGCTTCTTTCAAGTGTTGCTTAGAAGCTCACGGCGTCAAATATTAAGTGCGTGTTAACATTCTTGACATCTAATGTTGAGTGTATATTTATAAGTGTCCGTTTTGCGCGGCGTGAACGTCTCTAAGGAAGTTGTAATTCGTTGTACAAGATTTCATTATTTCATTGATTATTTGATTTATTGATTTATGCATTCGTTCAGTGTGACGGTTTTGAGTAGTGTGATATAAGCCTAGTTGTGGTGTGTGTGGCAAACCGATTGACCTGATTCTAAAAGACAAGAATATTCATACCAAGTCCTTCGCGTCATCCCAGAAATGTTGTACATGACTGGCCTCCAGAAACAGCATATTACTGTGAATCTTTTCAACTCCATTGCCTACAAAGTCAAAATGCCCGCAAAGACCTTTGTAAAAGAGAAGAATACACCAGCTCATCATTGTGGTGTTACACGAGGGACAGAGTTTTACGTCCTATTATTAAAAAATGTTAAAGACAATTCGAACGGTGGTATAAGACCACATAATATATTGCGCACACATTTAGTTACTATACGATACATAGATTAAAACTGCCAATTAAGATATGGCTCAATCATGCCAAGCGGGGAAAAGGCCGACAAGGCCAAACGAGAAATTAAAAAGTTACGATATTGCCACGTGGTCAAAATGCACAGTCCCCCCCACCTCCCCCCCCTCCCCCCCCCACCAAGTGGTGTAACTGTGTTCTGTTCTGTTCTGTTGATAAATTAAAGTCCCTGGACACGTGAAGCATACAAGGGACTGTGGTGTTACACAGTTATAGTGCACTATTTATGTACTCGTTGCCTGCTGCTTTGCGATCGTTTATACTATTGGTTTTACTCGGCTCCGCGCACAAGAATCCAACAATGAATGATATAAGAGTATGGTTATTGTTAATGTTGAATTCTTCTGACTTCGAGTTTGCACTGTTATACCATTATATAAACTATATAAGAAAGCCAAATAGGCCTATTTTGAACTCTTCTCTCGCCATATTTCTATCTCTTTCTATTTGCATTACCTTTCTCCTAAAATATACATTTCTTATAAAATTTACGATCCCGAAGTACCATACTAACTTAAATGGATATGAATTAATCTATCAGAGCATCAAGCAAATATTATAAGCAAATAAACAAACACGCAGAATTTGTCTGTCAGACTGAACTGTGCAAAAATAGGACAAGATGCAGAAGAAGGGCGCATGTGGATACTATGATATCCCTTGTAGGATTACGAATTCACTTATTGTCCTCCTAATGATACACAAGGATATCTGTTTGCGTTGCACATCAGAGAGATGGAGAACAAAGCATAAAAATCCATTGAAATATCCTCTCCAATATTCACAGACATACACGGTACCCCCTCTCTTCTCCTGCCCGTCTCCCTTCTCTCTCTCTCTCTCTCTCTCTCTCTCTCTCTCTCTCTCTCTCCCCCCCTCTCTCTCTCTCTCTCTCTCTCTCTCTCTCTCTCTCCCGCTCTCACTCCCTCTCTCTTATACTACACAAGACTCTGCACACACAGTTTACATGCAAGCAGCAGATAATTATTAAAATTCAGAACACGAAGTACCCAATTCGGTATAAACTTGGCTGACAAGTACTATCATTATTATACACGATGTAGACTAAATGATTTACACCAAACTGTAATAACGGCGTTGTTTGTTAATGTTTTTACAAAGTTAATAAAACTGTTGTAGATTGCAAAAGAGTTTATTTGAATATCAAAGTAGAAAATATACAGTTTGTGTATATAATTTATTTACGACCTAAATCTTTTCATGCTGGGTGTGGGTTGGGTGGGGGGGGAGGGAGGGGGGAGTCGACATTTTACAGATGTTTGTCGGTTTACATTTGTTTAGGGACGCTCTGCGACTGTTTGTTTACTTTTTCATTGATTTCTGATAACGTTTGTTAATCTCCCATTGCTTGTTAATGTACTCAAGATATAAAATCAATGTCTTAATGCGAAAAAGCTAAAATGTTACAAGAAGGTGTATATTTTGTGTTATTATAAGTGGAGGGAGGGGGGGGGAGATATTTGTTTTGGTAGTCATAAAGACAAACGCCCCGTATTCATTTTTGGTTTGTGGTGGATGGAGGATAGCAAGTGGAGGATATACAGGATATACAGGATTTGAATTTGTGCACACACACACACGAACACCCACACACACACACAATCTTTGCTCCAATATAAACTCTAAATCATCCTTTTTTGACCAAGCACGTGTTAGTACAATGAAAAAAAAAAGGGAAGACCTTAAACAAGGAAGACCTTTGTTCTTCTTTAATGTTTTTGTTAATGAATATATATGATACATAAAATATATAACATGTAGAATTTGCCCATTGTACGATGGGGGATTTTTTTTCAATCCGGTTTTGGGATCAAATCATTTAAATAGATTAGGGGAAATTAATAATTTATTAATTAGTGAAGTAGACATACGAGTGGGAAATGCCAATTTGTGTTAAGTTTTGAGTTCGTTTTATTGACTTCTGTATTTATAGGACGAGTATAATAAGCTGATGAAGTTGTGTCGTAAGGCATTTACAACCATCACCAGAGTTCCCACTTCAAGTAGTGTTACAATAGACCCAATTCCTATCATATCCTATCCCGTAAATCTGAGATCGTTGGGGCACCAAAGATGATCGTTTAACCAGCATACTCCATCTTTCTCTGTCCTAAGAAACCCTGATGGCTTCGCTCAATGTCAAGCCAGTCCATTCTCGAATGTTGTTCTCCCACCTCTTTTTCGGTCTACCTCCTTGCACTGTGCTTAAGAATAACATTAAATACTTGTATCGGTACCGTTTAGTTAGGGTAAGCAGTTTCTCTGTTAGTTTGTCTGACCGCAAAGATCGCGATTGTGTTGAAAACCCTTTGGGGCAAGAGCCGCCAATATTAACTTGAAACTTATTCAACAACTCTTGTTCCTACCTAGGCTAAATGAATTTGTTATAGGAAGCCGTCTGTCGCAATGTTAATAAAGAGGCCTGTTATCAAAGACCATATGAGTATGTACTCCATTTCCATTAAAAAGACTTTGCTGTTAACCCATGCAAAGGCCGCGACCTGGTGGTGAGTATCTAGGTGTACCATTTAAGCGAATGTTAAGAATTCTATATAATAAATTATTTTTTTAAACAATTTATGGAGCGCACGTTTTTATTAAATTGAGTTCCAGTGACTCATCCAAACGCTTAATGCTCAGTATTTAGTTATGTATTTATTTCATGTCCTTTGAACGATCTCCTTATTTGGCCGTGTTTAAAGTTCAAATCAGTAGAAGAAAAAAGTGAGTTTATAGTATCCTGTATCATTAATATTATATATTTATTTATTTTGAACTCGAAATAGGGATAGTCGATGTTCATTGCATTCTATACATATGTTGCAGAGAAAATCGACTTTATATTCTAATGCAGCGCACTTCTTTTTTTTTTACCTCTACACACTATGAGTACATTACACATTTCTCCTTATTGCGCACTGAGCATTCGACAGTGCATCATCATCATCATCGTTATCATCATCATCATCGTCATCATCATCATCATTATCATCATTCCCTTGGCTTTAATTCTTAAATTAAAAACTGTAGTATAGTACATGTAAGTTCTCATAAAAGTCACTTTTAAGCTATTATTATTATTATTATTATTATTATTATTATTATTATTATTATTATTATTATTATTATTATTATTATTATTATTATTATTATTATTATTATCTTGAAAATGCGCATCATGCTGTACGATTTAGATTACTATTTACAAAATAACAAACCTGCTAGTTATGATCATAATGTGGGAACACTTTTGTTACCAGCTGAGAATTGTTGTGACATTTCTGATTGCTCCTTGCTTCTGTGAATGAAACATGATTATATTTGCTTGTGCCATTTTAGTAATATATACGGATTGGATGAAAACATTAAATGTATTTAGTAATACAACGACGAAATCCCTGAAACATGGCGATATTAGTGTAGCCGAGCAGAATATTTGACTCCCGCCTCTCGGCCACCACTTTGAGAACACGGTCCCATCCGAACTGTTATTTTCAATCATCCCTCGCAAGAGGGATATAAAAATTGTTGCCTTTCAAGGCGGGGAAGCGGGTTGGTAGTAAACCGGTTTGCCGGCTACTAGTGCCACGATAGTCTCTACAAGTCACTGCCACTGACCTGCTTAAAATGCCTGCCGACAATGTAGTCCTGCTCAACACCAAAAGCAGAAGACGAATGGTCTTGCGGGGGAGAACGTATGTCGTGTCGCCTTGTCTTGTATAACCCAATGGATTCTACATAGCAGGAGCCACCAAAGGCTAGACTAACCAACAATTGGAAGGTAGACAGTCCCTCCCAAGCGTGAACCAGTCGCCTCCCTTTCCGCCACATTAGATGTGTCCACAAACTTACCAGGATTTGATTTATTTATGTTATTTTATGTTAGGTTTAAGCAAAACTTATATGACATATTTATAACAGCAGAATTTGTTAGGCTATTCTTTCTTTTTTTCCGAGAACGGGTTTTGGTCATGACCATGGTATATAACTGTTAAAACTATGACAGCTTACTTTTATTTCTTTCAGCTTTGTTTATTTATGTATTATTTGGTATTGTGTTTGTTTTGACAGCAGTAACATTTGTATGACGAGTAATAAAAGACTCTCAAAATGGGTCTGTTACTTAACTCATTTTATCCTCAATCAGAGATTCTTTGAATTGACTACTTCATGAAATATTAGTTGATTGAGCTTGGAAATAAATGCTTCCTATATCTATAATAAATAAACAGACACATAAATAAAACCCATAAAATAGATCATTGCGTACGCTCTGGTACGTGTGTGTATTTACGCAGGAATGTGGGGTTTTTTGGTGGGGAGGGGGTGGGGGGTAAGTTCTTGAAAATAAACTTGTAAACATGTTGTATTTCCATTACATTTATTTTATTCAGTTTCGTATTTATTTGTTGTTTTCCTTCTATTTTTATAGTCAGCCAATAAATAAATCCAGTCTTTTACATTTGCATGCCCACAAATTTACTATATGTATTAAAAGACGGGTTTAAAAGGTTTGGCATTTCTGTGTTTTACAAGGCAATGCACCAGATTAAAATTAGAATCCCATTGACTTCGTAAGACGTGAGCGCTATGTAAATGTATTTTATTAGGGTATAATCGTTAAAATATTACGATTTTTCAGCTCATGTATTTTTGCATAAATTCACGTAAATGCGCAGAGGTTCAGTAATTGTGTACCACCATTGGTACCACATTTATTTTTGTGAGAAATGTGCGTTGTATAAATCCATATGTTATATGATCGTCGAAATATCAAGATTATTTTGCCGATCTTTCTTCGATTATACAGTTCATTGTGTAGACGCAAAACACAGGGGTTGTGTGTGGTTTTTTTTTTATCTGTCCCCTTTTTAATTTGATAAGATGAGATTTAAAATAACAATTTTTCTATTTAAATACAGATTTGAATTATGTTTAGTTCTGTAAGCTCTCTGATGGTCGTGCAAGAAGCTTTAAAAAAAAGCATTAGAGTCCATGATAGCGTCACAGCGCGAGTCTAGCGGAGGGCTCTTTGAGACAGTCAATACCATCTGCACATAAAACTCCGCTTGGTTTGGACATGTTCGTCACGCGTCACTGCGTGAGCCCTTTGGCCGCTTAGGCTCCTATTTTAAGGGAGATAATCCGTTTACTGCTATCTCAGACGACCTTTGAACGGTCGGACACGAACTCGAAGTTTAGAATCAATTTTACAAGTATTGGACACACACACACGCCCCGACACACACACACGCACACACACACACACACACAATGTATGAATAGGCTTATAAAAGCAAAATCCGTCATCTCTTAGCGTGAATGACACATTTTAAAATTTTTGCGCAGTTTTGATTTCGACATCCTACACACTATTAACAAATCTTTGGATTGTTTAGAAATAATTGTATAGTCTTTAGAATGTGAATTTTATTATTATGGCACCGAGTTATTTGTTGCTTGAAAAAAGTTCTTAATTTTGATGCAAAGCTTGTACTTTATATGCTTCGTTGGCTATACTTTTTTTTTTGTTTATGTTTACACATACCCTTTGTGTTGTTTATTGGTTACACTGTGCTTGTTATAATCTGCTTATTCAGTTATTCTGAAAATGGTTGTTATGGGATAATTCACATAGGAAGAAAATTTTCACAAGTTATTTTGTGAAGTATTAGTCTTTTGGTTTTTAGCATGGATTCTACTTCCAATAGATCCAGAGTATAAATATAAAAAAAAGAAACATTAAAAAAATCTGTACTGTATCATTGAGTCAGTTTCCACATCAGTCATTATGCTCATATGTTTGGAACAGGGCCGAAAGCTACAAAGTATGTAACAATTTAATCTTTGTTATATCATCCTTACTATAGGTTACATCGCGAAATAACTCCATAAGCACGTAGGTAATAATTCAGTGAAATTATAATGAATGTATATAATTGATAACTACATGAATAAATAACAATAAAATAAATGAATAATAAAATCCCCAACGTCAGTCAGTCTATAAATATGTTTATAAATATTGTTAAAATTGTGATGTTGGGTTGATTTTATTGTTGGTAATAGTTGGAAATAATTATAATTACGTCCATATTTACAACATGAACCGATGTTTGCAACACAGATGAGGTTGTCATGCATAACCACTGAACAAAACAAATTAAAGGAAACTGCACAATGTAAAAACAAATTTAATACTGCAGGTCGAAAGGAAGGGATAAATTACTAACTTTGCAGTCTTGTACAACATAAAGTACCTAAATAAGTGACTGAAAAATAGTAATGTTTCCCTCATACATTTGTGAAAACGATGCATATGAGCACACCTTGATGGTATATTTCCATACAATAACATATCAGTTTAAACTCATAGTGCACACACAATAACGCTAATAATATTCATAGTGTACATACAATATTTGACCGAACTTTTTATTGTATTGGTTAAGTTTTCTGTTAACACAAGCAAGGAACTTGATTCGATTGCTTCCATTACAGTTGTTTAGCTATAAAATAAGCTTTAAAATATTTTGTTTATCTACTGTGCTGACTTGCTTTTTTCCCGCGATATATTATCGTTTACAGAAATTTTATCATAAAATGTGGTTCATATTATCATAACAATGGACCTAATTATGCATGTTTATCCTCTATAACCTACCACAAGCTCCCACCCATATTTGTATGTGAAATATCGGAACATAATTGACAGGTATTGCTGGAATTTGACAGATATTCGTATAATGTAATAGTCTACACTGAAATGAATGAATGATCGTGTTGTGCTAAACTCGGAGAAAAAAAAAATTGTAAGCCTATTCAGTACTAAAACAGTCTAAAAGTAATTCGTACTGAGAAAACGAATGACATTGCTGCGTTGTGTTTAATTTTCAATGTGTTTGTTTTTAACATGTTATTTGTGTTCGTTACACTGTTTCAACCCCAAACATTTAAAATATTGTATGATCAAAACACACGTTTTGTACACGAAAATATATCATTACACGGCAAAATTCTACATTGCTTGCGTGTAACTGGTAAAATCAACTAAACTATTTCACCGATATCATGTAGACCTTAACTAGGATCTGATACATAGTTTCACATGAATCTGCAGACCCCCGACCAACACGATCTTTTGAGTCATTTCTTCCGAGAATTATTTTGCGTTCATTTACAAGGACTTGCCCCTTCTAAAATAATCAAAACAAACTACATTGCATAATTATATAATTATCAATTTTAAATAAGATTCACGTGAGCGATAATTAGTGTTTTATAATTACAACTCGAACACGACGTAGATCTACCTTTGATGTTACGAAGTGTAACATTGTTTCTTACTGTGTAGTCCTCTAATTCCAGGTTGAAATATTTTTAGTCACAAATATCTTAATTTGTTTGCAACATTTAAATAGATGAATTGAATATAGCTGGTAAAATCTGAGATCCTTTTTAAAGCATTGAGTTTACAGATGAACATAAAACAACTTATAGTTCATCAGCCCTGTATACGAGCGTATACCAAAACAAAAGTTTATAGTTGATTTCAACATCTCTATGTAAAACATTATAGTATTTCAAGATCTATATATGCAACTTAACCCTCCACCAACAATCGCGACCATACAGAGTCTGAGTCTGTTGACAGAGTCTGAGTCTGTTGACGCATACGCTGTATAGTGACTAAGTAGATCAGGCACACACTGTGTGTGTTAAAAGTGTAAAAGCTAGCTGTGCAGCTTCGATTATATTGCATACAATGTGAAATGTATGAACGAAACGTTTGACCGTGTGTATTGTTATCATTGTAGCGTACGTTAGCGGCTGATCTGTCTGTATTCTCCAACCCTCAGCAACTGTTTTTGCCCACACCCAGTACATTTAAGCCGGTAAAGAACATTATTATTTTGTTATTTTATACAGTAACCTGTAACAATTAGCAATTGTATTGGGCCGTCGCAGCACATTAATACCGCTAAGGACGTTTTGGAGGAGTTATTATTTGTTGTTAGCAGATGTTTTGTTGCTCCGATCAAAAACGTCATCATTTTGCAATGCGCATTTATTTGGTTAATTATAGCAGTTATATTGGGAGAGAGAGAGAGAGAGAGAGAGAGAGAGAGAGAGAGAGAGAGAGAGAGAGAGAGAGAGGGGAGGGGTGGGGGAAGACTATAACATGCATTTGTTATATATATGAAATATTTGTGCTGCGTGTTTATATTTCAACGTTTTCCGGCTAATCCGATGTTCTGACCTTTTATTTATGTATAAAACTAAACTGAGCACTTTGCAGAAGTGGAGAAATGTGCATTGCTAGAGTTATATATTTTATTTTAAAGGAGAGGGCAAAAGCAACTTAGTAAGGCTTTATAACTGGAGTTGAGTACGTTTTTGGAATTGGTATTTGAGTTGATCGTGGACATTTTTATTCCATTCAAAGCGTCATTGATGAAGTGTTGGTATGCAGGCATACGTGTGTGTGTGTGTGTGTGTGTGTGTGTGTGTGTGTTTGTGTGTGTGTTAATGGCAAATTTGAGTAAAATAATCACATTACGATGTTATGTATAGGAAATATTGCAAAATTTTTCATTTGCGTTTAAATTGTGAGTCATGCTTGATTTAAACTTTATGTAAATTATATTCGATTGCTTCAATATCGTCTCGGTATTTGTGAATCGTCATTTTGTTAAACCTGAATCTATATTTTCCACCCGCCGACAAAACTCGATTATATGTATTATACGTAGAACTCGTTGCTGTTTAAAAAATAAGAGAAAGCAATTTGTTTCCCGACTTTGTCCATAACAAATATAATAACAAAAAACATTGTCTACAACAAGTAAATAATGATCCAATGAATGTCCACGCCAGTTCCCTGATCCACTGTCCTGAGAATTGTCCACAGCTTGTTGAATATATTACATGCCTGTACGCATAAATCTCTTTATTTATGTTCTATTCAGATTTTACGTACACAAGCTTTGCTGGAGCATTTAAGAGTTGTATACTTTTTCATTATGGTTATTCATTGATGTTTTGATACTTTCGAGTGTGAACATATTTATAACATCGATGTTTGTACAGATTAAGTATGAAATAAGTGCATGCGTAAAAGAAGTAACATTTAACTAACGTGCACATGTCCAAAAAGCAACATTTAACACAAATACATGCATTTTAATGGAAGACAAATATCATACATTCGCATGACTTTGAGTTGTTGTGGTTTTTGGGTTTTTTGCATGGAAACATTGGAAAGAATGAATATTACCTGTCTAATATTTTTCAAAATATATTAACCTTTATTGTAAATGTAATACATTTTCAAACATATTTACCAAAAATATTGCGAATATGTAGCAAATTCGATTTGGTATTGATTTCTGTTGATTTCTACAAATATTGTGCAGTAGAGCGAAAACGATTTGGTGTTGATTGTAATAAATTATAATTCAACTGAATAAATATTGTACGTGCGTATGCTTGTACATAGTTAAGTTGATATTTTTCCGTTTTTGGTGATGGCTGCAATGTGATGAATGGGAAACTTTGGAGTCAGCAAAATATTTTATGCATCGTGTACATTTTATTTTATTATTAATTTATTTTTAAAATTGTTTTGTTAATAATGTGATTACTGACAAAATTCTTATCTGTGATTACGGCAAAATTATTGTAATTATTATGTCTTCTTTCTGTCGAAAGTCAAAAAGTCACAGTCACATTTTGTCTCTCTCGTTAACGTTCTTACGAGTTGATGAACGTAAAATAGACACAAGTATGATAGTCTAAGTAATTGTGATCTACAATATTGCAAATAATCCTTTTGGGGTCATAGGTTTTATTTGTGCAATATTAATTGAGGAGTTTCATTTTTATTTGATTGTCAGTTTTAATAATAGCAAACAATATGTAATTGGAAACGAAAGTTGTGTGAGCAAAATATTTACCAGTTCTGATTATGATTGCATACTTTTGACAACTAAATGAATTAAGTTAAAGATAGTTATAGTATTTAGTGTTTTGTTTTTTTTATTTTGACTGGCTGTGCAAAACTTCGTACGTTTTACATTTGAGACCACTTAATATACGTTATAGCTTACTTTCCAAAAAAAGGATAATGAATAATGATTTTTATTATTTTATGTTTGTTTTAGGATTTTGCTAACACTCCTTTTTTTTTCAAGTAATTATTTATTCAATTTATGTTGTTGTTGGGTTTGAGTGTGCTTGTTTTAAAAATCTTACAGAGTTGTTTTCAGATTTATTTATCAAATTGCTGTTAAAATAGTAAAATACATATTAATAATAAAACTATAAACGTTTTCGTGACCCATATGAGAACATGATAATTCACTCGAAATATTCTAAAAATACATACTGCCCATGTAAGATTACTTATATATACACACTGGAACTGTGTTATGAATGTAGTAAGAAATATAAACACTACAATTATGAACATTATGGTTGACTGTTAGAAATATCCAGTCATATCAGTCATTTTGCTGAAGAAATTTGTTCACAGAATCATCGAAAGATACAAAGCAGCAGTATGTTAGCTGAGAGATAAAACAAGATCTGGTTGTTGTTGTTTTTTTTTTGTTTGTTTGTTTCATTTTCTATCAAAAGCACATACAATGGTGGTTTTTTTTTTAAAATCAACACTGTTGTTTGATATTGTTACTTTGAAATGGGTTACTTGGTCTAAGGATTACTAACTTACTGTTGTAATATTGTTGCAGTTCCACGATTTTAAAATGTCTTGGGTATTAATTTTTGTGTTTTAATTATCTAAATATTATTAATCAAATTATTTTCATTTAGTGAATTATTTATTATTTATTACATATAGGTATTTTTTTTTAATTTCCAGGACATCTCAATACATTTCCACATAAATTATTGTAGAATTCTAAAAAAATTTTTTTTAATGTATAAAATAATCATTTTTTACAAATAATATTAATGATTTGCATTTCTTAGATAATCTTGATTTTACATTGGGTATACTTTTAATTCGTAAATGTTACTTATTTTAGGTATTATCAGCGTGTTCTTATAACATGTTGTTGAGAGAGGCTTTGGGATAAAGGAGGTTGGAGTTAGACTCAAAGCTAGGCTAGGGTATTCTTTGTAAGTACTTTTCGCCTACAACAAGGATATATAACAAGTATACAAACTATGCTATTGTCAAGCAATTTATCAGTACAACTTATGTTAATCTGATGAATAAAATTTGATACAACAACAAGCAAATACACAAGGAATACATTTGGTCAATCTCCTTGCAACATACTAATTAAGGATAATTTTTATCCGACATATTTTCATGGTGGTACTGTACTGTTTTTCTTTTTATACTGACTCGTTGAATCTCTGTATGATAAGGTAGCTTTGGTACTCTTTGTCTTGTCTATTGAAAAGTGAATCTTTGTACCTATATGAAATGATGTCTCCATAACGTGGCTGCTTTGCCGAATAAATCTTGAAAAATGTTTGTAAGTGCATGACATTGTTAGAGTTTTTATGTAGTTTTTGTACCTGGTGTTTTGATTTTATAATTGTTACTGTCATTTCATTTTATACTTTTGTTTGTTTTTTTTAAATAATTTTATTTTTAATTATTAAATATAATAGTCTTGATGTAGTTCTGGTGGAGTGCCTTCAGTGTTACCATTAGAGGGTTGTTTCAGCAGATCTTTTATACAGATCAAGGCTGAGCCCTCTTTCAACCAAGTTGAAGTTGTGGTCCTAATTCGACCCTTTGCAGACGACAATGACTAACAACTAACTTTCATTTGTTTATATTATTTACGGCTTAACTATATAACTGTATTGTTATGAAATTCTTTCTTAGTGTTTCTAACTCTTGTAATTTTTTTGGTTGTTTTTTTGCTTTTAATTTTGTTCATATTCCATTTCAAGTTTCAAACAAGTTAATTTTTATTACTCTTTTTGCAGGTTATTCAGTTATTTGTTGTTGTTTTTTTTTAAGTGGTTTACATTTTATTTTCATTCCATTTTAACTTTTATACAAGTTTTTAGTTGTCCTTCCCTTTCAGTTATTTTACGTATTGCTTCTTTTATTCTGTTGTATTTCTCCTCCTCTTCTTAAGTGAAAACAACACTAATTCAACTTCATTTGTAAGACTATGATCAGAAAAAAAACATGCAATAAATATCACATATCTTTATTTCAAAATGTGCATGTGTATAAAAACCTGAGTACACATAAAATGTGAACATTGACAAAAATAACAATAAAACGTGCTTGAAATTTTAAAAATGAAATGAAATTTAACAAGAGTTTCATGATAATTATAAGGTTTAAATAAAAATCAAACCATGCATGATTATGCTGAGAGACAAAAAATGCATGTGATTCACTTCTCCACAAATACCCCTAATATACCACAGATTCTGCATAGCAGGAAATAACTATTTTGTCCATCCACTCACCAGCAAGTTTCTGTTACATGGTTATTGCTTTACGTCCAGCAGACTCTTCCGAGCCAAATCAGGACCGAACAACCCCTGATCCGCATAAAAGATCTGCTGAAACAACCCTAGTGGTAAAACTGAAAGCTCTCCACCAGCCAGTCACTTTACAATAAAGACATCCCATGCAGGGGACGCTGAGGCTGCACTCTAATTTATCGAATCCCCGTTTACAAAAACAAAATAGAATACAAACATCATTATAAATTATCAACAAAACACATACATATAAAATGCCTACATTGCTAAATAATAACATCATAGGAAGCTCTAGTGACCACCTGGCAGAAAGCGTCCAATATTCCCAAGCTGATCCAACAGACCTCACTCAACTAAGGAGTCTTGTCCCGGAAGAGTTTTCAAGAAAAAAGGTAGGTGACTGGTCTAGCGAAGAAGAAGATGGTATAGCAGATTGATAGAACAGAGCAGGAATGAGAAAGAGCAAATGAGAAAGACAGCGACAGTGGGAATTTAAAGCACTAAATTTCCAGAAAGTGGGGATACTATTTATACTGAAACCCCCGGCACCCCAATGGGGGAGCAAGTTTCTGGGGGTAACCAGCTGTTAGAATAACTCTAAAAATAATAGGAAAAAATTTTCTTCACTTGCTTGTATAAACTTTTTATCTGGTGTATATGCCAACCACCATTTTGCACATACTAATACAATAGATGTAAAAATGCCTGCTAGTAACAATGATCACTGGTTTTAAAAGGGGTGGCTTTAACATGTGCAAATCATAAACATCAATATATACACTAAGACAGCATTATCATTAACACAAAAGTAACCATAATTTAAAATCTGGCAGTTTTATTATATGCGACTTTAACATTCAAGTCATACAATTAATGCATAAAACAAGTCGTACAAAGAGCGTGAACGCAAACACAGCACAGTAGCAGCAAAATGAAGGGAGGTAATTTTGCATTTAGTGAGCAGACTCCATATTTGCATTTCCGCAGTTCTTCCCCTTCCACTAACCATCAAAGGCATAAAGTGTGGATAGTACAAGTTTGTATTTTTATTTTAATCTTTGAAGAAAACAAACAAAATCAGAAGAAAGCAATGTTTTAGAAAATAATTCCCATATTAAAACTTTCTGAACTTATTTCTCTCCCGTGCCCAACAAATTGCCAGCACACTATTATGTTGTACCTTTTCTTATTATACACAATGAAGTAAAGGAGCTCACTATATCACTGCTTTCATCCCCAACAAAACATAACATTTTTATTGAGAACTAAATATTCAATATGTATCCAGTTTGAAAGGGTCCAGAATTATGCATAGTACATGCTTGGTGTTGCTGCTATTTTTAATCACACACTAGCTCCTTGCTAAAGGAGGAGGAACAACGAAGCTTAACGTCCTATTGCATCAGCGTTAAGGACGATCATCACGTCGCCACCCTGACAATAATGATTATCATCATCATATCTAAAGGAGTAAAGAGCACAGATTGAAGAAGTAAACTGTGACTCAAATAATCATGGTGGCATCCACATGTTTTTTCCTCACTTCCCGCACTCTGTCCATGAACTTTTTTACTCGGCCAGGATCCAGCCTGTTAGCCCAGTGTCCGCCTTCCTTCAGGGATGATCCGACAATGACTGCGTGCGCCATCCGGTACTGGTCAAAGTTGTCTGCTGTAACCCCTGACCCCACTAACACTGGCAGCTGTACGTTCTGCAGCAATGCTGACAACACACCCACACACAAACATAATCAACAAAAAATATCAAGTCATACATCGCTCCTGGTTGACACTACTATAAACTTTTAAACGAATCAACTTTAACACTTAAATATTAATATATGTAAAGCACTTACTATTTTATTTTGTATGTATTTTATTTTGTTGGATAGGATAGTATACGAAGCAATTACAGCAAGTTTTTTTTTTTTTTTAGCTTTAAACAAAATCAGTTTGTCGTCAAAAAGACTTTGATTTATGGAAGTGAAATAATCAAAACATCGTGCAGCGTTAATGTTACTGTGCCACAGATCTTGACTAGTGCACCATCAGATTCACCTTATAATTTACAGTAACAACAACATATAAAATAGTTCTTACAAAAAAAAAGTATGCACTCTACCAGTAAACTATACAATTTACTGTGATAATGCACAGTACCATTGGAATCCATCGAAAATCTGCCTCTTCTCCTCCATCCCCCCCCCCCCCCCCCCCCAAAAAAAAAAAAAAAAAAACAACAACAACAACTCACATTGATTTCAAACCTAAATATGCCTGGAAAAAAACAGATCCTACAGAATACAATGCTGAATTATTCTACACAATACAATGTTGTGACAACAGAATGATTTTACATACTTTCTAAATGGAATAATACCAATGGACCCTGTTTGTGTTAACTTATATCTAGATAAACATTTTTGGGAGTAGGGTTTGGAGGGGTGAGATAAATACTTTTTTTGGTGGGTGGAAGGTTAGGGGGGGAGTGGGATGGGGCTAAAGTGTAGTGCTAGAGTTCCATGGGCCCATGTTTTAAAGTTGACGTGTATAGGCTGCCACTTTCTGCAGTGATTAGTTCTTGCTGATCATGTGAGTATGCCACAAGGTAAAATAAAACAAAATATGTGCTAACGTTGAAAACTTACCCTAAGACCTAACAGAAAAGAAGACCTCAAGTAACTCAAAGTCTATGACAACATAAACAAACCTAATAGTTTACAACCTATTCACAAGACTTGACAGTATAAAACAATACTCCCAAGAAGAATACTGACTCATAATCTAAAAAGAACACTGACCTTTAACTTCTTTAGTACTGGCTACCAGACCAGTGGAAGCACCAGTAACGATGACTCCGTCTGCCAAAAAGAACTTGGCTGCTTGGGCTGTCTCTACTATGTCTACGTCCGCTGTGATAGCATGGGAGCTGAGGAGAACAAGCACACTATAGTTAGTGCAGAATCGAGGTGTACTTACTGTACACAGAACCAGGGGTCACACTTGTTGCAACATTTGCGTACATGTATGTTCTTGGACATGGACACAAAATGTTCACACAACAGTGGTTGCAATTTTCTATATGCCCGCACTAATACAGAAACACAATAATGAAAATGTTAGTTTGAGCCCCCTTAATTATAATATTAATGCTGTAGTCAGTAGTGTAATCATCATAAACATGATCACATTAGAGACTACCATTCCATCCTATAATGACCATCTATTGTTTCTGAAAATTTCAAAGAAACCAAACCCTTCAATAACAAATAGAAAAGTAAGATTTACAATTAAATATAAGAACATTTGTGAGAAACACTTTAAGCAAAGAAAAGCAAAGTTGTTAGTAGCATGACCCAGGACAATACTTATGCCAACACACCAGCATGTACAGATACTGTCCCTCTAACAATCACACATTGTTATTTTTGTTTCGCATATCAGAAATAACTTTTTAAATGTAATCTTCTGATCAAATAACTTGTCTTGTGCCTTTAACATTCAGTGGTGCCAACCAGTACGGATTGACCGTATTTAATTCCGGCGAAGTGAATTAAATACGGAAATACTGTAGCTTTTATAAAAATACGGAGGAGAAGTTGCCGATCGTGTATCTTTGCCAGCGGTGCTTCTGTACTGGTTTCTGGTCTCATAATAGTACTCATGCACTCACTGAACGTCGCTGTGTTCAACAAGCTGATTTTCATGGTGATTTTAGAATAAAACATGTGGTGTTCAACAAGCTGATTTTCATCGTGATTTTAGAGGACTGAAAACAGCCTGCTGTTTCAGAGGGAAGCTTGTCGTTACTTTATAGTGTCATAGGCTGGGTTTTGCGAGAAAAAAAATACTGACAAAAGTTAAAAAATACTGACAAACGGGTCCGGAAATACTGACAAGAAGATTAGGGGGTTGGCACCTCTGAATATTATGAACTCCAGCACATTAGGAATGTGTGAAATTCACAGCATAGGAAATGTAGGAGAATATAGCAGTGTTGCATGGCTTTTTAATTCATATGCTGGTTAAGAAATACTGTTAACAATAATTCCAGTGCCATTCACACCTGTGTTTCTTCTTGACATCGGCAAACACCATGATGTTATCAGCACCAATGCTGTGGCGATAGCGCATCAGGTCACCAGCACAAGCATTCATCAATCCTTCATCTGCTATGTGCGAATAGACAAAGCCTTCTGCACGGATAAACTGTAAATCTGAAATGATAAAATAATACGACACAGTTAACATTTCTGCATTTCGGTACCACTGGAAACCATTACAATAAAATGTTTTCCATTTTAAAAAATCAACTCTACAGATTGTAGAACAAATGACGCAGTAAAGATTTGGATACATTCAAAAAGAACATCAGTTTGTATATACATCCAATATCTACAATTCTTTTTCAATAAAATAATGCAAAGCACAACCAGTATCTGAATATATCTGAATATTATATTATGCAACACCTGTAAAAATATAATTATTCAGTTTTCACTATACCTGCAGCCTTTGCCACTGCCATGGCATGCTTGTTAGCCCCAGCTAGCACCTGAATGCCCACAGGATTGAGTTTCAGTAAGCGCTTGACTTGCATGCACACCGCTGTCATCATAGCTGTGATTTCAGGTCCAATGCTGTCAGCTTGTACATATGGCACATCATGCATGTTCTCCACAATTACACCATCCTGCGCAATAACCAGAAAATTAGGTTCTGATCATTATTTGTCTATCAATCTAGTATATATCTCTATCTTGTTCCTCAACCTGTCAGTACATTTGGGGTAAATGAGGAATGAAGCAGCTTAGACTTGCCTCCTGTCAGCAGCCTTTGTGAGTTGATCTGGCAAGTGCGCTGCTTCAATACCTTGATGTGTTCTAATTAGTTTTTATTTGTTTGTGTGTGCAGAAAATTTCTGTTGGGTCGTACACTTTGCAAAAGAATTATAAAAACTAAGTACATAAAAATTCACTGCCTGGATCGAAACACTACTGTCGTAACTCCATATTAACAAAACAACCGGATATAATGACAGTACTTCTGGGTGGTGATATGAAGTCTACGCTTTTCTTCAGAAATGTCGTCTTAAAACAGTAATTAACATGAACATTTTTATATTAAATAAAATACATTAGAAGAAGAGAGAGACTGAAAAAGAGGTTGGGGGACAACATTCGAGAATGGACTAGTTTGACACTGAGTAAAACAATCAGGGTTGCTGAGGACAAGGAAAGATGGAGTATGCTGGTTAAACGATCATCTGTGGTGCCCCTATGACCTCCGAGTTACGGGATAGGATAGGGATAGGACATTAAAAAGTCATTAATATTCACCCATTTGTTGTGGAAATAATAGTTCATATTCGATTGGGGCGTGGATGAGTGTCCTTTGATTCATCTACCGAATGGATAAAGGAAGCCTTGCAAAGAACATAGGTTTTGTTAAAAAATAAAGAGGGTACCTCTCTTTCTTTCTAATTATACAAAAAGGTTTTCATCTTTGAGCTTGAAAGTGCACTGTATGAGAACAAGCCCTTATTTATCTTTTTTTTTCTTTTCTTTTTTTTTGTAATGCTTTATTGTTCCTTTATATCATGAAATTGTGGGTTACCTCCCCTGGGGAAGGCGTAGTCGCAGCCTGTGGCGCGCCCAAACCTAATCTACCTAATATTAGTTGTGTTTTTGAAGTTTTCAGTATTGTAGTAGACTAAATACAAGTACAATATGATACAAATTCAGACATTTTGAGGCCACAAGGTCTTTACCTGATCTTGCAATCAGTCTGCCTTCCTAACAGTTAAAACTTTGAAACTAGGCCTATCATGCATCCTACATTGCCTGGTTGCATGCTCTATGTGCACGTGAATTCAGGCAGTATTCTTTCAGAAACAAAACTACAAAGATGGGGTTATGAATCTTACAAATTAAAAAATGTTTAAAAAAAACAAACAAAGTTGGTTCCATGACATTTCAGCACCAACATTTCAGCGCCGTATATTTCAGCGCCGTACATTTCAGCGCCATACATTTCAGCGCCGTACATTAACATATTGAACTTTAATGATAAAATCACATAAAACCCTTCATGTCAGCTGGGATTTCCCCTAGTTCTGCAAGGGTGGCTGGTAAGGCAGGCAGGTTGTTTCATTGTCTCTCTCGTTGAATGGCCCTTGTCATCGACTGTTTCCTTGGGAGACATGTGACGGTTGCTTGCGACAGTCCTTCGTGGATGTCAGCGAGAATTTGACGCGTGGCATCCCTTGTTTCTTTGGCTTGAACTTTCATCTGATGCACAGCCTTGGCCGCTTCGATCTTGGGGAGGTTGGGAGCGTGTGAAAGGTGCTCCCCTCTCTGCTGAACGACGTCACCTGCCTTCATGTGGATTCTTGCTTTGCAGCCGCCAACATCACCTCGCCAAAACGAAAATGCTGGATCTTTACTACTCAGCTTGTCAAAGCGATACGAGTAAGCGTCAAAGGAAATCTTGTCCTTCTTCCGTATACTTGGGTACATTTCAGCCATCCTGTCAAGAGTAATGTACGGGGCTGAAATGGTTGACTTGATGCCTTATGAATGATCGCTCACATCATGACTAGTAACTCACAACAGTATAAACGATTGATCACTCACATGATCTCTCTCTCTCTCTCTCTCTCCCTCCCTCCCTCCCTCTCTCTCTCTCTCTCTCTCTTTCTCTCTCTCTCTCTCTCTCTCTCTCTCTCTCTCTCTCTCGTGAACGATTACTCAAATCACGATTTGTAACTCACAACACACTCTCTCTCTCTATCTGTCTCTATCTGTACGGCGCTGAAATGTACAGTGCTGAAATGTTGGCGCTGAAATGACCAACAAAGTTATGTAGGTTCTCAACCTGAATATTTAAGCCAGATTTTAAAGTTTGAAGACTTTAAGCAATATAGGGTCAGTCATTGTGTGGATGTGCCAAGAATAACCAGAAAATTTAAAATTAGTCATTTGTTGCTGAAACCAGTAATATAAAGGATGAAAAAGGTGTTGAAAAATGTAGAAACTTTACTAATCAGTTACAAAATAATCTAAAATAAAATAAGTCTCACCACTCCCAACTCTTTATAGATGGATGCATCTCTGCAAGCTTCATCTATGATCCTGCTGACATCATTGCTACTGCATGGAGTACCTGGAATGTGATAGTGATACAATATGAACTGCAACAGTTTTCACATTGTCAAGAAAAAGAACAGTGTCCATATAATACAACAATATTAAAAACCCATCACATCCAGCATAACTGCTGCATTCTTTCATAGCAGATCTACACACCACCCCACTTCCACACTCTCAGCTCAAGAGTGAGCATTTATGGAGACAAAGCATGCACAGTAGCATCTGTAGTCCTAGTGTTCAACATCATCATTACCGTCAACTCAAATTCTACTGGAAGCACTTTTTTTGTGTTGAAAGTAAAGGCAAAACAATGAACCATTGAACTTTAAGCAATAACAATACAACCAGTGATTTAAAATCACCCACCCACCCACCCACCCCACCCACCCAAAAAAACAAAAAAACAACAACAACATGACTTTATGTGCAGGCAAGCACACCCAACTCCTTACGATGAGAGCATAAACCAAGTTGTAGTCTGTGCACGCATGCATTCCATTGCATGGAATTTAAAGATCCTGATACTCTTGTCCTATATGGGTGACTGGAAGTTACATAAATACTGCCAGCAAGCACCCACTAGGTCCCTTCTACCCCAATGTCCGGTCCCCCAGGATTGTGCTCAGTTATCTTGGATGTTAGATAAAGCACCTAAGGCTGGAAGTTGCATGGCGCCTTGAGATGCCTGAGTTAGATCCTGTTTCAGTCAGCTCCTTAAGCAGCTGTTAGATGAGCTGGAAACGTTATATGATTAATCGACAACAATTAATCATAACACACGTGGACAAGTTAAAAATTAAAGGATATATCGATTTGGAGATTTGGTTATCTCAATCAATAATTTGAAAAATTAACTCTTTTATTTTTAAGCTGTGATCACAATTAATTTGTATTCCAGCCACCATCTATACTGCTTGGATCTCTAAGAAAGCCACCCAGTTGAGACGAAGCATCAATATTTCAAAGGCATAGTGAGTATATTCCCTCTATTGATCCCACACAGCCCAACACAAGGCATGAACTATAGGCCTACCTCTATAGCCGTTCAACTAACTTATCAATTTTTCAGCATCAGCTCGGCAAGCTGAATCAGATCGAAGCGTGCAAAGCGTTGTATTTTAAACACATATATAAACACAATTCATTACATTTTTTACCATATTAAGAAAAGGGAACTATAAAAACGTTGCAGGAAATAAAATATTACTTGTGTAAACTTTGCAACAACACCAAACTGGCAAGTCTACTTTTGATTTCAAAACGCCTTGAAGTATTAAACAAATAAGTTGTAATTAGTTAATCAGTAAGTTTGCTTTATACGTTTCAATTGTTATTCACCTGGTAAAGCGGAGACATGGATCATTCCGATCACATTACCCAGATTATGCTTGAAAAGCGAAGAAAACCGTTCCAAAGTTGATGCTGAAGTTCTGACGGACGCCATGATGTTTGTAGCAGCTGCACTAACCTTGACCCTAGAGGCGGAGCTAGAGGACTACATTGGCCAATCCAAATGCTTATGGGTTTCAGACATGCGCAGTCCTTGTGAAGAAATGCCGTTTACCGCAAAGTAAGTCATCTTTGTTTACATCTAGTTTTTCGTTAATTATTTGATTATTTTCATACCGCTTAATCCTGAGACAGCCACAAAACCAATCTTTGGCTTATTTGCATTGGAACAAGACCAAACACGATCAGATGCGTGATACTTTTCATTGATATTTCCTGCGAAACATGAAGTTGGTGAGTGTGTTTACGTTTACATTTTACACTAATTCATCTGAACCCTGTTGTTTTTACTTTGTTACGTGCTTAAATTTCTTCAAACCACTGTCAGTTATTGTTATGATATTACCAGACTTACTTAAATATATTTATTTATTTTACATTTTATGTGGTGATTTTTATTTATTCATTTTTCGCGCCGTGCTGTTAAAAGAAGTGAATAAAGTATTTTACAGAAAAACTAAAGAGTTTGTTTTAAAGTATTTGTAGAATATATTAAAACTATAGGAAATTCGTTAGAAGATTAAACATGTCTTGCCTTTGAACTTAAAAAAAATGTTATTAAATGTTGTTAATGTGCAATGCAATGTCAGCGAGAAATGAGAGAGCAAAAGGGAAACGCCAGCTGTGCAGAAGTTGGCGGGAGGCGTACAGTGTAGGCACTCTCTGTGTAGCACAGCAGTGGGTAGGACGCGCGAAGACGTACACAAAAAGAAAACGACTCTTTATATTCTTGGAGTAACATTTTAGCGCATTTTGCTTTTTCGTAAACAGCGCTTCTCAGCAAATAAGCCATGAAATCGTGAATATGCAATCTTTTCTGCCAACGAGGAAAAGGAAGTTTTGAAATTGATACTGTACAGACTCCTTGTAGAGTAGGGGGTAGGCCTAACGGAACAATAAGGTTTTGTACATTTTTGTGCAAATCAATTAAATCTTAAAAGAAAACATTTTCACTTATTTTTATATCGCGATATTCAGATATAGTCTGTCTTTTTCTCGATACTTAATTGTGCGCTGTGTCGAGAAACTTAGTGTTTGACCTAACTTCACGTGAAATCCCGTCGACTAAGCTTAGGATAACTTACGCCATGATGGATTATGCCGAAACCCGTTACTCTTGATTTTTGCAGTAATTCCTGGGCACCCGCAGAAAAAAAATGCCTAGGAAAAGGTGATTATGACACTTAATGTATACTCTTTTTCGTGGACAGCGTAGTTTTGATAAATAAATCGCAAACAATGCACGAAGTCACTTTTTTTCTCTGCTTATCGAGGTCACCATGATCACTGACCTATACGTGTCGATAATCTGTTGCAGTGTTCGGCTCCTGTCAAAAGCAAAACCACAAGCTGAATTAGAATTGGATGATGATTGTCTGCGAAAGAGAAGGAGGATCTCGGATGTAAGTTAGTTTGTTAACACTGCTTACGATCGAGATTGTCGAATTAGAAATTATTTTCCGTTTTGATTCTGTGCATTTCCATTGTGGCTCTTGAAAGTTGTGCAACTTTGAGAGTGTCTGAGATGCTAAAGTTTGGTGTTTAGGACTTTTGTTGATTTTTCAGGGAGACCAAGGAGACTTTGGTGTATCTAACAAGAGACAGCAATTTAGAATTCAGGTGAGTTGGCTTGATTTTCATTAGAGTTCCATAAGAGCGACGTTCGCGCCACGACGGGTCTTTGATACATTACCCGCGTAATGCACGATTGCTTTAGATCCGTTGTGCACCTTTCTCTGCAAACCTGTGACTGTTTATGAGTAAATTTATGTTATTAGAATGTATGTGCAAAAAAGTACAGTGCTCTGTTGCGCGATTTATATTTTTCCAGATTTTTTTTCGCTCGCCATTCATTCTTCTCTATGTACCGGCCATATTGTGGAGCGCAAGTTTATCACTGTCAGGCCAATCAGCGACTTCCTTCTGTTCGGTAACAAAGCCCCGCGGGTTTCAGTTTAGGCCTACCGAAAGGACAGCCCTATGCCTCCACAATACTTCACGTGTGTCCGGTGTGTTTGTTCAGTTTTGGGCAGTAGGTTTGCTGACTCTTTGTTTACTTATCAGCCGTGGAGGATTGTGTACATTATTCTTTTTTATGCAGAGCTGGTGCCGGTGGTTGATGAATCTCGCATTATAATTGATAAAGAAACTTACTAGACAGTGAAAGAAAATTCTTATCCGGCCTTGCAGAAAAGTTTTAGGTAATTGTGAGGGACCGGATATTGATCTACGTTGTGCCGTGTAATCGTTTTCTAATATCACAGTCATAGGAATATTGTGATGCAGATACAATACATCGAATTTTGTGAACAAAATTTCCCAGCCAAGTATGTATACAATCTTATCTTTGCCTTGCTTGCAGCACTTTACCACAGCCTATGCAAAAAATAGAATTCTTGTTCATAGAAATTTGACACGGGAAATGAGGGATTGATAACAAATGTGATGTGTATGAAACATTGTGAACATAAGTTTTAGAAGGAATCATGCATAGAATCTGTAAAAGGATTTGGCACAAATGTTTTACAAAAAAATTGGTGTGACCATACTTTTTCTCTTACCTCCAAAAAAGTTCCATGTGTGGAGAAAGAAATGTTCTGTTTCTGATGTTTTCTACACTTACTTAATATAGAGACCTTTTGGATTTGAGCTTCAAATCTGCAGATGGGGAAATTACTGCATATTAGCCTACTATTTTAGTGCTGTGAAAGGAAAGTATTTTAGAATGTGGGTTTTAAGTGCAAAATTTTAATATAGGGTTTTTTTATTAAAAACAAAATTATCTTTCTTTCTATGTGATTTTAAAAATATATTTTTATTGATAATTATGAATCAATTACAAAATAAATAAGAGTGGCAATAAACAGCTTTATCAATAACTTCATTTAAAATAAGTCTATACTGTTGCCACTTTCGGCATGCTCCATAATCACATGGAATTGTGGACAATGGCACTACACTACATCATCTTAGTTTAATGTATCTATATTAATATTTTGAAGTATTTTAAAACAGTTAGCATGGCAAGGGGTCACAGACGCAGAGGAAATGGATCTCGCAATAACAAGAAAGTGGATGTGAATCTGAGTACATTGAAACGGAGCAGGCCAGATGATGATATTTGCTCTATGGAGAGTGAAGAAAGAAAACCCAAGAGGGCAACTGATACATCTAGTGAGGAAAGGGAGCCAAAGAGAGCATCAACTGATCCTTTTTTGAGAAAACCACTACAACGATTATTGTTCCAGACTGTTGCAAAACAAGATACTGTAACACTGTTTTATGATCTGAGTGAAAAAGATGAATGTTTGTGCACTTTTGGTACAAATATGAAGAGAGAGCTTGTATGTTGTCGTGATGCACTTTGTGTCTGTCCATGGTATCACAAAGCTGTTGAAAAGGTGAGTGTCGTCCTCTGATTTGACGGGGTAGTTAAATCTTTGCATGAGTTAAAAGTTTTAATAATTGTTTGTAATATAATCTCTTGACCGGGTTTGTGTGTCTTCATGCATTTAAACTTGTGAGCAGCATTGAACATTATTTTAATGCATTCATCTAATATTCTGTGTATATGACAGTGCAGATGGTTTTTAATAATAATACACGTGTAAGGTGACATCAAGACTTGGAGAGCAAAGAAGGAAAAAAAAACTTCCATGAACTGATCGAGGATTGAATATTAGAGCCTTCCCTTCAGTGAAATAATGAACAAAGCCAAAGAAGTCTTGGCAATTGGTAGAAACAACATGATGTTGAGATGCTAGACTTGGTCCTTCTTTTTCAGTATAGCCTATCAGTTTACTTTAAGAAACTTTCCTCACTGCAGGGCTCCACATTTCGTCAAGATCGGGCGTAATCATGATTTAGACCCTCAAAATCACTCCTTAGAATTACTGATCAGTTGTGAGAAGTAAGTCTTAAATACATTGGTCCTGAAAATCTTATATATGGCAGGAGTGAGATTTAGCGGTCGCCCGAGGCGACTTAAAACCGGCTTGGGCGACCTCACTTTATAATTGAGCCAGCCCGCCTGGCGACCTATAAAAAAAAATACTATGCAGACTTTTAGAAGCTCGGTCCGAAGCGAGAGCGTTTTTAGGTCACTGTTTGTCTGCTACGAGTATGAAGCATACGCGAGCGTTATTTCCCTTTGCCTACTTCCTTTTCGCGCCAAGCGTGCTGTCTGCTTTGTTTGTGAAAAAGATACTCGCTACAAATTACGTTTATTGTCAAAATTTGTGTTTCGTGAACAATTGTCGGGCTGCCTAAAAATAATGCGGGCTACCTCACTTTACTTACTAGCTAGCCCGGCGGGCTAGTTAGTCTCCTGGGTTAATCCCCCCTGATATGTCCTGAGAAAATCGCAAACTCGATAAGCGAGGTAAAAAGCCTTTTTTTTCTGAGTGAGTGTCTACAAACAGCTGCTTCTTACAAGAGTGTTTCCTATTTCAGGAGGAATCATATCTAAAAATATCCTGGCCATGTGACTCAAAAATTAGCTCGATGTTCATTGGTTTCCCTTCTGCACTATCAACCAATCACAAAGCTCCTAATTTGTTGTGCTATGCTTAGGAAGTGATGTCATAGTTTGAGTGTGTGTATGGATCACAGGTATGTTTGAGTGTGTGTATGGATCACAGGTATGAATGTGTGCATGACAAGTGTGTGTTGACTTGTTCTATCCTCAAGATCTAAAATGGATTCGCATGAGATTTTATTGTAAGCTCATTGTACAACTCATTGTAGCATGTGACCGGGTAAATCTTATGAGAATTGGTATGTTTGACTGGGGCTTAAAATTCGCAATGTTATTACATTATTTTCCCTTTCGCCCATGGCACGTCTCTGCAATTTAGAGTTGTGCGCCCTACAAGTGGACATTGGATTGGATAAAGTGGACTTTTGTTGCTCAAACCCACCGCTAAAGTTAGAATTTCCCATTTTGGTTGTGACAGGGAATGATTTTTCCTATTTTAATGGTACATTGATATCATAGCCATGTGACATTTGACTATATTTCTCAGTGAACTGTGCGGCTTGAAGAATGTCTGTGATTGATGTCTGGTTAGCGTAGGGTGTATTATATCAACCTGACACAAAAACCTTGAGAGAAATTTTTTTTTTACGGGTCTGTCTTACCGACTTTTGTAGTTGCAAGGTTTGTACCGTCATTGAAGGTTTTTGAAAGTTTGGGAGAAGCGGGGTTCCATTTTCCAGGCCCTGGAAAGTCTTTGAAAACTTCATAAAGTGTCTGTGGTTTGTAAGTTTGTAAATTTTGACAGAGTGCACAATCTCTTCTCCTCGGATTCACACAACACAAGCAAAGATGGCCAAAAAAATTCATTCGGATGATAGACTTAGAGTGGAGGTGCATTGATTTAATGTTATGTTTTTGTTGGAGGAGAAACGATCAGTGTAAGTACTTTCACCGGAAATTAGGTATTTCCCTCTCAAAACTCTGGAAATTAGTTCTTTTATAGAAGGAAGCAAAAGTCGGTTACAAAGAATCCGGGGTCGTCAAAATTTAATGATTTGTGGTAAACTTCAGCAATTTAACCTGTGTTTATTAGTCTTGAAAAATTTTCATATGGTCTTGAAAGTTTGTGAATTTTGGGATGATTTTAGAGTATGAACTCTGAGATGCTAATGTGTTGTTTTTAGCTCCAGATTGTTGGCCGGCTAGCCAAGAGCTGTTGCCATTAATAGGCATAAAAACTATGTAATTACTAATTTATTCATTTCCTATCCTATCCTGTCCCGTAACCCGGAGGTCGTAGGGGCACCACAGGTGATCGTTTAACCAGCATACTCTATATTTCTCTGTCCTCAGCAGCCCTGATGGCTTCGCTCAGTGTCAAACCAGTCCATTCTTGAATGTTGTCATCCCACCTCTTTTTCGGTCTCCCTCTTCTTCTACCTCCTTGCACTGTGCCTTGCAGAATGGTCTTTGCAAGGCCCGATGATCTGGTGACGTGGCCATACCATCGGAGTTTCCGTTTCTTCACCAATGTGAGCAGGTCATCGTGTTGTCCAATGGCTTGTGTGATGGTCTGTCGGACTTCATCGTTGGTGATGTGTTGGGTATAGGAAATGCCCAGAAGTCTTATGTAGCTCCTCATCTCCATGCTTTGTATTCTTCGTTGTAGATCTGCTGTGAGTGTCCATGCTTCGCAAGCATATACATGATATAGGAAGATGGAGATGACAAGGGAGCGCAGCAGTCTTTGGAATGTAGACTGATGGTCCTGTCTTTCCAAATGGGCTTCAACCTTGTCAGGGCAGCAGTTGTTTGTGCAATCCTGGAGAGGACTTCCTGTCGGAACCATTGTCTGATACAATGGCTCCTAAATATTTGAAGCTATGCACTGTGTTGAGGGATTGGCCTTGGACTTTGATGTCTGTGTTGATGCCATTGGTGTTGTTGGTCATCATTTTGATCTTCTCTGCACTTATTTCCATTCCATATGCTCTGGAGGTGGTGTCAAGCCTCTGTACCAGCTGTTCAAGTTCTTGTTCCTCTCCAGCCAATCCATCAATGTCATCCGCAAAATGAAGATTGGAGATTGCTCTACCCCCTATGCTGACTGTGCCTTCGTGATCTGCAAGAGCATCTGACATGATGCGCTCTAGGAAGATGTTAAAGAGTGCTGGAGAGAGTAAGGCATCCTTGACGCACACCGATTGTTGTTCTGAACCAGTTCCCGATGACGCTGTTATGGAGGACTGCACTGGTAGCCTTGTCATACAGGCTTTTTATGACTTCAGTAATTTTAGGGTTGATGTACACTTTCATTGTTGCCGATAGAGCTGCTTGCCAGACTCGGTCTCGATTTAACAAATATATTTATAATTTTTTTGTGGAAGCTTGGTTTTTTTTCAGACTCAATAAATGTGTTATCTGATTCAATGGTTCCAGTACAGGTGTAATCCCCCTTATTCTAGATGTGGGGTCTAAATGACATATCACTTGCAATGTTTGTGCTTTTCAGAACGCCTGTTTATCCATCTCCAAGTCGGACGCCATAACCACCTCTATGATTGTGCCAAACGACGAGATGGACTCGTTCCAATCCAGGCAACCGCTGGTCGGGCCTGATGGCGACTGTAACGAGGACGATGTCACCCACATCTTCACCACACCATACCGTCCACACTCAGTGTTCCGTTTTTCTGTAAGTTGTGTTTGGATTGAGATGCTTTTTTTTTTGTTGTTTTGCTTAACTGTGAGTTGCATGTTTGATAAATCATAGCAAGATTTTCTCTTAAGATTATTAAATAAATACATAAATAAAATCTGTTATAATTACACATATGTACATGTATGCACACACATACAATATTGAAAAATAACTTCACTTACAAGTTTTGAACTTAGTAGAAATGGCCAGGGTATCAGAATTATTATTTTTTGGTTACTATCAAGTACAGGGTTTATTCTTGGCGTCGGTCATCGGTCATTGACGCATAAAAATCTGAAATGACCGATTGTTTTGCCAGCCAGCTGGTCAAGTGACCTATTGATTTTACCATCGGGCGGTCAAACTTTGCGAAGATTTGTCATTTAAAAAGTTCTATACAAACTGCGAACTCAGTAAAACTTAGCACAACCATTACCGAAATGAAATTATTTCCCCTTTCAGTATAATACAAACTTTTCCTATCCATAGTTTTCATTGCTGACATGCAACGCGCCAACGCATTGACAGTCACAGTGTAGATCTAGTTTGCCTCCGAAAAAAAGCTAAGGTCAGAAACTGGCCAAAAGTCGGTAATGGAGTGTTTCGGTTTTGCAAAACCATCGGCATCAACTATGCGAGTGAAATTTCGTTATCACTGTCTTTTGTCATACAACCATGTTTAGGATGGAAGCGTCTCTAGTTACCACTAGAATTACCCACACGCTTCGATCGATAGTAAACAACCAACTCTAGAAAATTCTCAAATAATATCGACCAACTAAAATTACCAACATTATACAAAGCTTCTTCTAACAACAACGCAAAATCAAATCAAAGATAAATACACTCTATTATTGCATGCTTTGCAAAACAAAACGATCGAATCTATCGTGCGCGTACCATCATGCGCGTCTCAACGTAACAAAGGGCCTTAAAGTATTCAGTTGGGGTGGCCTCGTGACATAGTGCGTCCATAGTCGCTGGTTTCCTATGCCGAAGGTCGCGGATTGAACGATTCCCTAAAAAGGAGCGAACTGATGTGACCTAGGTCCTATCCTTTCTTATCCTATCCTATCCCCAACTCGAAAAGTCGTGGGGCACCACAGATGATCCGATCATGTTTCATAGCTGCCAACTGTTACAGAAAAACCGGAAAAAATCGTTTTTTTAATATCTGTCGTCGTTTTCGTTGTTTTCTAACAAAAATACGGTTTCCGATTTCACCACCAAAAAAAATATATATATATATTTTTGTGCTCTCGTTTTCCGCGCCTAGCTGACCACCTTTAAACGCACTAGGCCTAGCCTACTGGCTGTAATCGGGAAGGGAGCTCTTCTGCGAATTTCGCGCATGCGCATAGCGGCTGCAGTCAACATGGCGTCGAGTTCGACTAGCGCAGAGAAAACTAATGCGAAGCCGAAACGATTTAAGCGATACGTTGCGGCGTACAAGGAAAAGTTTCCATGGGCCGCTCCGTGTCCATCATGAGGTGAAAAGTTTGCTTTCTGTACTGCATGCAGATGTGCGGTGAATATTTCTCACGGAGGAAGAAACGACCTAGCCGACCACGAAAAGACCACCAAACACAAAAAAATGCGAAGCTGAACAATCAAAAGCTGTAACATGACTGTCCATTATGCAGAATGGGCTTTAAGAATGTAAGGTGTAGCTATAGACTCCTAGAACTAAGAATGTTCAGCGTTTCGAAGGGCTGTGCCTCAATGTTCATTCAACACCATTCAAAAGAATGAAGCAGTTTGGGTAAGCTAAAACTTAAAAGCTGATCTTTTGTGTGTTGTGTATAGTAATCTCCATAAAATAATGAATGCTTTGTAATACAATGGGCTTTCTTCTTCTTCTTCTTCTTCTTGTTATTATTACTAATAATGAAGTTGATGGAATGGGCTTTAAGAATGTAAGATGTAGCTGTAGACTCATAAAACTGAGAATGTTCAGCGTTTCGAAGGGCTGTGCATCAATGTTCATTCAATACCATTCAAAAGAATAAAGCAGTTTGTGTAAGCTAAAAACTGATCTTTTGTGTGTTGTGCATAGTAATCTACATAAAATAATGAATGCTTTGTAATATAATGAGCTTTCTTCTTTTTTTTCTTCTTCTTCTTGTTCTTCTTCTTCGTCTCCTTCTTTTTCTTCTTGTATATTATTATTATTAGTAGTAGTAGTAGTATTTTTTTTTTCCTTTCAGGAGATGAGAAATTTGCCTTTCAGATTGCAAAAAAGGCTTCAGCTTCAGGTGGCGCAGCCCCCTGAACCCCGCTATTCGGGAGGGGGGCGTACCCCCCTCCCGGACCCACACCCCACATGTTACTCTTTTTAACTTTGGAAGGTTGGCACCTATGATGTTTGGATGAATGGGGGAGGGCCAAGGCAACAGTGCTTTCACAAGACTACCCACGAGAAAACATCAGGGATGTGTGGGCCATGCTTGCAGTTCACCACTCGGATGAATTTCCAAACCTGCTGAAGCTGGCTGCTTTCGCGGTTACCTGCCCCCTGCAAACTGCTGATTGTGAGAGAGGCTTCTCTGCACAAAACCGCATTCTGACAGCATTGCGGAACAGACTGACAGCAGAAGCACAGAACTTGCTGCTTTCTGTAAAGCTTGGAACTGTAAATATAGAAAGAGCGCTGCAGATATGGGCAGCAGCAAAACCAAGAAAACTGTTGTCTCTTTCAAAGCAGTGAAAACAGTAATAATTAGCAGACAAATTAAAAAGGATTGAATTTCTCCTTATAACTGTGTGCATCAGCATGTCATTTGAACAATTTAAAAAGGCTGAATATAAAATCGGTTAATGCCTTAGCATTGTTATTTTGTACCATTTGTACTGATAAGCGATCAAATGAGACTGTGTGACTTATTGCTTTCCAAAATGACCTATTGTTTTTCCTGTGAACTGGTCAAATGACCTATCATGGTCACTTTCAAGATTAATCCCTGCAAGTATCATGTGTTTTACAAGAAAACCTGCATTGTTGTGACTGTAAAAGATAGTATAAAGGGTAATAAATAGCTGCTCAAACCAACCACTAAGCTTGGAATTGTAGGTGTCTCTTCCTGATTGTTATATAGTGCTATATGCTGATGCTATTCATAAACACATTAATAAATGAATGTATAGATTTATATCAAACTGTACTTTTAAACGGTTGTCTGTTTGATTTCATCTTATATTTTCTGATGGGGCAAAACTTACTGTGAATTTGCAAAGATCTCATTCTGAAATGTGTGATCTTGGGACCCTAAGATTTGGAAGAACCAGAAGATTATTTTGAGTGTTTTGATTGCCTTTGTTTTCAGAACATCCTAAAGGATGATATGGTCGGTAAAAGCCCTCTACCGTCGATGGACTGGGCCGAGTCCCAGGCAGTGTGGAAAGCCATGAAACAGAAGGAGCAGCGATACTGGCACACTCCTGACATCTTTGATGCTCACCCTGAGGTCAAACCCCACATGCGTAGCATCCTCTTTACATGGCTCACAGAGGTTAACATGAGATTATTTTTTTTATGTTAAGATTTTTAGGACTGTATCTTCAGTTTTTAATATTGATCTTCAAATTTTAGTCTTTGATAAAGAGGGGCAGTATTATTTACTACACTGCAGCGCTGAGTGCAAAAATTAATGTAGAATGTATGAGCAAAAAGAGAGGGAAATCAATGAAAATACTCAAACATTCGTTGGGGTATGGGAAGATGGTAGCAATCAGTGGTCATATCCATAGTGTGCTTGATTACTCCAAGATAGTATTATTTGAGAGTAGCTGGGAATATATATAATAGTCACACATATTGTTTTGGTGAATGATGGTAGTTAGAAATCATATTACTTGTGGGTTTTGACTGTATCATGATGCCCTAAAATGTTTGAACATTTGTATTATCTTTATGTACAATGTCACATGTTGGTTTAGACTATATTATTCTATGAGGCCCTAAAATGTTTGTTTCTTCTCACAGCTGGCAGTAGGGCAAGCTGAAAGATAATCTGCGATGTACAAGGTGTTAAAAATACATATTACAAATCACATTATGTTCTTGATTGTTTTGCAGGTGTGCGAATTGTACAGGCTGCACAAGGAGACTTACTACCTGAGTGTTGATTTGGTAGACCGATTCCTAGCATCATCAGCTGGTCTCGGCACAGACCGATTGCAGCTCCTTGGAGTTACTGCTCTTTTTATGGCATCCAAGATTGAGGTTTGTGTATTTCTGCGATGACGATTGTTCCAGATTTTATTGATCATATTTTTTTTATTATTCACTATAACCTTCATCCATTGGACGGCCTCAATCATCAGGTTGATTACTCTGCCGTACTAAACGGGGTTTGCGTGGGGAAAAAAAAAAAAAAAAAAAAAAATTGATAGGAAGTGACAGACCTAAGACAGATGAGAATAAAATCTGCACTAAAAGGACACCTACTCTATAAAGCTTTGATATCCTCTGCAACTTGACTATAGTGGTGACATTGTCATTTTGTCATTTGTGACTTTCAGAGGTTACATTGTGATTATGATTTGTTGGGTTCTGTAATCGCTTACAAAACACTAGATAGAAATGACCTTGATCCTAAACTGAGAGATAAAAAGTCCAAACTTGCTGTGTTTAGAGATTATAGATTGGTCTTTCATATTTATTCTGTTTTTGCCTTGATCTTGAAGGTCAAGGTCATTTATGGCCTTGCAAAAACATGCAAAAAAATAGGTCATTGTAAAGGAATGGCTTTTTATTTAACCCAAGGTATGCAACATCAGACCTGCTTGAGTGGTCACATGAAGATCAAGGTCAATGTCCTCCCAAGGTCACTGGTTTTTTTGGCATAATTCAACTCTTGCTGTACTTTATTTGATATTGTATTTGGTCATCTCAAGGTCAAGAGCATATATAAAGATGAAAGTTAGTATTTGCGTTTTAATGCCATCGTTTCATTTTGTTCTTTTGGGGAACTCATTTTCACATTCAATAAGGAACATGTGTGTCATATGGGCTTTTCCCTTCTAGTCTTTTGTTGTTGTGTTTGTGATTGCCTTTTAAAAAAAAAAGAATGCTGTATCATAACTCAACTATTTATGATTTGTACCATCTATCATTTTATTACCAAATGAGACAATAACTATAGATTTCTGAATGCATTTGTTTAGTGGCCACTTTTATCTTATGTTATTTTGGAAATGAACTTGCCTTGCTTTTCAGGAGATTTACCCACCCAAGCTGGAAGAATTTGTGTCAGTGGCTGATAACATGTTCTCCACTAATGACCTGAAGGAGTTTGAACTGTTCATGATGCAGGTATTGTCTTTATTTTTTTGTTCAAATGGTTCAAGTTTGTTTGTTATCTTGCAGGAAATTTACCCCCCTAAAGTAAACGATTTTGCCTATGTGTGCTCCGGCGCGTGCGAGATTGAAGACATCCATCAGTTTGAACTGTTCATGGTGAAGGTAATACCAAATTGCCTCAGTGTCTTGGTTTGCATCTGTTGCCAGTTTAAACCCGCCAGCAAACTTATTGTGTATGCCGGTATTCTTTCAACGCATTTTCCCGCCTGTGGTGTCGGATATTCGTGCTTATGTGCAAGCGGCTTCTGTTCCTAATGCCTGATTGTGAATATCTAGCTTTATGTATGTGCCCGTACTGCTTCCCTATGGCACTAACATGCGTTTTGAAAATTCGTAGCAATGTTATCCAGTTGGTTAATGTTTTATCCTTGGTTTTGATTTCTATAATATAATGCTGTGTGTGATTTGTGTTTTGGTTTTTTTCATGTTGCTTGTGGTATTGAAAATTTTCAGTGCTTCATGTGTTGTATATAATAAGTTGTCTCTCTCCACCTTTGCCTGCTGTGGTTGTTGCTATACTGTACTTGGTTTATTTATTCATTCATATTCCTTTGGAATTTATTTTTGTGTACACCTGAACTTTTCTTAACATGCACTCATAGATCCCTCACCTCTAATTTCGCTATTTTCTTCCCGGCTTCATTTAATTATTATAATGAATAACATTTATATAGTATAAAACTCACAAAGACTCTGTACATACTCGCAAGTTCATTCACATTTTACAAAAAGATAACATATACAATTAAGTTCATCTACAGACAACAAAACACTTAAAAAAAAATAAATTTCAATGTATGCAATGTTTTTGGGGAGATGCATCTTTAGTTTGGTGCTTTTTACTATTGCTGTCTTGCTTAGTGGACTCTAGTAGGTTAGCTTAGTGGCAAGATTTATTTGGTTAAACCTTACGTAGAAAGCTGTGTAGTCTGTCTCCTAGTCCTAGTGTATATTTGCAATTTACTTCTGTTTGTCTGGTGGTGCTTTTTTTTTTTTTTTTTTTTTTCCAATGCTCGCTTGTCTGGTGGTGCTTTTGCTTGTTGAAGTTTGCTGCTGCATGTTTGTCCCATTCCCAAACAATACTCTCAAAGTGTGCAATCGTTTACTGAATCTAATAAAAATGTTCTCCTTTTCAACTGAATATAGACACACTGAATTGTCAGTCATTGTTCGCTTGTGTACTAGAACATTGCAAGTTTGAATATTACCAAATTGATTTAAGTGGCAATAATAGAAGCAAGAAATGTAACATGAATCCTTTCTGCTGAAATAGTTTCTGTGACCAAGCAGCAGGGTTGTGTTAATTAATGACGCAACATGTCTTGTTTTTATATTATATTTTTTGTGTGTAATTACATTTTTAGTTGATTAGAAGGGTAACCTGTAGCTCTGTCAGGTACTTTTTTTCTTTCTAGTGATTTAGAGATACTGAGAAAGTAATTCATGAAAAATGTTTGAAGGGATTATATTTTTGGCAGAGTGGTATTAGTGGTTGAATTGTAAAGAGCGAGTCTATGTGTTCTGTTGTTGCAGACTTTGAATTGGCGACTTTCACCCATGACAGCAAATACATGGATTCAGCTCTACCTCCAGTTAAACACCATCGGCATGGGCAAAAACTCCAAAGAGCGGAGAGAGCCTGAGACAGCCATTGTTCAGAGTAAACATCAGGAGTTGTCTTATCAACAGCAACCATGCAGCATCATAGACCTGACACCTACCTCTCCTAGTCTTCTGTCCAACTCTCCTCCGTACGATCTGGACACTCTAAATTCTTCGATGAACACAAACGCCAGCTCGGGTTCAGGAGGTGTGTCGGATCTTTTGGCTGCAGCCACCGTCATAGACCTTACAGAGGATGACGAAGATAATGACGACATTGTATCAGTTATATCTGCCAGCAGCACCGTGAGCGGCCAGTCCTGTCAGCGCTCAGTTACAGAGATTTTGTCGCTCACTTCCCCCCAAAACGAGGGGGACTTTGAAACAGACTATACAGATGATAGTGAACAGCAAACGGAAGCAGAACAGTTTGCATCTGTGGTGGACTTTGTTCTCAACCCATGCTATTCGGCGCATATTTATAATCAAGTGTCCTTGGTAAGTGTAGCTGTCAATGCCTTTGTGTGTGTGATATTTTACTTTTGCTGTTTGTTTTTCAGCATACTTGGCAATTACGGAATTTTTATCAATAATATTGAAGATATTTGAATTTAATTATATGCATTGCAGTTTTAAAAAACGTAGTGCACACATGGTTTTGAAAGTTCAGGTTTGTTGGTTGGATCCAAATCGATTAATACAAAATTGGTCATAGGATGAAATTGCCAAATGACTGCAAGTTTTAAGACAATTACGATGGTGCCATTAGGTCATGCTTTAAGCTTTGTTTTAGTATGTGTGGTAAAGAATGGTTGAAGGTTCTCATTGTTTTAATATGTTCCAGCTTCTTGACCTAGTGACTCTGGACGCTCACTGCCTGCAGTACAATAAGAGTGTGTTGGCGGCATCTGCATTGTACTACACCTGCCCTCTTCCTGATATCTGTAAACTTACTGGTAGGTTTTGGTTATGGCACTTCTGTGCATTAGATGGGGAGCTTTCAGCAGTTCATTGGATAAGTATGACATGATCCATGCTATGGTGTGTTCAGTGTGCTCAGTGCAATGTACTTTTTTGGTGGTTATTGCAATGAGTAGAGATTATATAATTTCAAGCAGCTTGGGACTTACTATTAATTTGAATATATTGAATTTAGTCAATCTGTTTCCACAAAGCCGAAATACACCCAGGACTATGACAGGGCTTGGAAATTGGCAATATTTCAATACAGTGGACCTCAAATAATCCTACCTTCACTTTATCCAAACTAACATAACATGCTCAGCGCAACTTTCAGAATGCACACTGGTAGCTATGTCAGCACATAGTACTGTTGTTTTTTGTTTTGTTTTTTAAAGTTGGTTAGAAAGTATTGCAGGTGTTTTCTCCCATTAAATTGAGTTGTTGTTTTTTGTTTGCAGGTCTGAAATGGGAGGAAATCCAGCCATGTATCCAGTGGATGGCTATTCACCAAAATATAATAAAAACCCACTTTCCTGATGGCATCAACTACAGTCAGTTGCCCAAAGTCAACGAAAGTGACCTGCACAAAATTCAAATCAACACCATCTCCAAAGAGCTTTGGGTAAGAAAAGTTGCATTTGAAAAAAGAAAAAAAAAAGTTTGTTTTCAAGTGCATTTTTGACTCAAATGCATGGCTACGTGAGTCTGTATTCACCCACACACAACATTTTCAGATTTTTGCAAATTTGTTTGAGTTCTTAATAGTCCAAAAAATGACCTTAACAAAATGCCCATCTGTACACTGTCTGCAAATGCGAGTCAGGCAAGTGGATTAATATCTCAGAACCATTTGAGCTATCACAATCAAAGTTGGTAAGTCGGTATATACCCATGAGACCTCTTATAATCAGTGAATGAATGTCTTCACTTCAAGGTCAAAGCCACAGGGTAAAAAAATGTTAGTCAAATAATAAAAAATTGTCCAAAAATTTCACTTGTTTCAAAGTTATTAATATTAAACTTATGATTCTTTGCTTCCTGATTGATATCCATGAGACACACATCCTATACACATTTGGTCAACCTCACTCCATGGTTACAGAGCTGTCCAAAGTCAGAAAAAGTACTTTGAAGTGACCTTGACCATACACTATGCGAGATACAACTTTGTTGTATTTAAACATTATAGATTAATCTTTTATAAATGTTAATATTAAACGTTCCTGGGTTGATCTTGAAGGTCAAGGTCATTTTAGGCCATGGAAAAACATACAAAAAATAGGTCATTGTACAGTGGTGTCGCGCACCGATCAGACATATGCAAGCATGCCTACCTGTACGGAATGCGAACTTGTTTTTTCCAACCTAGTTCCAGTCATTCGCCGAAAAAGGCAATTACCGAAGTCGAACGAAGCTCTCCGAGTCGAGCTATCCGATGTTTTACGAACGAATGCTGGCAGGACTACGTGAAACCACAGGCTGGGAAATCTCGTCTTTCGTAGGTCTCAATTACATACTATACTACGTACGTATGTGGGAGGCCCACGAGTTTACAAAGACAAAAGGAAAGACTTCAGAGCCTGTGGTGAAACATCCGTGCATAAAAATAGCCGCTGTTGCTTCTAGATCTAATTCTGTTTCGATCTGCACAGCTTCAAGCTTAAGTCAAGTCGAGATTCGCATTTTGAAGCAGTTAGTATTATTATTATTTTATGATGATTAATATACTGACACCATTAGTAATAAAGAGTAAAAGTAATACATAACACATAATGTACACATACAACGATTTCACATCTATATCATCAATAAAACCATGACAAAACTTCAAAGCGCTATGGATACGTTGATGTCCCTTCAGCACAACAAGGCAAGCACGTTTATAATGGTCTCAAAAAACAGTGACATTTTTATGGCAAGCACCAAAGCAATTATTTATTTAACTAATATTATTCTTTTTAACTGATACAGTAAATTTGTTATATGTATTTCAATGATATGTATTTTAATGAGAAACACGTATTAAAAAAATGTTGCGTGGCAGGCGGAAATTTCCATAAATCATCTGAAAACTTTGGTAAATTTATAAGAAAAAATAACCAGTAACACCATCTGAATATTTCGGGTTACACCCAACTTCAGCAAAAACAAACAAAACGTCACTGACCATATTTACACCATGCACGCACAGCAACACACTATTCTTTTTTTTTTTTTTGTAGGAATAATAATAATAATATTTTAATAATAATAATAACAAACAAACCAAACAAATTAATAAATTAAAGATTTAACTAAATAAGTATACTACTACTACTACTACTACTACCGAAGTTGTGGTCTTGATTTTGTGGTCCTGATTCGGCTCTTTGCAGTCCGCTGGACCCTGTAAGCAATGAATAACTAACTAACTATTAATTTAACTCTGATCTCGAGTTATTAAAAAAAAAATTCGCTTAGCCTACTCGTCCTTCTCCGGAAATTTAAAGATTCGAATATTATAAAGTATAGGCCTAAATATTATTAATTAGAATAGATATAGTTTATACATTTATTTACGTATAAAACAAACAATACAGGTCTAATAATTATATTCAGCTAGTGAGCTTCTTCGCTGCTCGGAGACTGACTTATAATATATAATGTAGATTAAGCCTATGTATACTATATAACAGTGTCTACTTGGTTCCAGGCAGGAAATGGGGAATGCTAGTATTAGCCTACTGCTGAGAACTAACAAAATGCAAATCAAGGAACGCAACTATTAAATATGATCGATAATAATTATGCTCATATTAACAAAGTATACCGTTGCGAAATGCTAAATCTGTGTAAATCGAACAGAATTAAAAGCAACAGCGATCATTTTTAATGTCAACTACTCGTAGTCATGCAAGCATCATGTCGTAACACATCGGATAGCTTCGTTCGACTGCCGTGATTGCCTTTTTGGGCGAATGACTGGAACTAGGTTGGAAAAAACAAGTTTGCGTACGGAATCTCCATATTTTTTCCAGGGAAAAAAAAACAAAAAAAAAAAAAAAAAACTGCAAGTGCTGCGGAAAATACGGATACGTGTTTTATGGTCCAGATATACATAAAAACAACATTGGGAAAAAAATCAAACTCGTTGGCCTGTGGTAATGCACCGCGTGACGTTTTTCCGAAGACAGCTGAACCTGGTTTAATGCCGCAATGCGCAGTCGCAGTAGAGACACGTGGCATCAAAGTTTCCGTTAGATGCACCGAAGTTTGCGGACCCAGTTTGTGCGCAGTCACAGTGAAGATCGGTGCTTGTGAGACAGAGAATTCAAAACGAGGCGTCCAAACGAATGGCTAAGAAAAGTGATTGTGAATCTGAATCTTCAAAAAAACTGCGCAAGAGGCAGACATATATTGCCTCGTATTCGGAAAAGTGTCCTTTCGTTATTCACGGCAGCGCTGGCTCAAAAGTACGTTTTGTGCCAACCAGTTTGACATCTTCATCGCTCGTATGAACGGCATCAAGCGGCACATGGAAGGCCCACAGCATATCAAGAATTACGAGGCTTTGGAGAAGAAAAATAAGATTGTGGCAGCACATCAATCTATCGCTGGATTCTTCGCATAATATCAAAAAGGATGAGTGCAAAAACAATAGGTAGTAAAAGTAAATACGGAAATCGTAATAGTAATACGGAAATTTGAAAAAGCTAATACCGAAACTTCAAATTGAGGGTAGTTATGTCTGCATATGTACACGCACAGACACTCGCATATAAACATACACTCACACAAGCGCTCCTAATCGGCCGTATTTCCTTCACACTCTGAGGTGAGAACTGAAAGGACGTATAAACATGTACAACATGCAACAAATGACAAAGATTTATTATCAGAACAACACTTTATTTATACAATTAAAACAACTAACATTCACTGACACACTGAAACCTCATTAAAAGTGATGGGATGAAAAGCAATGAACAATCACAATGGCAACAACATAAGAATAGAGAAAATCACAAGGAGGAGGGAGAAGGAAAGGCAGGCATACCTACCCGTACGGAATTTCCGTATTTTTTTCTGGAAAACTGGGCAAGCGCTATGGAAAATATGGATACTTCTTTCACAGTCTGGAAATCTATAAAAACATTTGAAAAAAAAATCGAACTCGTTGGCTTGTGGTAATGCACAGCGTGACGTTTTTCCGAAGACGGCCGAACCCTGTTTAATATCGCAATGCTCAGTCGCAGTAGAGACACGTGGCATCGAAATTTCCGGTAGAGGCACCGAAGTTTGCCGAACCAGTTTTTGCTCAGTTGCAGAGAAGATCGGTGCTCGAGAGACAGAATTCAAAACACGTCGACCAAACAAAGATCTAAGCAAAGTGATTGTGAATCTGAATTTTCACAGAAACGGCGCAAGGGGCAGACATATATTGCCTCGTATTCAGAAAAGTGTCCTTTCGTTATTCGCGACAGCACTGACTCAAAAGTATGATTTGTGCCAACCAGTCTGGCATTTCCGTCGGTGGTATGAACGACATCGAGCGGCACGTGGAGTGAAGGTCCACAGCATATCAAGAATTATGAGGCTTTGGAGAAGAAAAATAAGATTGTGGCAGCAAATCAATCTATCACTGCATTCTTCGCATAATGTCGGAAAGGATGAGTGCAAAAACAATAGGTAGTAAAAGTAAATATGGAAATCTTAATAATAATACTGAAATTTGAAAAAGCTAATACTGAAACTTTAAATTGAGGCTAGGCATGCCTGGAAAGGGAATAGATAGTTGATGGGAAAGACTACACCTCATGAGCGATGATGGGGTTCGATCTTCATGGTAACATGATCGGTGATTACCCGGAACTTGCCACTTCCGGTGTCAACAAATGTCGCGCACCTGGTCAGGACCCACGCAGGTTAACCGTCATGAAGAAAAGGGTAGACAACGACTTGCACCAAGACAGGCGATCATGTAGAAACCATGTCACAATGAAGATCAGAGGTGAAGTGAGTAAAGTAAAGAAAGTTAAGTTAAGTCTGCAACAGCTAATGTATCCGAGGTTATCCCAGTCTATCCATAATGTATCCAACGTTCCCCTCTATTCCCTTTTTCATTCCCCCCTCCCCCTCCCTCCTTCTCTCCATCTAACTTACTCTGTGCATCACTAACTATAGTCCTTCGTGATGGCAAGAGCTAACAACACAGAAATTCCACCAAAATCGTCACCATACATATTAAATTATCATGAATATAATATCCACGCATTATTATAAGCACAAGATGAAAATATAATATATGAAGATGAAATGTAATAATGTACTGCATGAAGGTTTACTAAATAACTGTCCTATGAATTCACGCCTCTACTCGACACCACCCATGCTTACTAGCACAGCCACGCTACAATATAGCGCAATCTCACGCAAGCATGCGTGCACAACACAGAGTGGTCTACAAAATAAAATGTGGGTTTCATATACCCATTATGGCTTATGGTGAGCAGGAACCACCACCGAGTTGCCCAGCCATGATGCTGGATATTGACACAATCCTGGCAGTACTTCTAGTCCAACTTACTTCTAGCACAAGTGACGTCATGTCACAAGAACTCAAATGCCAACAAGGCAACGGTCACAAACTAGACTTTTAACTCGCCCATTGGAATAAGCTAGGCTACTTTTCTTTAGCTTTACTGTTCATACAAAAAATTGCTATTTTCACAGACCAACAAAGTTATTCTCTAAGGTAACTTAATCTTCTAACAACCTTGCCAACTGTCTGCCACTGAGCAAACATTATCATTGCCTATTCAGCTCTCTTAGTTTCTGCTGGAGAAGTCAAAATCATAAGAAGATCCAAGACACTCCAAAGTATAGGTCTTTCCTCTTTTAAACTCTAGCCTGCAGTGCACATATTCAAAAACTTACTGTGGATGAAGCGGCTAAAGATATTCATCTTGATTTTCTTTTAGAAGTTTTTCAGTTTGTTCCATACTATGACCTGCACTATAAGACTGGCTTTTATTGTAAACGCCTATGGTGGACAGTATCCTATCCCATAACTCGAAGGTCATTAGGGCACCACAGATGATCATTTAACCAGTTTACTCCCATCTTTTTCTGTCCTCAGCAGCCCTCATGGCTTCGCTCAGTGTCAAGCCAGTCCATTCTCGAATGTTGTCCTCCCACCTCTTTTTCCGTCTCCCTCTTCTTCTGTTGCCTTGCAGGATAGTCTTTGCAAGGCCTGATTCTCTGGTGACGTGGCCATACCATCAGAGTTTCCGTTTCTTCACCATTGTGAGCAATGTAATCGAGTTGTCCAATGGCTTGTGTGATGGTCTGTCGGTCTTATCACATTAATAACAAATTATTTCAAATTCTTCCAGATTTTTCAGCTTCTTTGTCTTAACTCACAAAGAAGAAACTGTTTTAGCTCGCCTTCATATTGGGCATACTCATGTCACCCATAGTTTCCTTTTGAAAGGATTAGAACCACCGTGGTGACAAATCCTTTTCCGGTCCGCCATTTTTTGTCTGAATGAGTTGATTTGTTTGATGACAAAGAAAGATATGGTGGTTCGATACCTTTTAATGAGATTTTTAAAGTTTGTAATGGTCAAAACTTGTTTACATTTTTGCGTGATCTTAATTTTATCGCATATGGGTCATATTATCTTTTTGGTATGCTTGGTTAAATGTCATCAGTGATGCTAGTTTTATGTTCATCTTCAATCATTTTTCATTTTTATTATTCTAGTATGATTTTGAATAGTTTCGTATGGCCTTTATTCGGCTCTTGACAGTCTGCTGGACCCTATAAACATTGAATATCTAATTTATATTCAAAATCTTATTATACTTCATCCTACTCTTGTCTTGTCCTCAAAAGGTTATAATCCTTGCTCACCTTTTGCTGCAAACACATTCTCTCCGTGAAGTTATCCTTTCACCTTTTCATCCATTCCTATTCATCCACTCTCTCACCTGTTACGGCTGTACTTGATCCAAACTATCTGTGGACAACATACTTCTCGCTGCGCAACAAGTGGAATGGCTTGTTTTAACCCATGGTATGGAACAACATTGGGTTCTTTGATCATACATGAGAGATCGAATGGAGATCAAGGTCATCTCAAGGTCACTGTTTTTTGGGCATAATTCAACTTTTGCTGTAGTTTATTTGATATTACACAAGTGTATTTGGAGCCTTAGATCAAGGTCAAGAGCATAGAAAGATCAAAGTCTGTATTAGCATTTTAATGCCACTGTTTCATTTGTTTTTTTTCTGGACAATCATTTTTTTGTTTAATATTGCAATTTCCACAAGGAACAGGTCAGTCAAATGGGCTTTGTCCTTCTTGTTTCAAATGTGTGTGTGTGTGTGTGTTTGCATTTGATTATGTCAGTATTGAATTTTTAAAAAATGATCTCCTGCTCATTTTTTTAAACATTTTGTAAGTTTTATTATTTAAAAAAAAATTTGGGTGCCGTACTTTTGTATAGATATAGAATGTCTATGGTATTGAGCTGAAATTCATGTGTAGTTACGTGTTGTAGGAACAGGCCCAAAAGCTGTCGGAAGACTATTTCACCTTAGTCCAGACACCTCCTCAGACCTACGACCCTCATGAAGCATCCTCGTCCAGCACAGTCCATGTCAGCCCTGGCATGCCTTTTAGTTTTGTCACGCCACCTAGAAGCTGCAAGAAAGCTGTCGTCCCCAGGACCTTGCACCACTGACACAAGCTCAGACATAGTCTCGGGGAAATTATGCTCACATAAATTACTTCAAGTTTATGAATGTGCAACTAAGGCAAATGAAGAAAGTGGCAAATATAGTGTTGTCATTTTGAATTGCTCTAACCTTGTGCTAAGCTGAGGCAGAGGGTGGAGATTTTAATTTGTTCTGTTAAACTGCTATGGTGAACCAAGGTTGCACAGCAGTAGACTGTGCTGAAGTTACACTTAGGACTGCCCTCTACATTTCATGCTTGAAGAAGTGGAGGTCTGTTAGCAGTTACCTGTCAATCTTATTCAAAGCTCCGACACAAAAAGTGCCAGTGTTGAAAACATTGAGATGGTGAATGAAATTGGTGTGTGTGCATGTTTTAAATGTCTGTTGTGCCAAGTCAGTAGTAAGAATGTACAAAAGTCTCTAAACACAAAAAACAACTGTTTATCACATTGGTGACGAATTTTACATTTGTGCCAGTGACAGAATGAGTGGGAGGGAAGGAAAATCTTTAGAAATTACCCCCCTCCCCCCTCTAACCACCCCCCAAAAATAAATAAAAATAAAATAACACTATCATAGGTGTGCATAGATCCTCCTCCTCTCCCCCCCCCACCCCACCCCCACTTTTAACTTTGACTTTTCTGCACTTGATGGTGCTACTGAAACTCCTATCACAGTTCAGTGCTATAATGGAATCTAAGGAGCAAAGAAAGCAGAACAGGAATTCATAAACAAAACATTTTAAGCTCTTATTTAACAGCAAAATAATGTGAGATCAGCTGTGAGGCATTGAGAACTAGAATTGACTTTGTTTTTGATGTAGATAATTATCTTCGTGTGCAGCTCATTGGCAATTTACAGGAGCTTACTACTTTGAAAGTCTAAAACAAGATGTTCTTGATGATGATGATTACGGTAGTGCCTTAGAAAGCTTGTGCTATGTTTTTGAAACTGTACAGTTCTGTGTGGCATCCACTTCAGAATGTTCCAATTTATTAATATTATGAACATTCTCCCGCTTCATTTAGCTTCTGTAGCTGCATCTAGAACAAGTTTTGCTCCAGACTCCTACATGTTTTTCTGTCATTTTTAAAAATAGTTTTTATATTTTACCATCACAAAAATATCTGAAGGATACTTTATTTATCAATATCTTCAGTAAATCTTCATTTTCGCCATACAGGTTCATAACAAAAACATATATACATTATTTTCATGATTTTGAATTGTTTTTGACAAAATTTGCTTTGGCACAAAAACCACGGTGAAGTGTATACTCCTTCATAAATGTGATTGCATTTGCTGCAATTGTTTGTGAATATCCAGTTTGTCAATTTACTGCATAACAATATAACGGTTACCTCCTCATGGGATACCAGTTATTACAGTTATCATAACTTGTTGTGTTGTAAATGACCTTAACATCGAACTATTGCAGAGTGTTGTAATAGTGTTTAGTTTCATCACTACAAATTGTTGTCTTCATCATTTGCAAACTTGCCGCTTTACCTACCTGTCGAGTTCAAGTATACCAAATATTGTTTTAACGAAATAAGACTATTTTCATGTTAGTTTGAAGTACTGTTGGTGGTGTGCCTTACATTTAATGCTAATGAATGTGCTCAATTTTATTGTAGTTTCTGCGTGGGAAATGTTTAAAAGATTATAGCATACTTCTGCGTCTTTCTGATTAACCACGTTTGTGCCTTTCAAGACATGTGTTCAGCATTTTCGAGTAGATGTTTTTAACACTATATTTTAAACCCATGTTTACCACAAGCGCCTTTCTTTTTTGGCAGCCATTGCAATCATATCCTGACGGTAATGTAATGTTTTAATATGTGATTTGTTTTGAGAACAAGGGCACTAATGTGTGTGGGTGTGTATGATTAGTATGTGTTTGTGCAGATTTGTACACATGGTATAATTAACCTATTATCAGTGTTCGGGAGTTGCGTTATTTTCTATTATTTGTTATATGTAATGTGGGTGTGTATGACTATGTGTTTGTGCAGATTTGTACACATGGTATAATTAACCTATTATCAGTGTTTGGGAGTTGCGTTATTTTCTATTATTTGTTATATGTAATGTGGATGTGTATGACTATGTGTTTGTGCAGATTTGTACACATGGTATAATTAACCTATTACCAGTGTTCGGAAGTTGCATTATTTGTTATATGTAATTATGGATACCAGCTGAAAACCTTTGCAAAATGATCACGCCATACTGTTGGTTGAACTGAGCATGCTGGTTATTTATCGCTGTACATTTTATTTATTTGTTGAAAATCTGGTGTGTGCCTTGGTCAAAACTGTACATTTCACTTGCTAATTCTGTTTTGTTATGTCTTTTATGATTTTAATATCTGTAGCAAGGCGAGGTTAATATACAGTTTCACTCTCGCGTTTTCTTCTGCCCCCTCTATTTTCTTTTATTTTGGTAGTATTTATATGGTTACAATCTGCACAACACAAGATAACACATCTGTCATGGAAGTGTACGTGTAAAATTGTGAGCGCATGTTTTTTGCAAGTGTACAAGAGATTGGATGCACGATTTATGAGCAGTTGTGTGGGTTGTGGGTGTAAAATAAAATTTAGGAATGTTTGTGAGTGTACTTTTTAAGTAAGGAAATAAAATTACAAAACTGAATGCATTTTCCAGAGATTTAATAACCAGGTTTATTCATGTGTGTGATCACATTGACAAAACCAATATGTGTTCAGTTTTCATTAGCATCTTCTTACCTAAAGCTTTTAAACTTGTTTTCTTTAATTATAATGTTGTGTTCAGTTGTATTGTAAAGTGGATTCACCTTGTCATTCTACTAAAGTGTTCACTTGGCATTTTGTAACTGCTTACATAAACTAGTTTGTCATCAGGTGTGTTCATAATGTGACTTGTGTTTTTAATGTTCTATCTCCAAAAGTTCATCATTAAGAGTAAGGAAAAGAACATGAGCAGAATTTTGTGGCGGTGAGCGGATATTTGACTTTTTAGATGACAGGTTTGACGTCTCACATCCCACAAAATTTTGCTGACGATATAATAATTGATATTCAGCGGTTTGTTTGAGACTGCTAACATGAATGTGCTATGCTGTAAACTGTGTATCATGGTAAACACGTCTTTTCCTTTTATTTTGAGATGTGAGCTGGTAAATTTAATTGCCCATGTACAAATGATTATATCTTCACGAAAAATGCTGCCATAGTCTCACTATTATGTAAGGTTCCACAGTATTATTTCTGGTGTTTTGACTTTACGCACTTTGAAATGAGTCCGGATTGTTTGCATGTAAAAAGAGAAAAAGTCAAATAAGATTGCCTTTTAATCATACTGAGTGTCTGGGACCTAATGGGGGCTATGCTACAAAAATAGAGAGTAGACCAGCAGGCTCTGGTGCCCTGTGTAAACTTCTAGAAGTCTTAAGTTATATGAAATGACAATTTGTTTAAAATGTGTTATTCGAGATAGTTTGTGTGAAGGTTGCAATGGGAACAGAGTGTTGTTGATGGTTTTTATTTTTACAGAGTAATTTGAATGAATACTTTGTCATATAGGGGATTTTTTTCTAAACAGACACCTTCTAGTTGTTACCATGACCTTAACATTTACATTGACAGTAAGAACTATTTGCTGTACATCATACATACAGATCTCCTCATTTTGTATTCTCTTCTCAACTCCTGTTGGAGTTTTCTGTATAAATAGTATCCCAACTTTGTGCAAATTTAGGGCTTTAAATTACCACCGTTTCTGTCATTTTCATTTGTTCTTTCTCGTTCCTAATCTGTTCTGTCAATCTACTTTCTTCTTTGGTAGACCCGTTACCTATCTTTTTTCTTTAAAACTCTCTCAAAACTCTTCATTTGTGTATGAAGTCTGTTGGATCAGCTTGTGGATATTGGACGCTTTGTGCCAAATGGTCACTAGGGTTTTCTATGGTATTATTATTATTTACCAATCTACATTTTATATGTATGCTTTTTGGTAATATTTTATGATGTTTATATTCTATTTTGTTTTTGTAAACGGGGGATTAGATAAATTGGAGTGCATAGCGTCCCCTGCGTAAGATGCCTTTATTGTATGACCAACTGGTGAAGTGCCTTCCATGTTACCACTAGGGTTGTTTAGGCAGATCTTTTATACAGATCAGGGGTGAGCCCTCTTTCATCCAAGCTGTGGTCCTGATCTGTACCCTTTTATACTTTCTAGTCAAACTGCTTTGCTGTTGCGTAGTTAAATGTAACCTATTTTACTGGTAGATACGCAACTTTGCTTTTGGTAAACTCTCATCATTTTGTGGCAATACTCTTTGTATAGAGTATAACGCGTTTTTTTATGTTAGGAAAATGTTGCTACAACATGTCAGTATTTACAGATGTGTGTTGAACTTCTTTAGGGTGAAGCAATGTGTGGTCACTTAGTGAGTTATCATAGCCACAAAGAAGACCATACTTTTAATCACTAAAACCTTTTGGCTTTTCTTCTTCTTGCTTTTATTTTAATGACATTTTTGTAAATGCCAAGCAAAGCATTTGCACAGAATTATTTATAATTGAAATTATTTTAGTTGTTTTGATCTTTCAGTTAGTTAAATTTTCATCTATTACCTGATCACATTGTGCACACAGTTTTCAAGAATTAAATGGTTTCTAAATGCAATGCCGGCATCACTATAAAATTCTTTATTTCATTGTTATAGTCATATAGAACTATGAACATAAGAAGGGAAATTACTTGTGTCGCAATTACTGCAAGTTTTTATTGCATTGGTCCCAGTTATCCATAATTTTTGATGACATTCCTTTTTCAGCATATTCAAGATTTTTCTTACATGCTTTTGTTTTCAAATGTATTTGTTATCTGTTCATTTTGCGTAAGTTGCTTTTGAACAGTGAAATTGTGTGTGGTTACATATATTGAGTCTTCATTACCCTGGACAACACTATTCTCAAACAACTTCCAATTGATGCGTGAAAATGGTGTGTGCTTCAATGTTGAGGTCTAACTTTGCTTCTTGACTTTGAAGACAGAATTGTTGTAATATAAGGAATCGAAGACTAATGTTTTGGGCTGTAGGATTGTTTAAAAAAAATGGCAAACTCTTTTTTGCATTATTAACTTGATTACATGCAGTTTGTTTTGTTTTGTATCTGTCCTGATACCTCCTGTGAAACTAACATAGATGTACTTTAGCAGATTTTTTTGACTTGCATGCATAGCAATGTGAGTCTATGTACTTGTCCACAAAATAATTTCCCAGATTTTTGCAAATATTTGCAAGATAAGTCCTAAATAATCCAAAAATGAATTCTTCTTTTTTTTTTTTTAAACAGTTGTCCGCCGTTTGGACGTCAAAAACTTGCAAGTAGGCTAATATCTCATAAAAATATTTAAACTATCACGAACTTGGTAAGAAGGTGTATACCAATGCAGCCTCATATATGATCAGTGAATATACTGGCATATGCGTACTTCTACTTTCCAAAGTCGCAGTTTTGTAGGCTCAATATAGTATATGAAACGAAGATGGAAAAGACTCCTATATTTTCATTTTAATATTACGCTTGCAACATTTGTCTAGCATTGACTACATTTGTTTAGAAAAGGGTGGGCTTCTAACATGGAAGGGGACATTAAAAGTGTTACTAGTGGACAAAGTGGTAAAGAAGAAAATTATGGTGATGTGTAATTCCAGCGCTGTAGGTACAGACAATTAGAGGGAGATAACTCACACACACACTACAAATTATTAGAGGGAGAAAACGCTGTTTTTCACAACAATCGGGAAAAGGTCTATTATTGAATGGTTGCCTCCCTTAACTATTGGTAGTTTATTCGGTGGGAATCGAATGTGTAAATTTAAAGTTTTGGGTTTTTTTCTTCTTTTTTTTCAAATCAATAAATAGCAAAGATAATTCTATGAAACTTGGCTATTGGTTAGTCCATTCTAATAATTTCTGTATGAATCTAAACTTTCAAGTCTATAGTACATTTCTTGTGGTGTTTTGTTTTCTTTTTGGTTTTTAAAAATTTTTTTTAGTAACTTGTACCAATCAACCACTAATGAATGATAAAACCCGCATCAGTATAGAATGAGTAAAAGAGGGTTAAAAATGACGAAAATCTGCTGGTGAAAATACATATAGTCTAGGCCTATAGTTATTGTTAACCCTAATACAAGCTCTAATCCAGATTCTAACTCTAATTTTAACGCTAAATATTGACATTTCCCTTAAAAATTATCATAGTTATAATATTATTATGAATGCTCAAAACGATACATGACCAACATACATGCTTCTAATATCACTGCGAGATGTTTGGCTTTTCCTTGTTGAAACCCATAGTATACAACAACAATTGGTTATTTGATCAGACATGCATAAGAGGTCACATGAACGTCAAGGTCCTTGGGTTTTTTGTATACTTTTCCCTGCAGTTTATTGTCCCTTTCTATCGGGAAATTCTGGGCCGCCTCCCCCGGGGAAGGCGTAGTCGCAGCCTGTGGCGCGCCCAAACCCACCTACCTAACATTATTTGTGAATTTTTGAAATTTTTGCTGTGGGAGCAAACCGGAGTACCCGGAGAAAACCCCCGAGACGTTGCCCGAGTCGAAAGTAAATAATATTCGTAGAAACATAACGCCCTGATGCTGGCTCGAGTCCACACCTGTCAGGCGCCATTGGTTTCTGGCTTGTGGACAGGGCAAGTTAGTCCCGCCTTAGCCCACTTGGCCACTATTCGAGCATAATGCAATTTTTGCTGTTGTTTATTTGATCGTATATGGGTGTATTTGGGAGTCAAGGTCATTTCAAGGACAAGAGCATTGAAAGATCAAAGTCTTTATTACTTAATTTGATTTTTAATTCCACCGTTTCATTTTGTTTTTTTTCTGGGCACTCATTTTATGTCAAATATTGCAAGTTCCACAAGGAGCATGTAAGTCATATGAGCAGTATCCGCACTTTGTGGAAATTTACTGCTTTAAATAACCACCGTTTTTGTCATTCTCATTTGTTCTTTCCCGTTCCTAATCTGTTCAATCAATCTACTATATTCTTCACTAGACCAAGTCACCTATCTTTTTTCTTGAGAACTCTCCCAAAACTCCTAATTTTTGTATGAGGTCTGTTGGGTCAGTTTGGGGATATTGTGCCAAATGATCATTAGGGATTTCTATGGTCTTATTATTTACCATTTTATATGTAATGTATGTGTTTCGTTAATTTTTTATAATGCTATTTATATTCTGTTTTTGTAAACAGGGGTTTGATAAATTAAGAATACAGCCTTAGCGTCCTCTGCTTGGGATGCCTTTATTGTAAAGTGACCGGCTGTTGGAGTGCCTTTAGTGTTACCGTTAGGGCTGTTTCAGCAGATTTTTTATATAGATGAGGGGTGAGCCCTCTTTCAACCAAGTTGTGGTCCTGATTCAGCTCTTTGCAGTCTGCTGGACCCTATAAACAATGACTAACTAACCCACCCTTCTAATTAAGATTATGCATTTGGTTCCAATTACTGTAAAAAGTCTGGACATGCAATGTGTACAGAATGTGTGAAAAATCTGTAATGTTTTGGCTGTTTTGTGTTTTTTACATAAGAGAAATGTTTTTGTCTTGCATTTTATGTACAACCCCATCTCTTTGTAATTAATTCTTTGTTTGAAGTGTTTCCTGTATTTAATTGTGTGCAATGTTTCTTTGTTGTGATCTATTTATTTCCGTGCATTGGTGTGAATGCAAAATGATGGATTTGTACACACATACTGTTGTATTTATTGGTTGTCATGAGTTGGTGGTTAGAGGTGACTTCAAATTTGAGACTTGCTACATGGAGGAATGGGTGAGGGGAGAGAACTAGAATGTAGTTGGTCATGCATTTGTTAAGGTAGCTGTATGTGACCTTCAGGGGTTGGGTATAAATCTTCACCCCTCTTCCTTTCCAAATTTCCTCTTTTCTATCACTCTTTATATTTCTGCCTTCGCTTTTTTCCTGTTGTTTACAGTATTCACTCTTTTAGTATGTCATTCACCTGTATTTTTTCCATCGATCTCTTTTTCACAGTTGTTTTTTCAGCATTTTTATGATATGCTGGTTGGCTTGCATGCCTGTAGTGGCTAGGTAGTGAAATTGTACACTCCGGGGTGTTCTTTGCTGATTCTGCCTTTCTTATATATGTGTTTTGAGCCTGAAATATTTGTCATTTATAGTTTTTATACTTTTTTGTAATCTTGGGGTGACAAATTACATGGAAGGGTTTGAAGGCCTCAGCATTACCTAGCTTTATTTCCCTTAGGATGTTGGGTTGGGTTTTTTTGGGGACACTTGTCTTTTTTTATCGGGAAATAAAAAAAAGACAATAAAGTGTCAAAAAAATTTATAATCTTAAAAAAAAGGGTAAACTTAGTTTCGTGAATTTATATGTGTGGTTTTGGTGAATCCTATAAGTGTTTCTGATTCTGTAAAGAGATCCGTTTCATGTGAGTGTGGGACAGCTATGACAACTAAAGATTCACTGGGGCCTATAAATCAAATCTTCCTTTCCCTTGTCCCATTATCAGTTTTCTCTTGGGTTGATTGGGGTGCCGGGGGTTTCAGTATAAATAGTATCCCCACTTTCAGGAAATTTAGTGCTTTAAATTCCCACTGTCGCTGTCTTTCTCATTTGCTTTCTCATTCCTGCTCTGTTCTATCAATCTGCTATACTATCTTCTTCTTCGCTAGACCAGTCACCTACCTTTTTTCTTGAAAACTCTTCCGGGACAAGACTCCTTGTTTGTGTATGAGATCTGTTGGATCAGCTTGGGAATATTGGACGCTTTCTGCCAGGTGGTCACTAGGGCTTCCTATGATATTATTTAGCAATGTATGCAATTTATATGTATATGTTTTGTTGATAATTTATAATGATGTTTGTATTCTATTTTGTTTTTGTAAACGGGGGTTCGATAAATTAGAGTGCAGCCTCGGCGTCCCCTTCGTGGGATGTCTTTATTGTAAAGTGACTGGCTGGTGGAGGGCATTCAGTTTTCCCACTAGGGTTGTTTCAGCAGATCTTTTATGCGGATTGGGGGTTGTCCTGTCCTGATTTGGCTCGGAAGAGTCCGCTGAACCTAAAGCAACAATTATGTAATGTAATGATCGTCCTTAAGCCACCACTCCCACCTGCATTCCCCACTTTTCTTTGAAATTTGACAGATTGTTTTATTGTCTTCACCTATTTATTTTGATGGCGTGATAACATGCCGGTCAATTAAATATCAAAGACCTCTATTTATGGGAAACTGTGAAAAGAACTGTATTTAATATATTAGGACTTCATTCAGTCCTTTGGTGGGGTTTTAAAACAACTGATGCATGTGTAATTTACTAGTTCTCCAATGTCAGTTTGAATGGTTGTGTATACATGTATTTATTTCAGTCCGTTTGTGTAGAATGCAGAGTTGACTGTATTTTATGAACACTAGTTGTATGAAATAGTTCTGGTGTTGTTGTTTTTTTGTACTATACTATTGACTAAGGTGTGTCCATAAACAATACAATGAAATAACTGGATTTTAAAAAAAGGACAGTTGGTGACCCAAAAAAAGATTTAAATAAAATATGTATAAAAAAAAATAAGAGAAATTTCTTTTGCTTTTGTGTGTGTGGTGTATGTACTGTGTGCTTTTGTTTAATTTGCTGCAGTGTGTTATTGATGTCTGTCTCCAATCCCTTACAAGCAACTGAAGCACACAAAAATACACAGAGTGCCTGTACGAAGTGGTAGTATGAAAGACTACTGATTCTGTTGTTTTCATTTCAATAGATTCTCATACGTAAGCATGTGTGCTATCAGAAGTATTATGGAAGTTCTCTGATGCTCTCTACTGCTTTGCAATAGCGCTTCAAGCACTTCTTTCATCATCGCCCCTGTGGTTTGGAGCAAGAAAAAAAGTTTGTGAGCAAGTGGGGTGAGGGATACATGCGGTTTGTTCAAATCAATCATATCTTACCAAACTTCATTCACAGAAATAACAAAATTAACCATAACATGCACTATAAAGTAATATAATAACATTACAATACAACTTAAAATATCATGTCTTTCAGGACTGGGGGGGGCGTGGAAGTGTAGCAGACGACTAATTCGATGGAGGAGTAGAGAGTAATTTCCCTTCCCTTTATGACGTCAGATCCTATGATGGTTGCTCATTAAACTTGATTTCACAATCTCAAACATCACACTGCTTTTACTTCACATTACTTTACTTGTTGGTCGAGATTGGGGCTTCACAATCATTAGAAAACATGGATGGTATGTTCTTGTTCTTTTACCTCGGTGCGGCGATTATTTAAAATAGAAGGAAAAGCTTATTTTCGTTTTTGATCCCTCAAAATGTATGTGTAGAACTTGTAAAACGGGAAGTGTTAGTTAACCCAACATGTTTACTGTAGTTTTGTTTTGATTCTCGGTTTTCGTATTAAATAATTTAATATTTACTAAGATTTCCGCTTTGATGTCATTTGTCTATTAAATTTTTGTTTCTTACAGACATGCTGTTTCAGCTGAAGTTTACCACACGCAATTTGGAAAGGTTGGCATCGAAAGCAGAAAAGGAACAGAAAGTACAGCAAGCAAAAATTAAAAAGGTATCACATTAAGTTAATCATGATTAAGCCGTTACAGACCAGTCTTCATGCTAGTGAGGGCTCAGGGTGCCTAGAATAGTTGGAAGTGTGGATTATCATTGAATGACAACGACATTATAATAATTATTTACAGTGGAACTTTGAACGGTCTAAGTTGAAGGAGTATGTGCGTAGGCCTAGTTTCTGGTTTTATAATCAGTAGGCCAACCCCGTTGGGGTGCCGGGGGTTTCAGTATAAATAGTATCCCCACTTTCTGGAAATTGAGTGCTTTAAATTCCCACTGTCGCTGTCTTTCTCATTTGCTCTTTCTCATTCCTGCTCTGTTCTATCAATCTGTTATACTATCGTCTTCTTCGCTAGCCCAGTCTCCTACCTTTTTTCTTGAAAACTCTTCCGGGATAAGACTCCTTATTTGTGTATGAGGTCTGTTGGATCAGCTTGGGAATATTGGACGCTTTCTGCCAGGTGGTCACTAGGGCTTCCTATGTTATTATTTAGCAATGTAGGCATTTTATATGTATGTGTTTTGTTGATAATTTATAATGATGTTTGTATTCTTTTTGTTTTTGTAAACGGGGGTTCAATAAGTTGGGGTGAAGCCTCAGCCGTCCCCTGCGTGGGATGTCTTTATTGTAAAGTGACTGGCTGGTGGAGACCTTTTGGTTTTACCACTAGGGTTGTTTCGGCAGATCTTTTATGCGGATCGGGGGTTGTCCGGTCCTGATTTGGCTCGGAAGAGTCCGCTGGACCTAAAGCAATAATAATGTAATGTAATGTAATCAGTAGGCCTGCTTTCAGATTGTCCCTACCTCCTTACTTACTTGACTTTTCATTTAAATGTAAAATTTAAAATGCATTGTACAAAGGATACTATTTTGCTGTAACAAACTCAGAGCAGATCTGCTGACGGCAATGGTTTGCAAAAGCATATGTATATGTGAGGCTGCAAGAAATAACCCGGACAAAATCACCAGCAGCTATTTCAATCTACAGCTAAACTAAGTCAAAATTGGTTCAAACTGTCTGTGAAAATTAAATACTTTAAAAAATGCTAGCAAACAAACATTACAGATCATTAAATTCGGTTCTTTTTTTTAATGTTACTTTTTAAAAATGAATTTATACATTTTTATTATTTATAAAGAAGTAAATGTGCTAAATTTGACACTTTAGCTTGTTTTTTTTCATGCAGTGACACATGTTATTGGATGTAGCAAAAGCAATATTATTTTTTTTTATTTTAAAAAAAAAATATATATATATATATATATATATATATATATATATATATATATATATATATATATATATATATATATATATGTATATATATATATATAATATATATATATGTGTGTGTGTGTGTGTGTGTGTGTGTGTGTGTGTGTGTGTGTGTGTGTGTGTGTGTTGTTTTCCCTTTATAAGTTCTACTGGCATTTTTTTCTTCTTCTTTACAGTATTATTGTGTGTATTTTGTGTTTGTACACATGTTCTATTTTTAACTGAGTTACATCTGTTTATTAAAACTAAATTTATCATTATGAATTACAGGCTTTGCAACAGAAGAATGTGGAAGGTGCCAAAATTTATGCAGAAAATGCCATTCGGAAAAAGAATGAAGGTTTAAACTACCTGCGCTTTGCTGCACGAGTGGATGCTGTGGCAGCAAAAGTGCAGACGGCAGTTTCAATGAAAAATGTAAGTTTTTAAGTGCCATACGTTTGGGACTATTGAGTGCATTGGTGTATAAGCCACACACCCAAAAGTTAAAAGTTCATTAAAAGTCATGCATAAGCAGCAGCAAACCGTAATCCTGAACTCTCCTTCTCACCCCCACAGTTGTGCACCCATCCTACCCTCCCTCCTGGCCTCACGCCTCCGTTGTGTCCTGAACATGCTGTTAGCATGGACAGTCAATGATGATACACCTTTCCAGTAGACCTCATCATCATCAGTCACCTAGGACTGATACATTTACAAAGTACAGTGTTAAAAATTTATAAAATATATTTATATAGAGAGAGGGAGAAAGAGAGAGAGAGAGGACTGCGTATTTCTCCTTCCATATCCTTTCAAGTTGAAGACGATGAGGAGAAAGCTTGGATATATTAAAAAGCTCATGGAGATTGAGGTACTGAGTTATTTTCTAATATATATATGTATATATATATATATATATATATATATATATATATATATATATATATATATATATATATATATATATATGTATGTATATACTATCTATATTATATATTAAACTGTATAAGGTGTAAGACCTAACAGTGGTAGTGGACTGTATGTTTTAACTTTTCTTCTTTGGGTTCGTTTGCTTACAGGTAGCCAAGGATATTCAGAGTGTATGCAAGAGCTTGGACAAAGCCATGGCCTCTATGGATTTATCAAAAGTAAGCCATGATTTAAAAAAATGTATTTAGATATATTTAGTCACCGGTAAAGGTGGACCATTCCTAAGCACTGTTTGTTTGTACTGTAAATGGGACATCTTGGCATCACCCACAAAGCTGACAACAATCGTCTGAAAGAAGTAAATACAACAAAACCTTGCAGCTTTCTCGTGGAACTCTTAGAACACAAAATAAATCATTACATATACTTCTGTTTCTGTCTTGGAGAATTAAGTTTTGTTAATTGATATTATATCTTGTAAAAGACATTATCAAGTTACTGCTGACTGACATGGGATGAATATATAAAATTACTGATTTACTGTTCTGGTAAAATTGTGTGCATAAATGTTTCAATACTGTAGTGTAAATAGGTTTAAGGAAACATGCACAGGAAAACTATGAATTTGCTTTGAGTGGACTTTACGACTGTTATTTAACTAAAATCGTTATATAAATGTTATTTACATGTTGGAAGTGTGACTCCCTGCTCAGTTTGGTATTGTATGGTCTTGATTGGTAAATCATTTTATCACACTTCATGATTTGAATAAATTATATTGTATGCTTTTCCCTTATGTAATGGTAAATGAATTTATGGTGTCTTGTCATATTTCCAGGTTGAACAGATCATGTCTAAATTTGAGAAGCAGTTTGAGGATTTGGATGTCCGGACAGCAGTAAGTACTTTTTTTTTTCTTACTGCATCATCCATCTATTATTCTAAATAAGGGTTTAGCTGGCCGTTGGGTCATAGACTGTATGTATACATGGTGAAAAAACCTTCCTCTCTATTACCATTTTGGTGTTCTTCAAGGCTCAGTCCTAGGCCCTGATATAGTAATTGTCTATGCTAAGCTGCTTTCAAGATCAGAAACAATTCCAGTCCCATCGGGAAAATGGCGTGCGAGGCTAAAATATTATGTATGTGAGGTATTTGAATTAGAGTCGACTTTAAAATAAACAATCTTCACTTTGTGCGTTTTCTTGAATATACTGTCGTAATTTTACTGTGAAATAAGTACCAAAGTGCTAAACTGATAAACCAACCTCACAGCCAAATGACCCTAATGAGCTGGGCAAGGGCTAAATCCAACAATGGACAGCACTTGCTGTGGAATAGGGCAGGTAACTTGATCCTTTCAGTGTTTTTAGGTATTATAGATATTATTACTGCAGTCCTGTATCCTAGGTTTCCGTTTCCGGTGACACCACCTTTTTTTGTCTTCCTAGTAATCTAAGTACCTTTTACAATAAGGTACTAGGAATAAAATTTGACCCCACCTTGTACCAAAGTTTGCTCTTATTTTCTGTAGACGATGGACCAGTCCATGGGGGCAGCCATGACGTTGTCAACACCAACAGACCAGGTGGAGGCGCTGATCCAGCAGGTTGCAGAGGAGAGCGGACTGGAAGTCATCGACCAGCTCAAGGATCTCCACGCACCATCCGCAGCTGTTGCATCCACATCTAAATCACACGAGCAAGAACGAGAAGATGACTTGTCCAGAAGGTTAGTTTTAGTTTTGTGCCCTGTTAGTGTGTACGTGCTAATCTCTGCGCTCTGTGAAATCTGTTGCGTGACAGTGATAGTGACAAAATTGACAGTGACTTTAGTATTTAAACAAATGAAATAATGAAGCATACTATTTTCTGACAAAGAGATTGTTGAGGCCAAATCACTCTTTTTTTTTTTTTGGGTGATGTGAGCTATATAAATCTATGTATTATTATTATTATTATTATTATTATTATTATTATTATTATTATTATTATTATTATTATTATTAAATCACAAATTATGTAACCCACAGCTGGCATTGCTTTTTATTTTAAATGATATTTTGAAAACCGCTTCTTCTGAGCATTAATATTTTCTCTCATTTCTTTTATTTCTCTGCTTGGGTTATTCTTGTAAGTATTTGATAGAGTGGTACTGTTAGTGTCTTCTTGACTTTAGGTCATTTCCATCAGTAAAGTTAAATTCTAATGTTGTGTTTTGTTTTGGTGTACAGATTGCAAGCATTGCGGAATTAACAGCAGACCTGCACAATTATCACCTGCCCTTTTTGTTTTGGATTACGGTTGTACTTCCTTTTTCTTTAAAATAGTCCATATATCTTATTGTGCGTGTGTGTGTATATATATATATATGTGGGTGTGGAGAGAGAGAGAGAGAGAGAGAGAGAGAGAGAGAGAGAGAGAGAGATAGAGATAATATTTGTTATCATGAAAAATCAACTTGTAAGCACAAGTTATTATGTATTGTTTAAAAAAAAAACATGTTGTTTATATTCTGACAGATTTGTTATTTGTATATTTTAATAATAATAATCATAATGGCTGCTATATGCGCCTTATTTTTAAATCAGACTCAAAGCGCGGCGATCTGTAACCAACATACATTCTCACATGTTACAAACACACCTACATACACAACAAACATATTCATCACTCAAACACCTGGTGTAAAGGAACGTTGCTATTATTTGTATATTTTCTGCCACAAAGATCGTAATTCCTTATTCGTTATGAACTTTTAATGAGGAGTTCCATTGGCAACACATTGTAGTTAGATCTTGTATCTGCCAACGTCTTGAGCAGCTCTTAAGCTGGAAAGGCACTGTATACAAATGATTCAATAAATAAATAAACACATTGTAGTCTAAAATCACATTGTTGTGAAAAGACGTTAAATAAAAATAGTGGATTGAATTGAACATTGTAGTCCGTTTTGAAGTTTTTGTTAATAATAAATAAATAAATAAGTAAATAATTAAATAATAATGGATAATAATAATAATAATAATAATAATAATAATAATAATAATAATAATAATAATAATAATGGATGCATTTGTAAAGCTGGAGGTTTCATGATAAAAACAACAAATGGTAAATGATTGAAAGGATAGTCGTCACTTGTTTTACAAACATGAAAATTACTGAAAAATAATGAGTTCATGAACTGTTTGAAAATTATTTTGTTCATAATTTGTAGGCTTTTTTCCCTGACTATTTTGGAATGTTCTTTGTAAGATTGTTAAACTACGTTCTTTCATGCTTCATAGTGTGCGGAGAAAAATCTTACACGACCCCACCACCGATTTAAAAAAAATGTTTGTTGTGTAATGGAAATAATAGAAGTGTATTTTTTTGGATGTGAAAGATGATTGAGCACATGGTAATAGTAATTCTGCTTTTAAACGTTCACACTCCTGATCCACTTCCAATGTGCCCAGTGCTCTCAAGCATTTTGTTTATATTTCTTGACGTACACACACAATCTGTAACTAAAAGGATCAATCACTGAATGCAGATGAAAGTGCATGACTGGCAAAACATCCAATCAATGTGGGGCAGCAACATTTTTTTTCTGAATCGGATCAGTATGGACAAGGTGGGTTTTATTATGCAGTTCAGTTTAGAAACGATATGATTGTGAACATGTTCTCTCTGATGTAAGAACATTATGATGTAACGAAGTAACGTTATGCTTTTGTGAAGCGGTTATTTCTGCGGAGTCAGAACTAAATAGAGTTTGGCACCTGAGGATTGATCCATTATGTCAGTCTTATTAGCTGTAATGGAAACAGTTGTAGTTGATGCGGAGAACCCGCTTTTTTATTTATTAATTTTTTTAAAGGTGTCCAATTAGTAGGAAAAATTATTTTATAACTTTTTTCATCTTTTAGTTGACCACCGTCTTTATCAAAATTAAGATACTTTGAACCTGTACAGTAAATTTGATTCCGCTTCTTCTGTGACCTTGTTATTATGAATGAATGAATGAATGATAATTGTTTCTGAAACATCTGAGTTTATACATTAATGATACTTGTGGATATTTTTTGTTTTTGTTTAAACAAGTGAACCTTATTGTTATGCATTAATGAATATTTGATTTCCCAAACATTTGTCTGATAATCGATTCATATTTATTTATGTTTGGTGGAGAAATATTTTCCTCCTTGACTTTAAATGTATAATAGATTTAGACTAATTAAACTAATATGCAATGTGTGTTTTATGTTCATTTTGACTTGCAACATGAACTAGAGTTATTGTGGATTTTAAAAAAGATCTTATGATTGTAATAGCGATATTTGGTATTTGACGTGCATGCAATATTACTTTAAACTTATTCTTCACTCATGTCATAATTTTTTAAGCTGTATAATTTAAGTTGGACAATTTATAATTTCAAACAATTCTTGCTTTTTGTAATGTAACATGCAAGGTTATCATAGCTGTTGTATATATTTGGTAAAATTGTGTTTGTGACTGTCATTAGAGTTTGAGAGAAAAGGGACAAAACTCATTGTGTGGGTCTTGATTTGTGGAAATTGTGCATACAATGATGGTTTTTTCTTGTACGTTTGAGACTGTTAAATGTAAAACATGCATGAACAGATGTGTGTGACAGTTAATAAAAATAATCCCATTACGTGCAGTATTTCATTCCGAGTATGTTCGTTGTTGGTATGAGTATTATTAAATTAATCGTGCCTTTTTCTTTGACTTTCCTTATATTTATGCTTCTTGTCTGTGTCTTCTCATTTCCTAAAAGATAAAATAGTTAACTTGTAAACAAATAAAATAAACAAAATCACTAACATTAATTAAATGGTGAAAACTGATATTTCTGTGAAAAAGTACTCATAATGCACCTAAAGTACTCTTAATGTACCAAAAGTACTTTTAGTGCACCTATTGTACTTTTAGTGTACCCAAAGTACTCTATAGGTACATTTTTCAACCAAATTTAGACAGTTTCCTACCTGACACCCCTATTTTTTGACACCACTAGCTCAAATGGACTCTTCCAACCCAAAAATGGATTCTTCCAATAATTATAGTCAAGAAAGGTGTGAAGCACGTGCATGAGACAGCTCACACATAGGCACACGAAATCACTATTATAGTACTATCTAGTTCATAGGCACATAAACAAATTATTTTATTTCTTTTATTTTATTTTATTTGTTTTTATTTTTTTAACGTATCTTATTTTTTATTTTTTTTATTTATTTATTTTTAAAATTATTATTTTGATGCTGATGTAATGTGAACATTCTGATTTGCCAACTAATACTGAAAGTGCATGGTAAAACGTAACAGAATAAGATGAACAAAGTATGGGTGTGTCTAAAATTAAAACATGCAATTTTTGAACATGCTTGCATTTCTCACTCAACATCATAAATTTACAGGGAAACAAGATCTTTTACATTAAAACATTTTATTTCAGATACTATGAAGCAGTTGACTATGCTCAACTATAACCTAAAGCACAAAAAAAACTTTGACACTTTCCACTTATATTCAGTAATCACACATAACATGGAAACACAGCACCATCAAAAATGTTCAACACACAAAACATAGGTGTCATTATTACATTACCCTCAATCAGCAGTCATCTTTAATGACACTACTTTAGACATAATTTAAACTGTAAAATCTATACCACAATTACAACCTCAGCCCCCTCCCCCCTCCTCCTCCCCTTTCCAAAAAAACCCAAAACTTAATTTTTCCAAGGGCATCTTGACTCAAACAGAGCAAAGACTCAGCAAAGCTATCCAGAAATTGTATTAAAAAAACACTGTGTTCCAATGAACCTTTTATTAAAGGTCTGTCTGTACGCCCCAAGCAATGTAAAAGCACAAAAACGAAGTAAAGGTACAATCCTACTGCATCAACATGACCAGTTGTGTTCTTTTTTTTTTTTAGAGAGATGATACAACAACTCAGCATTTAGAAACAAATTCCAGCAAAAACACATAACATGCTTTTTAAAAAAAAGTAACCCAACACTTTTAAAGAAAAAAAACGAATGACAAAAGAAATGCAACAGAATAAGTGACAAGCTGTACGCATACAAGGAACAGAACAAAAGTAACTTTTCAAGACCTTATTGCACAGTATAAGTACAGTGGACTGTTCAGCAGTATAAAAACCGTCTCAAAATGTGGACCACTCAGAAACACAATACAATTTTTTTTAAAATAATATCCCAAAAAATTAATTATTTAATATTTTTTACATTATTATTTTTAATCAAAGCTGCTTTTTAAAAGTTCAGTTTAGCTACATTCTGTTTAGTTTACTGAATTTGATATATATATATTTTTTTTTTTAATTCAGAATGATGAATAGTACTGACTACAATATTTCCGGTATTTAACATTCAACAGTATTGAAACTGGACTGATATCAAAGAACTTAGCTGTGCGTTCTTTGCCAATTTTTAGATACTGAACCACCACCGCAGGCAAAAAATTAAACCAAGGTCCAACGAAATTTATGGACAATTACTTTTTTAAACAATAAACGTAAAGTTACATTTAAAACGACACAAAGATATTATAATGTAATTAAACCACTGTAACGATATTGCACGATAACAGAAATGTTAACCAGTTTGCGTACCCCACCTTTATGATTATATATTCATTGTGGATGAAGAATGCCCATACAATTTTACATGATTTATAGACTCGTTTACAAAGAAATCAAAAGTAGGAACACAGCATTCCTCTTTTGCATAATCGTTCAGATTCACAGATGTGTGAAGATTTGTGATCTCTCAACACACGACTAAATTATTCAGCAATCTAGTTTCTCCCAGTCCCTACAGCAAAAAAGGTTTAGACTGCACAATTTTTGGGCAATTTGCAGTTGATTGTAGATTTTATAAAGGAATTCAAGCAACGCATGCTAAGCAACTAAGAACAGCCAATCAAAACAAGGCTGCTATTACCCAACAAAACACGCGCAATGTAAGCAACAGATGTGAAACCCACAGACCACAAATGTACATATTAAAGCAAGCAAAACAAGCATCTTATAATGACTAGTTAGTTTTATTATTGCTTTCAAACATATCAGAGATTAGCAATCTCTGCTTTCTATTCATCATCATTCTGAAAAAATATTACAGGTCAAAGGGATTATTCCCCTTCTCTTAGCTTGCAGACCAAAATCGAGTAGGTTAAATTACATTACATGATCATTGCTTTAGGTCCAGCTGACTCTTCCGAGCCAAATCAGGACCAAATCGAGTAGGTGAACAAATATAAAACGTGCACTGGTTTTCTGGATCATCATTGTAATTATGCATATGCAAGAAACGATTTGGTAAATTTTTAACAACATCTTAGAAATTATTCCAGCATTTATTGTTAAAGCATTTTAAATGGCAAGATGTTTAAAAACAAGATTTCTTCACAAATCGAGATCCCAAAAATTTCCAATGGCTAACTGAGATTTCAATAGCAAGTTAATTTTCATAATGAATGAACAATTCTGTGCTATATGGATTTTTTTATTTTCCTATTACAAAGCAATCAGACTAAGAATCACTCTTCAAGGTGTAAAAGAGTAAGACAAGATAAGACAATCAGTACAATCACAAAGCAAAAGCAAGATTACAATAGAAAATACAGTGTATATTAAATTGCACAGCACGTATTCCCACACAGCACCATGAAGAATTGTACAAATACAATGTGTATTTCTCTCTCTTTTTTTGTGTAATGGTACAATTTACAAAGCATAATCATGGATGCAAACTGTACAAATCAGTTCATGTTAGCTTAAATGCTTCTTGAGCTTCAGTTTATTGCCAGACATACGTGACCGCTACATTAGAGCCCAAGACTACAGATTTACATGAGGAATCCTACACTATCAGTTCAGTCTACTGCATGCTAAACTCAGGTATCAAAAAAGCTTGAGAGCCTATTCCAGTGACAATTGTTTGAAGGTGCTGTCTTAAACACATCAACAAGAGAGCAAAGGATGACATCCTACAATGCCATCTTCACTATAATAACAGTTGGTCGGCTGCATACCAGAGCAAGTTATAACGGTAAATCAAAGTGCATCCAAGTAGAACACCAATAACTAGAAGGATAATAAATCCCATGTGACTCGCATGCTCCGTAGGGAATCTATTTACACTACTCTATATGCAAAATGAAACTGTGATTAAAAAATTAAAAAAAATAATAAAACAAAGTTAAAAAAAAAAAAGAGAATGTGAAATTTGTGGAAAATTTGTAATTTTTTTTTACAAACATATCTTGACTCTGTGATGCTGACCTTGAAGTGAGGTCATTCAATCACTGACAGTTTTCCAGCTCTCACAGAGATGTACCACCATCCCAAGTGATAACTTCAATAGGTTCCCAGTAATTGACAATGTTCAAGTCTTCCTACATGGACAGACGGTCGGACAGGCAGATGAACAGACGAACAGATGGCATTTTGGACTATTCAGGACTTGTCTTACGTAGAATTGGGATAATCTTTACAAGTTTAATTTTTGGGTAAATATACAGACCCATGTATGAGAGTTAAAAATCAGCTGCAGGCACCAAGAAGACATAATGACAAGAAAAACAACAGTACCAACTATACTACTCAAAATAATTGAAGGGCCACTCTCATATTTCATTTAGTTTAATTATTTTTTGCTGCTATCAATAATATCGCTTATATTGCTTATTTCAAAACTTATCCTGTACAGTAACATTCAAGACAATCTTATTCTGACAAGTAATCACATGTGTGAGTTTTGAACTTTCTGCACTGAGTTGAAAAACAAACCCAATTTTTACAAAAAAAATGACCCTAATTTACTGTAGTCTTGCTAATAAAGCAAAATTTTCAACATTAAAAAGTGATTTGCACGCGAAAGGCTTGCATTTTCTGAGTTCAGTTCAACAATCGGCACTTTTTTCTGGGTATAAATGGCAGCGCTTTTGCTTCTTTTCTAACCATGCATCTGATTTAAAGAGAAACCCATATGTCCAAGTGGCCCTTGTATTATTTTGAGTAGTATATTTAACATTTGAGAATAACAAGTAATTAAAAGTATAATTTGTATAGCTGCGATATACTGCTACAAAACTGTATTTATCTAGGTAATCTCATACCATCACGATTTTGGATATTACAGCCAGCAGTCAGAGTTATGGTAGTTTCAGTAAGGCAAAATAAAATAAAATCTAATCCAAGCATCCAAGATGTATGAGAATTTATTGATAGACAAAGATTTGGGGAAATGTTTATTAGATATAGAGCAAATGTAAAACTGCCAGGCTGGAAATACAGCCCCAAACACCGTGGCATAGAAGATGTAGGTGAGGTAGGAGTGAAAAGCAGCTTTCACATCAACGATCAGAAAACTCAATGCATCTTTTTCTTAGAAAATTATTATGTATAATGGGTCAGTGGATCAGCGCAGCAAGTTTGGTCAACAAACTGCGGGACCTATATAAAAAAAGAGACATGGATTTCAAAAACAATTGAGCTAGGCAGCTTTAACAAAAATCTGCATGCAGAAGGCTCAGAAAGACTCCTACATGTTGACATTACACACATCTGCAAACTCAGTAAACAGGAAGTCAAAGGCACAAAAGCACCACAAAACAAAGCAAATTATTTAATGCCCAAGTCACAAAAACACTCCAAATGCTACTCTCTACTAAATAAGAGCAGGTAGTAAACAAAATGGACACGACTTCTGTTCCTCGTCAGTGTATAGTACACTATTTACTTCGTAAACGCAACATGCATAAATGATCATGTCATCTCTGTTAAAATTGACCATGCTCATGAAAGTCATGCACTCAAACAAGCCATCATTTTTACAACACATACAAACTCAAACATTCAACCTTTCATTTTAAACACATGCAGGTACTAGGAATAAACACTCCACCCAAATTGTCATTTCATAACGAGAGTAAATAAAGCAGATGCCTAACAAAGGCAGAGAACAAATAAATTCACTCATTACTTCCATGATTTATAACATCAATTTTAAAATAAACTGATGGCAGATGCACTCCACAAAGTAGACCAAGCTTCAAAGTCAACCAAAAGAACATTGCAAAATGCTGCCAAGCAAATGAGAAATACAGATGTAATGGGAGGCGTGAGGAACATGTAGTGAGGGTACAATGCAGGGCTCTGGGAGAACAGAAAGGACTGAAGGTTCTATTCTACCAGCAGATTTCTGTGTTAGAAAAGTACCTAAAACATTCGGCCCAAACAACTAATTGAATGAAATTAATAACTAATGAAATATTAATACTACCACAAGTCAGTGAAATCCAAAATCTCTGCCAGTTCCCAAGACCAAACCCTGTATCAGGATTATGTCCAAATCATTCCATCAATCATAGATCACACATGACTGCCCGCAAAGACTACTGCTTTATCAAATCCTTCTGCAAGGTGACAAATTAACAGTATTATTTCTGGATGGCAACAAGTTGCAAGTAAAACTGCAACCTCATTTACACATTCGGTACTGTTTTGCCTCGTTGACCTTTGGGCCTGTGCATCATTGGTGTTTAATGGTGATGATGACTGGGGTTTTAAATACTGCTAATATCCGTGCAACTATAGCATCCACTTCACCTCACTTATTTCAACTGGCCTCAGCACCATTCATTTTTCAACTGAGCCCACAAACATCACACAAACCATATATCTGAATGACACATCTTCTCATTACAAAAAAGACAAAGAATGTAATTAAGGAACTATGGAAATACAGAAAATGGTGTCATCATATATTGAAGTCTAAAGAATAGTCCAAGTGGACGGGTATGAGGTAACGGTGCCTGGTGTAGGCAATCATGGTTTCGGGGCTGCGCCACAAAAATATGAGCTTGGCGAAGAGCTCTTCCTCCAACAGGTAGTCCTTCATCTCCCGCACCAGGTAGATGTCCAGGCACAGCGCTAGAACCATGTCTACATCCGGCAGCTCGTAGAACATGATCCTGGTGGCGAGGTAATCTATGAACGTCACTCTCACCAGCTTGGCCACCACCCACACTATGCTGATGTACAGGCCCAGGATGGAGCCACTGAAATTCAAATACACAACACAGGTAGAGGGTAGACGGACACTATAGACGGTACGTGACGTTCTTGATACCTTATAGGGCAGATGACATTTAAAGTTGAATGCCAAGACGTTACTTTCGAGTGACAAGGTAGATGCTAGTAAGGAAAATGAAATTACTGTTGTAGTGATAATCATAAATTCTTATGCCACATAAAACACATTTCAAATTCCAATTAACTAAATATAAAAAGCACGGAAATGGTGCCAAACAGATACAGTTACTTGAACTGAAATTATATAGAACAATTAATAACAAATATTACAGACATATAAAACCGATTTCCAAATTCACACTAAGCAAAAATAAAACCATACGCAATAGTAGAACAATGTTAGGCGGTGCTACATTAAGCTATTAAACAAACACTGTTACTATTATTATCACCCTAGATACCTACATACATAAAACAAATGTCTACATTCCTGTAAGTAATGAAAAGACAAACAGTAACAAAATATAAGCAAACAAAACCATAATTTCAAATACAGACAAAACACTAACAATTATTTAAACGTTTCCACATAATATATCTCAGCTGCTATAGCTTGAGACCCCTACACAACCAATTCTCTAATTACCTTCACCTAATTTCCACATTTATGAAGCTCTTTGTAACAACAACCATTGTTTTGTTGATACAATGAACAACATTATTAAAATATAATTTTGAAAAATATAATGTACCCGCCAACATGAATAAAACGGTGTACAAATAATTGTCAATGGACTCCAACATTTCAACATGCTGACCCACTTTCACTGTCACAAACATACTTAATACAGCAATGAGCGTCTAAGCACAGATCCATATCGTGATATCTCAGTTCAAAGTGTGAAAGGGGTGAAAATATTCACATAAAAGTAGACATTTTGCAAGGTTGACTTTTCATAAAACAGCTTCGAAGAACACATTAAAAAATATATATACAGTAAACAATGGAATAAATCTTCTTAAATGATGTAGGAAAAAATATGTACAGAAAATGTTACCTTGTGTCACAACTGGTCCAATCTGATAGGACCAAACATTACACTTACAAAATGTCCTCTTTCTTTGAGCTCTTTCATAAAGCAGCTCTGTTAAAATATCAAACTACTTCCACCAAAAACTGAATGAATATCTAACAACACTCTATTAAACGAGCAATGCAAATGAGCACAGCAAGCGTTCTGTTGATTATTAGATCAATATTCAGTGACACTGAGACAAACAAGGCACCACAGATAAAAACTTTCTACCAACTAACCCAAATTGTTTACATTATTTACCCCATCTCAACATATTAAAACTTATTAAAACAGAATTTTATATTAAATTTCACCCAGTATTAAATATATTACTTAGTAGTACAAAATGCAAGACCAAAACCAAACAACGGTATGCAAAATTCATTTCTACAAAAGTCAATAACGAATATAGCGATTTCTATCAGTTTCCATGAAAAAATTTAGAATTGTCAGAAATACAAATCAACATGGTTTCAGCTTAATTTTTGATCAATGATCTTTGATCCATAATACACACACCAATGAAATGACAATGTGTCACTAAAAATATTAAAATTAACTATCATCTACCAATAAGCCTCTACAAATAAATACTTCAACATCCAAAAATCCAATAAAAAATAATGTGGCCTTTTAAGGTATGCTAAAAATTCTGTATGTCAAACTCAAAACATTACATTTAAAAGATTTCTCACATTTTTTCTTCTTCTTCATGTTAAAGAAACACAACAGCTAAAAATTTGGCTTAAATGTGTGAACATGGGGTCTCACATGCAGCAGACACTTAATGATATTTCACACACATATTGATCATCCCAATCAGTAACAAATATTCTACAGTTAACATTCATTGATAACATTACTCAATTCTTATACATATTTCTCATTTGGCACGCAAATGTATACCAATATCATCCTTCACAAAATAAAACAAAGAATCCCATATTTATTACTCATGATGGCAAACCAAGCGTGTCATACACATAATGATCTCATGATAACAGCAGAAATAAAATCCATTTAATACAAAACTTTTAATGTAGGACAAAATAAAATGAAGTGTCTATTTGTTATTGTACAGCAGATATCTGGACATCAACCATCTTTTCACCCACCATTTTTAGCTGCACTTTAAAAACTATAACAAATGAGAATAAAAGTCAATCATTACTGTTTTCAAATGGCACGTCACAACCTACAACCTTGATGCTGATGGTCTTGTACACCTCTCCTTTGTAACCATTGTATAGAGATTCTATATATATCGCTATCCCAGTTACAGCCCAGTAGATCGATGATTTCCAGATGATCCTCAAGCCCAATGTACATAAAACACCATGGCACAAGGTGCCTGATGCAGGTTGCTGTCTTAAAGGTTACCATTTTCTATGCGTGTGGTTAGCCCCATTCCTGTGGCAAGCCAGAAGTGGTATGGTGTCAATGAAACACCTACAGCTACAGCTCTGCTAGGACTAGTCTTCCTTCAGCTTGGGCTTGGGCCGCGACACCTTGATCATGGTCTCAGGTGAGCGGTAGACAAAGACGAGCTTAGCATACAGGTCCTCCTCCAGGTGGAACTCCTTCATCTCACGCACCAGGTAAATATCCAGGCACAGCTGCAGGATGCTGTCAACCACCGGCAGCTCCCGGAAGATGATGGTAAGGTACTGACCCGTGATGGACAGACGCAGGAAACGGCCGATCAAAAGGATAAACGAAACATACAGCCCGATGATTCTGTCAACATAGAAAGAGGGAGAGCAAGCTATTAGCAGAAATCTGAAATAACAGTATAATTTGGGAAACAAGTATTGTACAAGAAGTGCAAAGCTCACATCATTCACATGCTCCTTAGGGAACATATTTACACTATTCTATGAGCAAAATCACAGTGTACAGCAATGTACTGTAGAAAAATACCACCAAAACCAAAAAATATATTCAAAAAAAGAATAATAATAATATTGATTATAACTTTGAAATAATCCTGGCGTCCATATGACCATGAACATTCAGGTATAATCAAATAAAACAAAACCAAAAAATAAGTTATACAACATCAAATTGCAACATTGACCTAGAAATGATATTGACCTTCCCATGACCTTTCTTGCTGTATGATCAAATAAACCAATGTGTTGGTTCATAGTATAGGTAAAATACAGAACCATTTAATGTTTTGTTTTTCTTCTTTTTCTATAAAAAGAAGAATTTCAATGATTATTATACTTACATTTTCACAAAAAAGGCATGCAAAGATAATTTTGGATGTATTCAGAAATCAGTCTTTTTATCAAGAAACTAGTTAATATTCATAGAAACATACACATGCACTGCTTTCAAAACAACATACAGGTACATTACCCTACATGCACACACATACCTAACAGACACAAAATACACTCAGGTCATGCGAATAATGGTGGAACAGTTTGTCTAAGATGTTGTATTGTGGTGCTAAAAACTAGACAAGGCAAATGAACCATCAAATAGAACCCAAAGACAAGCAAGGAGAAAAAAAACCATGAAGATGAAAAAAAAAAAAAAGCCAAAGTGATGTCTGTCCGATCCAGAGCTCAACAACTGATTTCCACAAAGTTGGTTGTTAGTGTAAACAAATGCAAGCTTCATGCACATTGGGTGGAATAACAGCAAGCTGTTGTGAACTAAGACTAGTGTTTTACCATGTCTGTAAATGCAGCAGCACTCCACGTTGCATACATAAGGAAGTTTTGTCCAGGTCATTACGACCCCATCATTCAACCAACCACACAAACACAGCAAACATATTGCCATCAAAAATGAGAAAGGAAATTCAATTAAATTGGCGAGTTGTTAAAAATAATGATAAGGGACAAGCTCGCATGACTTTTAAGTAAACAAGAAGGGTAAAGCCCATATGACTCATATGCTCCTAATGGAGCTTGTAATATTTAACACGACAATGAGTGCACAGAAAACACAAAATGAAACGATGGCATTAAAATGCAAAGTAATACAGAATTTCATCGTTCTACGCTCTTGACGTTGAGATGAAAAACAACAACGGTGACCTTGTAATGACCTTGATCTTCTGTGCCCTTGACCTTGTGATGACCTTCACCTTGATGTGACCTCTCATGCATGTCTGATCAAATAACCCAATGTTGTGGCATACTATGGGTTAAATAAACAGCCACTCCAATCTACGATGGTCTATTTTTTTGTATCTTTTTGCAAAGACTAAAATGACTTTGACCTTCAAGATCAACGCACAAACGGAACACATATGAAAAAAATCAATCTATCATCTCTTTTTTCTTTTTTTGTGGATGAGTAGTGTTCAGTGTGCAGCAAGATTTCATCTGCTCTGATTGAATTTGTTTCGTTGTTTATTAATCATTATTATTTTTATTTATTTTCTTATTTTTCTGGTGCCTATTGTGTAATTTGACTTTCCAAACATAGTGATATACAAATTGTGCAGACATTTTCTGAAATTGCTGGGTTTTCCTTTTTGAAACTTTGTGGTACTTGTGTTTACTGACTGTCTTCAGCTAGCTATGTTGACTGGTACTGGCTTGTGTTTAGTGTATTCAATGGATTCTGTCTAGTATACCAGTGCAAGCTTCCTTTGGATGTATACTGCAATGATGTAGAGGGCTAAATCTTGAGAAAACGAGAACTCGTTGAAGTGTTAGGGCTGACAGAAGTTTAAATGCACAAAAAGTGTTTCTGCAGTTGGACATTTGAGTGTTACAGCTTCCTGTGTTGACTGTGTGTCTAGTTCTCATTTCTCATTTGGATATACCAGCTTCCTGTGATCATACAACTGAGATTTCCTTTTGGCATTAGCGGGAGTATGTGATTCTGAAAGTGAAAACAGTGTTAATAAACGGTCAGTATCTGGTGGTCTGTTACTAGTCTCCTAATATTGTCATTGGTCTTCTAAATGCCCAGTCATCATATAAGGAGAACCTAGATATCCATGCTTTCATTGTGGAAAAGGATTTAGACATTTTTTTAAAATAACTGAAAGTTGACTCCATGAGCATGGTGATGAGGCGGTTATTACTGCCATGACTCCCACCAGTTATACATTTGTCAACTGTCCTCATTCTTTTGGTTAGGATGGTTTGGGATAGCCCTTGTTCATAAGAAGTCTGTTCATGTTCGTGCGTGTGCAGCTGGACGCTTTGTGTCATTTAAAAATATGGGTTTTGTCATCAGTAAAGAGAAACAATCGGTTCACACAATTGTTGTTTACAGACCTCCAGGATTCAAAAAGAGTTTGGCAAGCTTGTTTCTTCCCTTTCTAACAAGAATCTCCTAATTCTGGACGATTTCCATTTTCACTGGAATGTTCCATCCGATCCACAAATTAAGTGTTTGGCTCAGTTGTTTGACTCTGCTAGTATCACTCAACATCGCAAGGGGCACATTCTAAACTGGTTGATTTCTAGGTCCGACCTGTCAGCTTTAGTTCTGTCAGTGGTCATTGAAGACCTGGAGATCTCTGATCACTTTCTTGTGATGTTTGAAACCAACATGGCTAGATCACCCGCACCTAAGAAGATGATTCGTGTGAGGAACCTCCCCAAGATGAATGTGGAGTTCTTCCGTCATGGTCTGAGTGCTTCAGAGTTAGTCATAAGCCCTACTGATGATGTTGAGAAACGTGTGTGCATGTACAATGAGACGCTAGCTACTCCTTTGGTCACACATGCTCCATAAACTGTAAAAATTGTTCCAGATCGTCCCGATGCTCCTTGGATTTTTCCTGAGGTCCATCCCACCAAGACTGCACAGCATTGAGCTGAGCAGCACTGGTGAGCAATTGGGCTGGAAGTGGACCAGCAGATATATAAGAATGCCCCGAAATGTCTTCACGCAAGCAGTCAGGTCAGCCAAAGTCGCTGTTGGATGAAGCTGGCTCTAATTTCCGCAAGATGTTCTCCACTGTGAATAACCTTCAAGGCAAGGATTCCACTCCTCCTGTTTGTCATATCTCAGTGACTTTCAGGCTGCTAAGGTACTTAGTTCTTTCTTTGTGGGCAAGATTGAAGCTATCGGACATGAATTTTTTGTTGAGCGGTCACAAGTGATTAGCTGATAGATTCGTTTGTTGGTCAACCACTGACTCATTTTTTGCCCATCACCAAAGAACAGTTGTCGAAGATCATTTCAACTTCTAGACCCACCTCATCTGCAGTCAATCTCATTGCTACGAAGCTGTTGTTAATGTGTCTGGACATTTTGCTTCCTGTCTGACTCTTGGTTGTCAACAGTAGTCTGCTGTCTGGCACAGTGCCATGTCCCCTGAAGACTGCAGTAGTGAAACGCTATTGAAGAAGAAATGTTTGGATCCCAGTGAATGTAAGAACTTCAGGCCTATCACCAATCTTCCATACACCTCCAAATTGGTGGAGAGAGCTGTCTGTGCTCAGTTGGTTGACCACTCCTGATAGACAAGTTTCAGTCAGCGTATCAGTCTGGCCATAGTTGTAAGACTGCCCTACACTCGTGTAATATCAAATAAACTACATCAAAAGTTTTATTATGCCCCAAAAATGGTGATTTTGGGATGACCTTGACTGTGGGATGACCCTGACCTTTTACATGACCTGTCATGTTCATGTCTGGTCAAATAACCCAATATTGTTGCCTCAGGGTGGGGAACAACTCATTGAGAAAAACTCTGAAAAGGCCGGGGTCCAGGGGCCGCCTAGGCCCCGGCGGGGTCAAGGGGCACGTTTTTAAGCCATACCAAGAGTGGCATAGTAACAGTGCAGTAAATGTATAGTGAACTGAACCAACCAAATATGAAAGAAAAGTAATAATTATTAGAAAAAGCTTGAACAAACACAGGAGCACACTCGCTGGTCCTCGTCCTCAATTTTTGTTGTTTTGTTAATCCACTCCCACTTCCATTTATTGGCAATGGTCCCCTCTTCAAAAATATCCCCGCGCTGAACTATTCTGGACACACATGCCATGATAACAGCCGAAAACGCGTTCAACACCATTTCGCCCGCTCTAAGCAAGTCGCGTTTATGTGGTCGTAAAAATCAACAAGAGCGGGCGGGGAGATGTTGCACGCATTCAGTTGTAGCGGGCCCATTCTAGCAATGAGAAAGTAAAAGGTGGACACGGATGGGTACTTGTAATAATAGGTCTACTGGATTCGGAAACGGACAAATTTTTTTTCCTCTGAACTCTTTTTTTTTCCCTCTGAAATGGCTGCTGATTTCCTCTGAAATCAGCGGATCCGAGGAGAGTTCCCCACCCTGTTGCATTACATTACATTACAGTACATGATTATTGCTTTAGGTTCAGCGGACTCTTATATTGTTGCATACTGTGGGTTAAACAGAGACATTCTACTATATGAGTAACTATTTTTGGTATGTTTTTGCAAGGCCTAAAATGGCTCTGACCTTCACGATCAACACAAAAACAGAACATATATGAAAGATCAATCTATTATTTCTAAATACAATAAGTATTAACTTCATTTCTGTCATAGTTTAGGGTTAACAGGGTTCATACAGATTTCTGAACGCAAAATTCCAGGACATTTCAAGGGCTTTCAAGGGCCTTTTTGTGAAAATTCCTGAGGCGTGAAATACATAAGTCACGATATTTACAAATTTAATCTTCGCACTGATTAAAATTTTAACTTAGAAATACGAATTTTCTCGAATGCAAAGTGACTTCCGGTGCTACACAATAACTATCACAACTTCCTGCGGTGATTATGTCCCTTTATGAGCAGACGCCGTTTTCATCACGGTACATAGCTACGGCTTTTCATAATAAAAATTGTCTAAAGTTCCATTTTTATTGTCTTAACTTCATTTTCATTTCTACTTTTAGCCTAGGCTTGATCTTCAAGGGGTTTTCAAGGGATTGATTAAATTTCAAGGGTTTTCAATGTCTTGAAAAGGCATCTCAGAATTCAAGGGTTTTCAAGGTTTTCAAGGGCGCGTATGAACCCTGGTTAAGGTCACTTCAAAGTACATATACTAACCCACTTTAAGCAGCTCCACTGACCTTGATCTTGGAGTGAAGTTGACCAAATTTGCATAGTGTGTGTGTCTCATTGATATCTTTCATGCATCAAAGAATCATCAAAATTCAATATTAATAACTTGGAAAAAAAGTGAAATTCTGGCCATGTTTTGAACAACATTTGTTGACCTTGTTACCTTGACCTTGAAGTGAAGTCATTCACTGATTATTTATGAGGTCTTATAGATATACACCATCTTACGAAGTTTGGTTGTGATAGCTGAAATAGGTTATGAAATATTAATCCACTTTCAAGTTTTGCAAAGATTGACAACGGCGGACGGTGGACAGATGGAAATATATATATCAATATATCTATATATTTTTAAAAATGTATTTTAATTTAAATGTCATTTTTTGACTATTTAGGATTAATTTTGCACGTGGGAAAATTTTTTTGGGGGGAGGGATGAATTTTTAAAAAATACTTATTTAAATCCAATTTTTACAAGTATTAAAGCACAAAAAATGGTTGGGCACAAAGTTTAGATTCAATTCCAAAAGTATTAAGGCACACAAAATGTATGATATATAAGCAAATAATCATCTCTTAAAGTGAACTAGACATTTTTTAATGTGTTGTTATTATTGTTGGTAATCTTGATCGTGACATCAGATGGCATTTAACATTGAACGCAGAAATCCTTGCAGCTCTTGTACTCATTATTGTCTAATAGAGAGAAACCAAAACAAACACAAGTGCCGGTCTTCCTTCTCAACCCCCAATTTCCCAATCTTTGATTATGTTATCCACTCACTCCTCAAAAACTGCTAGAATACTACCTTATTTTACACACACACTCTAATCTCTCCATCCCCCAAAAACTTTTTCACCTTTCACACACAACCATCACCACTGACAGGAGAAAAAAAATTTGTGCAACACTGTGGTGGACGTTTGGGTGAAGGGTTAAAGAGCAAGTTTCAGAAAGTCAGCTATACAGAGTAAAGCCACAGCAGCAACAGAAATTGATAGCACAAAGTCAGTCATCATACAGTTGCCTGCAAAACTACTTCCATATGACACTATTCAGTAGTACTAGTAGGGACATACCGCACAACAATATCCATTTGGCGATATATCCAGAGGTGCCAACCTCCTAATCTTCTTGTCAGTACAACTTATGTTAATCTGATGAATAAAAATTGATGCAACAACAACTTGTCAGTATTTCCGGACCCGTTTGTCAGTATTTTGTAACACTTGTCAGTATTTTTTTTTCTCGCAAAACCCAGCCTACGACATTATAACAACAGGCTTACCTCTGAAATAGCAGGCTATTTTCAGTCCTCTAAAATCACCATGAAAATAAGCTTGTTGAACACCACACTTGTTTTACTCTAAAATCACTATGAAAATCAGCTTGTTGAACACTAAACTTGTTTTACTTCAAAATGAAGGATACTGATAGTCTTTCCAATAAAAGCAATGTCAGCAACAAAACAGTTCTATTGTTTCAAGGACTTAGCAGTTGCCTTTTTCAGAAGTGTTGGAGAGAGTTTTGTTTTGTAGCAGTCAGTATTTGAATTTCTTGATTTCAACTGCAGCATTGCATTCAGTGTCTTACTTCCCATAGTTCCCTCTAAAGTCAGTTTTATTTTTTCTAAGAAAAGACCCTTTGACATGAACAGTTGGACACAGGGATCAGGAGAATCCTCAGTATGATCTTAGACAGTAAGTAAGCTTTGTGTCTAGCAGATGCAACATGCTTGACAACATCGCCAAAGCCACCATGACTTATACAAAAAATCGAAGCCACTGACAGTACAGCATGCGTACTTTGTTGACAGTTTCAACGCAATGATGCATGGTTGTGCTTCTGTGTATGAAAGCAGAAAATCTTGCAGACGTTTAGTAGCAGGCTTTATTTTCTTTGATGAGGAATCGGCTTCGTCATCAGACATAGCAGCTTTTCTTTTCCTGCCATTTTCGCGATTTTGAAACACTCTGAAAGGCGGTGAAGACTATTATGGAGGGAGCTCGTACACGTCAATTTTTAGACTAGGGGTAGGGTATGGGTAGGGTATGGTAGAGTAGGGTAGGGTAAGGTTGGGTTGGGTAGGGTAACCCTAACCCAACCCTACCCTAACCCCAGTTGACGTCAGTTTAAAAATAGATCTGTACGAGTTCCCTCCATTATAGTCTTCGCCCCGAAAGGCTAAGAACGAGTGTTTTCATTGAACAAATGGATCTGGGTTTGATTCGGGTCGCGCGTACTTGATTCGGCTTTTATCCCGTGATTGATTAGGGTACAGTCCAAGGAGTACTGGTACAGTCATGAATCGAAAAGCGTGTTGGAAAATACCGCAGGCACACAGCGACGTTCAGTGAGTGCATGAGTACTATTCTGAGACCAGAAACTCGTACAGAAGCACCGCTGGCAAAGATAAACATTCTGCAACTTCTCCTCCGTATAAAAGCTACTGTATTTCCGTATTTAATTCACTTTGCCGGAGTTAACTACGGTCAATCTGTACTGGTTCAGGTTGGCACCTCTGTATATCAATCAAACAATGACCATGCTAGTAGGGACATGCCTCACAATAATATCCAGGTGGCAATATATTAATCAAACAATGACCACGGATTCTTGTAGAAACTAATAAACATGCACCACAAAGACTGCATTTTCACCAAACTATGTTTCATCACCAGTAGAGTTTACTAAAAGACCATCAACATGCTGAATGAACATAGAATCTATCCTCCTGTTGACAAAATATTTGTTACACACATTGAATAATGTGTCTCAACAGAAAACAAGAGATTCAACGTACCCATAGCCACTGATAAAGCTGAGCGTGTCCGGTGCTCGTTTGTCGTTGAAGGAGAAGAGTTTGAAGTTGCGCGTAAAGTTGGCGGCGTCCTTTTTGTTCAAGTCCAAGTGGTTGTTGCCGTAGATGAGCTGTTCCATGCCCCAGTACTTGTTCAGACTTGACAGGTTCTTGTCCCCGTACAGCTGAATTCTGATGGTGTCAAATCCAAATTCTGCACAAGCAAAATATATAAGAAAGAAAGAAAGAGAGAAAGTAAAGAAAGAAATGAAGAAAGAAAATCATGAAGTATGTTTACTGTATGTGGCAGAATTCATTCAGCATCATGGTATAGTGATGGTGAATAATGCTCATAATAATCACAAAACAAAGATGCTAATGGAAAAATATTCCAGCCTTGAAGCTGCATATTACATCCTGGAACTTTGTCCTTGTATTAAACTTATTGAAATTTATTATAGAGAAAGAGTTAATTACCAGTCAGTAATGAAGTGGCAGGACTGATGCCTTTGGTGCTGAGTTTCAGGAAACGTGGGAACATAGAATCTATCCTCCTGTTGACAAAATATTTGTTACACACATTGAATAATCAATATTAGAAAGAAAAAAAAAGCATACCTGAGCGTCCCAATGAAAATTTTCCATTGGCATACTTAATAATAATAATAATAATAATAATAATATGGCTATTTATATACAGTTTTTTTTCCTGAAGATAAATCAGTTCAAAGTGCAGTTCAAATACTTCATTACAATGTGCAGTCTCACAAATTATTTCCTTTCAGTTCTTTGTTGTGGCAACATTGCCTATTTGTGACAGTGTATCCAGTTGAATTCAACACGCAGTGTACATGAAAGCTGACCCTGCAATGCTTATCTCACAGAAGCGTGTGGTGGATGTACAGCAGTTAATAAATAGCACTGAACACACAAAAACTCAAAACAATCTAGACACCCCTAACTTGCACTCAATTTCCCCTTTTAATAAACAAAACATGAACAAAATAAATTCATTGGATTCCACACATACAAAAAGTCAATATAAAAAAAAGTGAAATGATGGCAACAACTAACTCACAGCGTTTCTACCAGGACTGTCCCATTCGCATCTGTTGTGCCGTTAATAAGATGCGAGAGATTTCTCATCTGCTCTCTGCTCAGTGTTGTGCTAAAAGGTACATTCAGTGTTTCCGATGCTTTACCACTGGCCTCCCTGAAATAACAACATTTGAAAATTGATACAGTGAAGATTATGATAATAGTGATAATTCAAGACTTGATATATTCCGTTCTGCTTTTCTTCAAATACCAAAATGGGGACCCGGTTCCTCAAAATATTTTCTTGAAGACTTGGTCTTTGTACTTTTGTTCCATTATTTTATTCCAATACTACTTACCATTGACCCTCTGCCAGGACCTATTTTAGGAATAAAATGAAGCCAGTTGTTTTCTGCCTATGTTAGTAATAGAACAATTTTATTAATAACAAAGTCAGCTACTACTAATTAAAATGTTCTGGACTGGAATTCACATTGGCACCCTATTTGCTGCTCAATCAATCATTCCTCTGACTTGTTTCACTGTCAAGCAGCGACAGACTCGGTGGCAGCGAGTGGAGCAGGAGTGGCAGTCCTGCTCTAGGAGGCGGTCAGACTCATGGGTGAGCTATCTGCTGGGTGAGCTATCTGCTGGGTGAGCTATCTGCTGGGTGAGCTATCTGCTGGGCGAGCTATCTGCTGGGTGAGCTATCTGCTGGGTGAGCTATCTGCTTCGTCGGAGGACTTCCGCTGTATCCTATTTCCTTAGGTCGGGGTTGTTCACGGTCGTCCGAAAATGGAGCGGCTTGCGCCCGTGGGAGATGCCGAAACAATACTACACCTCAACCTTCATTTTCACCGCAGTAGGGCTCCATCGACTGAACGGCGGTTGCAGATCAGCGATTGATGTCACGTCGCTCAGAGGCCTTCGCTCCAGTCCTTGGCTGCCCTGTTCCTTTTTCTCCCATTGGGCGATGTTGGGATTCCTGTGGAGGGTGGCGTCCTCCAGACAACAGTTGCTCCGCATCGACAGAGAATCCCTACGTTCTGCCTCCACCTCCTTGTAAGCCCACCGCTACCACCACCACATATCCTCACGCCTCATCGAGCGGCTTTGATCAAACTCCTACACCTTTTGCGCGCCTGCCACAACATTTGTACCTCCACCTTGTGCGGACTCCTCCTGCCGCAAAAAACGACATCCTACTGTAACAAATGACATCCTGCACCAGCCTTGTGGCAATTCATCTTGACTTTTTTTATTCAACCACGACTTCTTATCTTCAGTCCCCTATATGCAAAAGTGTCCGGGGACGTTAATCTACACAACGAAAGGATCTGACTTGTTTGGTGTTGATACTGCCACAAAACTGTCACATTGTAAATAAACTTGACCTCTGGTCTAGTTAGGCTATTCAGACAACCTCCCTGCTCTGCCTCACCCTTCAGTCTGTGATTGAGAGCTCATAGGATCACGCCACAAGACATTTAATGGAGCAATAAGGTGATAGGCTTGTCCAGCACCATCATCATTATATATGCACTGTATATGCACTGTATGAAACCACAAAACTAGGCCAAAGAAGGTGACTGCCTTTCCCTAACAATCTGTCCATCACAGGCAGAGAAAGCACCTTAGCTTAGCTTAGGTGTACTGAGCTAAAATATTGAAATAACCAAGCAGCAAAATAACGAATGAATTAATGATTTGTAAATCGTCTAAATATCTCCTAGCCATTGGGTATGATCGCAGCGGATAGCAGGGAGAGGAAATATGGGGTAGAGATAGGGCGCGTGGGATGGGGGAGAGGAGAGTGGGGTGGGGGATGCTAGTGTCTAATTTTACAAATCTCTTACATCTCCACTATAGCGCTGTTGCAAACCTAGTGCAGATAGAGTTATCCGTCCCTGCCTTCACCTATGCCAAGGACACCGGCTAGTTCCGGTTGAGTATTAAGCATGGCCGCACGTAGACGGAAGACTTGTGGCGGAGAAAAACAGTATTGCGTTTGCTGCCCTAATTTCGCAGGAAAAGTAATTGAAGGGCGCATTGTCAAGTTACACACATTACCAGCTAACAAAACACTGAAACGACTGTGGGAACAACGTTTGCGACTGATTCGGAAAGATTACAACAATGTAAAATAAGATTCAAGATTCAAAATTCTAGATTCTTTATTGTCCAAACACAAGGCATGGATATTTGTTTAGCAGTGCAATAAGGAAGGAGATAACAACAACAAAATTATTACAAACATGGACATACAATATTGATACATTTGATATACTATCAAAAACAACTTCCATACCAAAATGCAAATCTATAAACACTAACACACATGCATAAACAGATAACCAGCCACATACCCATGTGTACACATTTAAGACACAGATAATTATTCCACAGTATATGTATACACAACTACAACACTCACCCATTCTTCCATACCTTAGATCCATCCTAGATCATAATAATAATAATAATAATAATAATAATAATAATAATAATAATAATAATAATAATAATAATAATAATCTTTATAATAATAAGAGTAATAATACAAAATAATCATCATAATACAGGGTGGAGAACAACTGAATCAAGAAATCTCTGAAATCCGGCCGGGGCCCAGTGGCCAAGCCCCGGTATTCGCCCCCTGGAAGAAAATGAATATATGCAATTTTGAAAGTAATATAGGGCCTCTCCTGAAAGCAAAAAGCACAAAGTAAACATGAATAGAAACAATAACAACAAAAAAGGAATGTTTTATGCACATGTCTTTCAAAAAAGTTAAGAATCTTGATTTGTAGGCCTAACAAAGTTTGAGGTCCACCACTGTTACACACAAACTCCACATTTCCAATTTTACTGGGCACACGTTTGTCTATTTTTTAGTTGTAAACAGGTAAGAATTTTTATAATTTTAGGGATATTTAGGGGTACGTTAGTAAAAACACTACATCTTAGGTATTACTACATTAGTGACTAGTGTATAGATTTAATTTTAAATGAAATAAAATTCAAAATGAACAGAAATAAATTCTCTTTTGATTATCTACCTTTTTATACTTCTCTTGTCATGTCTTCTTTTTTATTACTCCATGTGTATACAAAAAAAAAGTTTTAAAAAGTCCAAACAAGCCCCCTCCTCTTCTTCACTTTCGTGCCAGTCTGAAAGATCGTATGCATGCACACTACTGACACTAATTGTAATGTCAGTACCGATCTCTTCCTCCGACTCCAAGTCCATTTCTCTCACTTTAATGTCTGATAAATGGAAGCCTGTAAACTCCCCTTCATCAGTCGAAGAATCCAAACCATCCATTTTAGACAAACACACAAGAAAATTTGAAAAAAAAATCGAAAAAACGAACGCATCACAGAGAAAACTTGTGGAAATGCAGTCGAATGTTTTCACAACAGAATGAAAATAAACCGGAAGTCAATTGCCGGAAGTCAATTGCCGGAAGTCTCGCAATCTTTCGAACAACGCGAGACTATAACCACATGGTTGATACGGACGCTTTTGGACGTTTTGCCTGTTTAGACCTTCGGCCGCTTTTGGCCGCTATGCCCAGTAAAGGGTAGCCCTCAGCTTCTCACACTCGGAACTCAATATTTTTTTCTCGGAAATGCAAATGCATTCCGCGGAAATCCGCGGATTCGCGGACAGTTCTCCACCCTGATAATATTAATAATAATCGTAATCATTAGAGTAATTAATAATTATAAAAATAATAATAATAACAATGCAACTACAACTAATAATAATAATAATAATAATAATAATACAACAGCAGCACCAACAGACAACTAATAATTAATATATGGTAATAATGATAATAATAATAACAATACTACTACAACTAATAATAATAACAACTGAAAGACTGAAAATAATAAGACATAATTGCAGTTGCTTCACTGAATTAAAAACAAAAATTATTCTACTGTATAATAATGTTATCTTCTAGATAAACTGCAAAATTAAAATTTCTCAATTAAAAAATTAAAGCAAAGAAAAAGAAAGAGACTTAGAATTTCTCGTGAATGTAGGTCACTGACAAACGAATTAGGCCTACTGAACAAACAAATCAGCAATCAATGTTTAGGCAAGCAGCCATCCTGAGTAAAATTTGAACGATTGTACAAGAGAAATATAATTTATATAACCCTCCATCTTTCTTGCTTCAACCGGAACTAGCCGAACCCAAGGGCCGCAACCGATCCGCCACTTTCGCTTTCATTATGAAACAGCGCTATAACCCTAAACATTCCTTGCAATGTACTTTCATACAGTCCTTACACACACTCAATGACGCATGGAAGATTTAAACATTAAACTTAGCAGGAGGAAAAAAGATAAATGTTCAACTCCAACAAAGATAAATCTTCAGGTCCCAACAAAGATAAATTTTCAGATTTCAACAAAGGAAAATCTTCAGATTCCAACAAAGATAAATTTTTAGATTCCAAAAAAGATTAATCTTCAGATTCTTTTAAAACATTCTGGAACACTGTCAATGTCACATTCAGAAAACAGCAAGTAAAAGCATTGAATCATGTTCCAACTGTCATGAAAAATGTGTACAAAAACGTCATTACTCATGAAAAGATCATTACAGACAATGGGCAGAAAATCAAAACTAAAGTTTAAAATAAATCTGAACAGTGATAAAAGAAAACCCGCACACTCACACAAAGTGATATACACGCACAGAGGAAGAGGGAAATTAAGAGTGAGTGAGAGAGTTTATAAGTCGATGTGATATTACTACACTATGCTACACAGACAGAAATTGAGACCATCTCTCCATAACCACAACCTTCTACAAGGAAAAGACAATCAAATCTAATGGGATTCCTATAAGACACTCACACAAACTTTACAATACATTTCTTTTAGGCTTGGCTGAAATGGACTAGAGAGGGAGGGAGGGAGGTAGAGGGGGAGAGATTGGGGTAGATAGAGGGAGTGAGAGAGAGGGGGAGAAGGAGAGAGAGGGAGAGAGAGGTGGAGATGGGGTATGTAGGTGTAGGCAAGCCTCTTTAAGTCACTGCAATGAGATAATAAATCAACCTCAACATGGAAAATCAATTAGAGATAAACTAGGATTTACTATAAAGAGGGAACAAATACTTTATATGGAATGTATATATATACATTCTTTAGGGTTGAGTGTTGAAAGATTGTGTAAGGAACAGAGTGTATAGGATGGAGGGAGACAGAGAGTGTGCGGGTAGGACAGAACTTCTAGCCATGGTAAATGAGACAAAGAAAAAAAGACATAGGCTGTAGTTTATAATCGGTACTACAGACCTGTGCACATCTACGGATTTTCCGTATTTTCTCCGATTTTCATGAGCAGAATACGGAGCTACGGATTACTTATTAAAATTCCGAAATTCCGATTTTTTTACTTTAAAAACTTTTTTTACACTTTTTTTCTGTTTTAAGATGTTTTTGACTAGTTGTGCTTAAAAGACGGTTTTCGAACAGGAAGCGCGCGTTTGTTTCTAGTTCGTTCAGCATTTGTGTGGTTGCAACTTCATACTTGTGATTAAAAAAAATTATGGAGATAGCTTTGAAAGATAAAAAAAAGAGTGAGAATTGGTTAGAAAAGATTTATAGTATTGGACACCTATTAAATGACAATGGTAGATTTCTATTATATAATGAATATATATACAAAAATACATTATTTATTCAAATTGTTCGACTTTTTCCACTTGTATTAATGCAGTTAAAAAGTATGTAACCAAGTTAAAATCATTATTAATCTGTCCAGCCATACATTTTGTTAAATAAAATATTGTCCTAATTTGTATATTTTGATACTCTGCTAATAAAGGTTTTGTTAAACAAAACAAAAATGTAACAGTGTTGATGTTTTAGCTTGGCTTGAATAGATTGTAATTCCCATTCTACTGCCTCGTAGTGTTTCAGTTTGTGTGCTTTGTGAGCAGAATTATGTATTGAACTGTCGTTACAGCTTGCTACTGAAAATTTTTAAAAACTACTGAAATTTGGTTTGTTTGCTACTGATGAGCATTTTGAGTGTGCACAGGTCTGGTACTAGTGAAAGAAATTTTACACCAAAAAAAGTTGATCTAAAACGCATTCCAAAACCCAAACGCAGGAACAAAACATGTTTACCCTCCGGTAGCACTAGCCCTGTGAAGACAAAGAGACAAATGTGATACCGATAATGATATTAACCACTATATTTGACTATGTTTTATATAACTATATTTGACTGTCTCTTCAGGCTAAAATAGTCTCTCTCACCCATTGTCACCAAAAATACATTGGACTCCAATAGGGAACTTATTTACAATGTTCTACATGAAAATGAGTGCCCAGTAAGGATGAAGTTTTAACAAAAAAGAAAGAAACAAAACGGTCCAGTTGCATTAAAACACAAAGAAATATTGCCACTATGAAATTACCTTGACCTCAGTGTTTCGTGTGTATCGACTCTCCCTCCTACATTCACACACACCATAATATCTCTTTCCTCTAATTCAATTGAACCTTATCTTCTTTTACTCCATTAGGTACATAGCCAATATTAGTATATGCTTATGCACTGATTCACCAAGCAGTTAACGTGTCATGCTTGAATGATGATCAATGATGGCTTTCTCCTCACAGTGTCTCTGTTCTCCATGCTCAATGCTTCGCAATTTACTGATGGGACAGGATCAATACATTGTTTCTGTATTCTAAATCTGTCTAGCCAGCTCCTTCCAAACCCTCTTAACCTACCCCTTCAGCTTTGACACAACCAAAAATGCAGTTTGCGTCAACGTACCTGAGCACTGTTAGAGTAAACTCCACGTTAGGTCTGTAGGTGTTGTTGTGGTCAATGTTGAGGTCAGTGATCATGGCTTCCTGCGCGGGTGCACTGATGGCCCAGATGGAAGTGGATTCTCCCACAAACTCTATCGCTGTCATGTCTGGTGGCTCATACTCACCGATTAGTGCCATTGCATTCTGACAACAAAATAAATGCAAATATTCCTCAGAAAACCCACAAGCTCTTCTAACGTAATAAAAAACAAAACCCAACTAGGCAATAAAATATTAGGGATATTGACCAAGCATGTTCGGTATGATCAAATACAAACAACTAACTTAACAACATTTTTTTGCAATATTAAAGCACCAATATAGGAGGTATTTTCACCTAATTTTCAGTTTCATTTCATGCACATGTTTTTTCTTTACGCTATTTTCACATAGCCACAAAACTGGCACATATCGCAAACAAGATTTCTTGTTCGTGCCTGTGCACTGAGAACATTTAGCAATGAAAATAGTGGTTTGGACTCGGATTTAATTTTTTTAAATTGTAACAACTAAAAATTACATTTGATAACAGCAAAATTGCATATTTTGAGCGGACAAATTGTATTCATGTATTTTAGACCGAAAATGCCTAAAAATAGGTGCTACGGCGTAAGAGAGGCACCTTTGGGTCACTCAACCATGCAATAACCCCTTTCCAACGTTGCTTAACATGAAACACTGCTAGCGTGTTCTCAAACCACTGCACCACCCAAGACAAGCAAAGAGACAGGCAAAGAGACAGACAGAGAGACAGACAGACAGAGAGAGAGAGACAGACAGACGGAGAGAATCCTTACCCTATTGCGTTCAAACGATGTTATTATCTGCTGACGTTCGGTTTCAGTGACTAGCCGGATGCTTTGCTGGACTGTTGACTTGAAGAGTGGTTGGAAAGCCCCTACCTGCAGCTGTACCGTCACCTCCAATGGTGGATTAGGCTTGTAAATGACATTGAAGATAGAGAAGAGGACCAGGGGGAACCAAATGACAAGGATGATGAGGAAGAGCAGAAGTCCTCCCACACCGTATTTGATAGCTGGTGTCTTCTTCTGAGCCCTGGGTGTTGGGTAGTTCTGCCACAGAGAGAGCCCAAGAAAATAATATCATCTCTAATATATATATATATATATATATATATATATATATATATATATATATATATATATATATATATATATATATATATATATATATATATATATATATATATATATATACATGCGCAACAACCATTCTGCACATGGAAACCTGCATGTTTGATAGAACCAGGCATCATCATCCACATATTTCTCTCCCAAGAAAAATGTTACTTATTCGTAATTAATGTTATCTTATATATCTAACTATGACTGTTATATGTCTGTTAATTTATGCTTAGCCAATATCTTACTCTAGAGAAGAAGGGTTTAATAAATAAATAATATTTTGAAACGTTCAGCGTCTTTCATTCCTTCTTTTAACTACAACTATTACTTTTCTATAAATATTCTCATTAAAAAATGCATACTGAAAAAAATTCTGCAACGCCAAAGAATGCAGACAAAGGTAAAAAAAACAAAGTCTCCAAGTCTTTAAAGTATAAGAACCTTAAAAAGTACAACTTTAAGCACAAAAAGATGAAATAAACTATTACTGATGCAAAGTTTTGACTCAATATGTTGTCATCTTTGTCTATGGCTTGTCATGAAAACTAAAGTTCTTCAACATATTTCCTTTAAAGCCTGCACTGTGATGTCTAGCCTGAGAAAACATAGTTTGGACTAACCTCGGGACAAAACCATCATTTACAATGCATTTTGAAGGATAACTGTTATTGTCTCAGACTACTGTTTAGGGCCACACTAAGCATCACATCTGCAGCGTTTGTATTTTATTGTTTCACTATAAATCAACAAGAAATTTCTCATATTTTGCCCGCAGAATGATTACCAAATAGCTCTAGTTGGACATAAAGAAAATGCAGACAGTACCTCACAGAAGTCAAATGACTGACCACTTTGGCTACTTACCTCACAGAAAGAAAGCCAGCCCTCACTTTACAAACATACTTCACCAAACAGAAACACACCTCTTCCTAAACATGCAAAATAAAGCAGCTCACAACAGGAGAAATATCCCTCTCAGAAGGAAAGCAACTCACCACTTCAGAGTGCCTCCAACATTTGAGGACGAAGATGTTGGCATAAATATCCTCCATCTGCAGCCAGCTGCCCAGTGCCAGGGTCGAGTCCGTCCAGATCCAATCCATCAGCGATCGCAGCTCCAACAAGAATGGAACTGCCAAAAATCTAAAACCATCCAAAAATGGTGGTCTTACTACAGGTTGAAGATTTAATCAAGATTCAAGGTTATTTAAGGTTCACAGCCCAAGTGTTCTTTTTAAATACTATTGGGTTTTCCTATTGAAAACTGAAAGGGTTCCATAATTAGGCACTGAGATAGCACAGTACTTATGTACACAACTTATGTTAATCTGATGAATAAAAATTGATGCAACAACAACAATGTACACAAGCTACTGGTTCAAAGCTAAAATAGCCCATTTAAGCCAGGCTAGAACTTGGTTTGGAGAGTGAAGTATGGTGAGCAATGAGACATCATCGTACAACAAACAACAGTCCACCCAGCAGTGACTGGATACCTGGCTCTATTAAATACTGAGGCAAGCAACTCAGTGATGGAGAGGAGATAGGACCTACAACAAAGCAAAAAAAAAATAAAAGAAAAAAAGAAATCCCAAACAAAACTGACCCCTTGAAGAGAAAGAGGTTGAGGTAGCCATATTGCTTGGTGAGGAAGTTGCCCAGGATGCGCGTTGGATAGCCACAGCGGATTTGGTAGGCTGATAGGGCGAAGTACACACACTTGATAAAGTACCACAGCTGGGCCCATGGGTTTTCAAAGAAACTCCTGCAGGCAGGGGGAAAAAAAAGTCAGAAAATACACAATTTCAACAAGTGTCTGTTATGAGATTCATTCCCTTTACGTATGGCAACCTACTCCCTGTGTTTTATACTGTTACGTTGAAACGCGAATGATAGTATGGCTGAAGCGTGTACGATAGATCTAATCGTTTCGATTTGCAAAGTATTCAATGATGGAGTTTATTTACCTTTGATTTGAGTTTGCATTGTTGTTAGGAGAGGCTTTGTATAACGTTGATAATTTTTGTTGGTCGATATTGTTGTAGAATACTCTGGACCCGCTTGTTTGCTATCGATCGAAGTTTCGGGATAAATATCGAAGTATGGCGGAAGGAGAAGAAATATGTATGACGTAAGTCAGTGATGACGATCTTCTATTTGATTGGCTGTAGTGCGTCATTTTAGTCTACTGGGTTCGAAATTATTCGGGAAAAGAGAGAGAGAGGTTATAAAATTGTGTGCCGCACTGTTGTAGAGTGATTGCTGTTGATAGTGAAGCTGGAAAGTAAATTTGGGAGTTGTTGTTGATAGTGACTTGGAAAGTAAATTTGAGAGTGGAAAGGCGATTGAGCGATTGTATGCAGTTGTTGATGTGTGCTGAATAAAAGTGGAAAACTTCATACGTCGACTTTGTGACTTGTATGCTGCTTGAGCGGGCTGCGTGGATAAACGAATCTGAGTTACACCCTATCAGGAATTCAGCATTGGGGCTGAATCAGATACTGATAGAAAACACCATCATCAAACCGAGTGTAACATTTTGGGGGTCAAGCCGGGATTCACGCCATAGCCAAGGGTTCAACTGCGACAACAAGCGAGTCAACGTTACGAGAGGCAGTCATCGAGGGTAGCCGCCAACGAGTTGCGTCGAGAGGGGCCAACATACTGGGACTACATCACCGATAGGTTCGGGTTGACTGCAAGGGCGTGTAGTCGCTGAAGAGTTGCTTCGTGAGCGAACAACAAATCGGGACTACGTGGCTGCCGCAAGACTACGTCGAGGGACAGTCTCGGAGCTACATCGCCAGTGTTACAGGGAGCGACGAGCGGACGTCGTGTCTACTTCAGCACAGGAGCGTATACATCAACACCAGCGTGGTGCAGCGTCGCATACGACGAGGACAGCGGGGCCTGCGTCAACGAAGGCGACTAGTGACAAGCATCAGCGCTACTGCAGAAAGCGTGCTGTTCTAGAACAGTCTAGAAAGGTACAGCACAGTCAAGAACTTTCCAGAAAAAAAGAACTCTACAGTCAAGAACTTTCTAGAAAAAGAACTTTCCAGAAAAGAACTTTCCAGAAGCATCAAGATGGCTGACTTCTGGCAGAAAGGGGTTGAACTGAATCTAAAAGGCAAGCAGCTGACGGAGTACGTCAAGTCTCAGGAGAGAATACGAGAAAGAGAATTGGAAGAGAAACGTCTAGAAAAAGAAATAGAATTAGAACAGAAGCGTCTAGAAATTGAAGAGCAACGACGTCGTGAAGAAAGAGAAATAGAGGAGCAGCGACGCCGAGAAGAAAAGGAAGAACAGCGTCAACGGGAAGAAAGAGAAGAGCAGCGTAAAGAAAGAGAAGATGAGCGCAGGCGTGAGGAAAGAGAAGCTGATCGGCAGTTCCAACTAGAGTTGGCGCGCATCCAGCAACAGCAGCATGCGCCACAAGTTATCAGTGACAACAAAGCTCCAAAATTGCCAGCGTTTGTCGACGGGAAGGACCAGATCGACAGTTATTTGGCGAGATTTGAAAGGTTTGCCAAAAGCTCTAACTGGCAACCTCAAGACTGGGCGATTCGACTAAGTGCACTTCTGACGGGGCAAGCACTCGACGTCTACACCAGATTGTCGGACGATGACGCTAAAGACTACGACGTCTTGAAAGAGGCCCTATTGCAGTGCTACTACTTTACAGAGAAGGGCTACCGTAAACGCTTCCGTGAATGCCGGCCTAAGTCAGACGAGACGCCAAAGCAGTTTGTGGAGCGCCTGTCGTCATATCTACACAAGTGGGTGGAGTTATCAGGCGAAAGGAAGTCTTACGACAGTCTCCATGACCTGATCGTGAAGGAACAATTTCTCAATGCCTGTCACAAGGACCTAGCGACCCACTTAGAAGAACAAAAGCTGCAGACGCTTAAAGATGTGACTGAGGCTGCTGAAAGATATCTCATCGCTCATGGGAAGACCCTGGGGCCACCCAGCGCGACGAAACATTTTCAGAAAACTGGAAACCATGTGAACCAGATCCAGGGGAGCCAGACGAGCCAGAGACACACTGACTCCACGCCACCTCCCAGGGAAGGGCATTCAAGAGGCTGTTTCACCTGCAACGCTACAGACCACAGAGCGGCTAATTGTCCTCAAAACAAAAGTAGCGGACAGCGGAGCAGTACGGACAACGCAGCGGCGGGCAACCGGCAGAGGCGGTTCTCCAATCAACGGCAAACCAGTAGATCTGACCATCAGGTGTGCGGCGGGAGCGTCATTCTTCCGAGTGAGACCGAGCGCACAGCTACCCCTGCGGACGTGCAAGAGTGCATAACCGATGGCCAACTTCTCCTTGCCAACGGGAAATCCATCCCCGTCGTCGCCAGCGCAGCTGTGACCGTCCAGAACATGCCTGTTTCAAAGGGACGCGTCGGAAATCATGAAGTGACTATTTTAAGAGACTCTGGCTGCAGTGGGGTCATCGTCAAAGAAGACCTAATCGCTAAAGAACAGTTCACTGGCGATTTTAAATGGACACTTATGGCCGACAGCAAATGTGTGAGAGCGCCAGTTGCGAAGATTCATGTCAACACCCCTTTCTACATAGGCGAAGTCGAAGCGGTTTGCCTGAAGAAGCCGCTGTATGATTTGATGATCGGGAACATCGATGGCGCGAGACGACCCGACGACCCCGATCCAGAGTGGAGTCCTGCCTCAACCCAACGCGTCGAAGTTGTGGAGGAGGATCCATTGCCATTTCCCGATGGAGACCTTACAGAGCTGCTACGGGACAATGTGGTTACTCCGGCTCAGCCCTGCCGACCAGAGATCGTCAGTGCTGTTACTACCAGGGCCCAGGCCAAGAGAGACAAGATGTCTACGCCACTGAAGGTCGCCGACAACTCCAAAGCTGCCATCGTGGACAGAGATAAGCTGATCCAGCTCCAGGAAGCTGATAGTACTTTAAACAAGTACAGGAACCGCCAAGACCACGTGACCAAAGGCAGTGGTACGGTCTATTTTGAGGTGAAGGCCAAGATCCTGTACCGAATCTTCCAGCACCCGAGGGTCAACGGAGGGAAACCACTACGTCAAGTCTTGGTACCGTTACCCCTAAGGCGCCAGGTGATGGAAGTAGCGCATGACTCAATCATGGGAGGTCACCTGGGTATCAAGAAGACGTCGGATAGAATCCAGGCGGTATTCTACTGGCCAGGACTTCATGCGGACGTCAGCCGTTTCTGCCGATCGTGTGACATTTGCCAGAAGACCATACCTCGAGGAAGGGTCCCGAAAGTGCCTATGCAGAGGATGCCTCTGATCGACCGACCTTTCAAGAGGGTGGCCTTAGACTTAATCGGCGAAATAAGACCTCCGAGTGAAGAAGGTCATCGATGGGTACTGACTTTGGTAGACTATGCGACTCGGTACCCAGAAGCAGTGCCACTGAAGAAGATTGACACTGAAACTGTAGCAGAGGCACTGGTGGACATGTTCAGTAGACTTGGAGTGCCTGAAGAAATTCTGACAGACCTCGGGGCACAGTTCGTCTCTGACTGTATGGAGGAGGTCAACAGACTGCTGAGCATCCGGCATTTGACTACGACACCCTACCATCCGATGTGCAACGGGCTCGTCGAAAAGTTCAATGCTACGCTGAAGTCCACCCTGAAGAAACTGTGCAGCGAGCAGCCCAGACAATGGCATCGCTACATCAACGCCCTACTTTTCGCCTACAGAGAAGTACCGCAGGAGTCCACCGGCTTCTCTCCGTTCGAGCTGCTGTACGGAAGAACCATCAGAGGGCCGATGCACATCCTGAAAGAATTGTGGACGAAGGAAGTGGACACCCCAGAGGTGAAGAACAGCTACCAGTACGTGTTTGAGCTACGGGAGAAGCTGGAGCAGACTCTCGAGATAGCCAGAGAAAACCTGAAGAAATCCCAGGACTGTGGAAAGCACTACTATGATCGTAGGGCTGTGAACAGGAAGTTCAAACCTGGCAACAAAGTGCTGGTGCTGCTACCTACCGACCACAATAAGTTGCTGATGCAGTGGAAAGGCCCGTACGAAGTGGAGACCGTGGTGGGGATCAACGATTACAAGGTGAAGGTCGGTCAGCATTCCAAGATATACCACGCCAACCTCCTTAAGCTGTACGTGGAAAGGCCATCAGAGACTGTGCACGCAGCCACAGCAGCTGTGACCGACGACAGCTTTGACAGCGAAGAACTGTTGGAACTGGGAGACTTCCACAGCAAAGAAGGCATCAATGACGTTAAGCTAGGACCAGGCTTGACGGAAGGTCAAAAGTTGGAGCTCAAGGACCTTATGGGCAAATTTCCCCATAGCTTCAGTGATGTCCCAGGCTCTACGACTTTGGTCGAACATGAAGTCCACACCCAGACCTGGAAGGAGCATCTGCAGACCTTGAGGGAGCTGTTCCACCGTCTCGCAGAAGCCAACCTGACCGTGAGACCCAGCGAATGCATTCTGGGAGCTGACAACGTCGACTGCGTCGGACATCCGACGGAAGAAAAAGACAACGGAGGATGCACTGACTCCAGGAAAGCCCACGTGATCGTCGTCTTTGACCCTGGGCCGATGACGACCGCAACTGACGAGGGCGCCGTTTCCTTGCGGATGAAAGAACATTTGATTGACTGTGTTGGTGAACTAAGAACATCGGTAATATCTAGACAGGCTTGAAGATGAAAAACATTGACTGTGTAGATAAACTGTGAACATTGACAGTACCCAGAAAGACTTGCAGATGAGAAACATTGACTCTGTGTGAATGAACTGTGAACATTGACAATATCCAGACAGATTTGAAGATGAAAACCACTGACTCTGTGTGAATGAACTGAGAACATTGACAGTGTTCGGACAGACTGAAGTAAGTTTTAATTCTGTACTTTGTTTGTGCATTACGTTTCAACGTTGTTGAAAGAAATTAGGTAAATTTCTTCTTGAGTGGGGGGTTATGTTACGTTGAAACGCGAATGATAGTATGGCTGAAGCGTGTACGATAGATCTAATCGTTTCGATTTGCAAAGTATTCAATGATGGAGTTTATTTACCTTTGATTTGAGTTTGCATTGTTGTTAGGAGAGGCTTTGTATAACGTTGATAATTTTTGTTGGTCGATATTGTTGTAGAATACTCTGGACCCGCTTGTTTGCTATCGATCGAAGTTTCGGGATAAATATCGAAGTATGGCGGAAGGAGAAGAAATATGTATGACGTAGGTCAGTGATGACGATCTTCTATTTGATTGGCTGTAGTGCGTCATTTTAGTCTACTGGGTTCGAAATTATTCGGGAAAAGAGAGAGAGAGGTTATAAAATTGTGTGCCGCACTGTTGTAGAGTGATTGCTGTTGATAGTGAAGCTGGAAAGTAAATTTGGGAGTTGTTGTTGATAGTGACTTGGAAAGTAAATTTGAGAGTGGAAAGGCGATTGAGCGATTGTATGCAGTTGTTGATGTGTGCTGAATAAAAGTGGAAAACTTCATACGTCGACTTTGTGACTTGTATGCTGCTTGAGCGGGCTGCGTGGATAAACGAATCTGAGTTACACCCTATCAGGAATTCAGCATTGGGGCTGAATCAGATACTGATAGAAAACACCATCATCAAACCGAGTGTAACATATACAAACTTGTTGTCTTCATGTATAACATGCACTGTGCACTGAACCATTAGTCAACATCCCATCCAAAATGAACATCAAATCCACTTCATACCACCCACCTCTTAGTGATGCTGGGAAGAATAAAGAACATCCAGATGTGGATAAGAATCACCAGCACGGTCTGAAAGATGAATTTGCCCAGGACATTCTTCCGCAGGAACAGAGCGCGGTCAATCACAATCAGCACAAACTGCGTGATCAGCATGATCAGGAAAGGCACAGGCACCTGTACAATAATAATAATAATAACAGGCAATTTATACAGCGCTTTCCAAAATCACAAAGCGCTTTCCACAAACAAATGTAAACACAACATGCGTACATTGGTCAATAACACGCAACCACATATACATCTCAACACCAAAAATAACTAACAACACTCACTCATGGCGCCTAAGAAAAGGCCTCTCTAAAAAGATGCGTCTTCAAGTTCGTTTTAAAAGACGCTAGTGAAGGACTGAGGTAGCGAGTTCCAGGTCTGAACGGAGAAGAAACTGAAAGCTCTACCACCGTGTCTCACCCTGTGGTATTCTGGTACACGGAACATCCTTTCATCTGCAGAGGAGCGGAGAGACCGAGAAGGAACATAGACAGTCAAAAGTTCGGAAAGATAGCTAGGAGCAGTTCCAGAGATGATGTGGTAGCAGAGACATGAGGTTTTATATTTAATTCGTTGTTCAATTGGGAGCCAGTGTAGCTCTTGAAAGAGAGGCGTGCAATGCTGTGATTTCCGTGCTTTGAAGATGAGTTTAGCTGCAGAGTTTTGGACTTGCTGAAGAGGTCTAAGGACTTTCTGTGTGCAACCTACAAGGAGTGAATTACAATAATCCAATCTAGACAGAATGCATGCGCTAACTAGTGTTTTTGTTGCTTCTTGTGTGAGATACTGTCGAATGGAGCTTATGCGTCTAAGTTCAATGTATGCAATCTGACAAGTTTTTGCAATACGTTGCTGCATGGAGAGATCCTGATCGAGAAAAAAACCAAGATCGCGAACAGTGTCAGAAAAAGAAATAGAAGTAGTTTCAACAGTGATAGTTGAGGGAAGAGAAGAGGGGTCTGCAGATGACGGAGAAACACGGAGGGCCTCAGTTTTGTTATCATTTAGCTTGAGACGGTTGTTTGACATCCAAGATTTTACCTCAGTAACACAATCTTGAAGGGTCTGAACTAAATGATTATAGTTAGAAGAAGAGTCAGAGTGATTAAGTTGGGTGTCATCAGCATACATTTCGTGGTAGACAGAATGTGAGTTAATGAGACGTGAGAGAGGAGAGGTGTACAGAATGAACAGAATAGGGCCAAGCACAGAGCCTTGAGGAACGCCAAAATCAAGCGGTTGTGCGGTAGATTTAATACCGTTTACGAGAACAGCTTGTTTTCTTTCTGAGAGATAAGACCGAAACCATTTAAGAGCACTGTTTTGGATTCCAAAATCGTTATTGAGACGTGATAACAGAATTTCATGATTGATAGTATCAAAAGCGGCCGAAAGATCCAAGAGAAGAAGAACTGAAATTTTGTCTTTGTCTAAAGAAATCAGAAGATCATTTAGAACGCGAAGAAGAACGGTCTCTGTGCTGTGCCCAGGACGGTAAGCAGACTGATGAGAAGTAAGAAGACTGTGAGCAGATATATGGGAGAGAAGTTGCTGAAGGATGAGACGTTCAAGTAGTTTAGAGAGAAAAGAAAGATTGGATATAGGTCGGTAATTCTTCAGATCATTACCATCGAGGTTGGATTTCTTCAATAAAGGCTTGACGATAGCAGTCTTGAACTCAGGGGGAACAATACCAGATGTAATAGACTCGTTCATAATGTTGGTAATAGTGGGAAGTAAAATGTCAAGGTGCTCAAAGAGAAATTTGGTGGGCATGGGGTCAAGGTCACATGACTTGGGAGGAGTTTGAAGGATAGGTTTTTTTGATGAAATCCTCTGAAACAGTACTGAATTTAACCAATGGAGTGCCAGAAAAAGTTGAAGAATGCAAAACAACAGACTGGTCTGGAGAAGGAAAACTTTGGCGAATTGTGAGAATTTTTTTGCAGAAGAAATCAGCAAAAATTTCCGGAAGCAGTTTTATATCAGACACAACAGGGAGAGACACCGGTTTTACTTTACCCAAAAGTGAGGACATGTTGTGAAACAGCTGTCTGCATTTTCTCATTTTACAGACAGGTGCCTGTTTTTAGTAACGATGGACTGCTTCTTTACTAGCAATCACTCAAACTAAAAATAGCAGAGGCGCTCACAAACAAAACAGCATAAATACATAAAAGTCACAAAATTAGATTATTAGGAATCAGAAAATTACAAAAACTGATACAAAATAACAAAAGATGACTTCAAAATTAATAAATTCTTTCTTACGCATGAAGCAGTTGCCCAAAACACTACATCTGCAATAAGAAATATGATTTGAAAGTTACTTAAATGTTTTTTTATCAAAACAATAATTACTACTCAGTGATGTCCCGAGGCCTCGGACATCGGTCATGGTCCGATCCGTTTGGAAAATGATTGAATGTAAACACCTGTGTCCCGTCAAATGTCCGATTCTATTGCGAAATTAGCGGTCATTGTCCGATAGTATTATGACTAGAGCGGTCACTGCAAGAAACATCTGTACAAACTGGAGTGTCAAAGCCGTTAAAACGATTTTGAATAGTGGACAATGCTAGACTATTATCACTCTTTAGTACATTCCGTCGAACAACAAAAGGACCGCAACTCTTGACACTTTTGAAAGGGAAATAACCGACACCATATTTCCTCTGCAACGATCTTAGTACGCTCAAAAATAATACATTTTTAAACTGTTTACATAACAGAGTTTTTGTTTTACTTTATTCATATTTATTCTCAGTCACTGTCTTCTAAAGAAGCACCATTAATCGGTTCGCTTCATAATCTGAATGTCCTATTGCTTTTATGTAGTCAGGACATGATGTCCGATTAGTTTTATGATTTAGGACATTTTGTCCTATTGCCCTCTAATCCTAGGAACACCACTGACTACTTATTACTATCTCACTGGTTCAAAGATTGATCGGCCACATACCTTGTTCTCATTGATGTAGGAAGCCACATTGGCATCTCCCGTTTGTTGCTGAAACACAAAATGTTACTTTATTCATGATCTATAATTCTGCCTCCAAGGTTCTCAAAATACAAAGAAAAATGACACAAAAGCAAACAACAAATGTTAACCAAAATATTTAAAAGAATTCTTTTCTTTCGTTCTGATGTTTCTAGGAAAATACACGTAACATTCATCCAGCAAAAATATTTGATTGGTTCAGAAGGCAGGCTTGTAAAGAAACATGAGACAGTCACAGAATATGGCTTATATGCTGCACAGTTTCAATCTCTGACAGCAGAATGGAGAAATGCATGACCATACCTATATCCCTACCTCCCCCGCCCCCTTCCTCCGCCCCCGCTTTTTTTTAGTAACAATATACAAGCTTTTTAAAAATTTAAAATTAAAAAAATATGTTTTTTTTATGACTAGGGAAAGGATTGATGATTTTTGCATTAAAGAACTGCAATTAATGATAATGATATGGGCACTTATAGAGTTCCTTTTGTTCAACTACTGATACCTACTGATATGCCTACTGATTACTAGTAACCATTGCATCAAAGATCCCAATCATTACAACGCCATCAAGCAGAGAAACAGTTCTCACCAAAGGCCCGAATGCTTTGTAGCCAAAGACCACGATGAAGAAGTTGATAAAGTCGCAGCAGAACATTGGGGCATAGACATCGACTGTAGCATTGTATGTACACTCCGTAATCTTTTTAAAGAAGTTGACGAACGGAGCTACTGCATTTAGATATCTGCAACCACATCCAAAAGAAACCATGCAAGCATCATCATCATCAGACAACATAAAGAATCAATGAAACAAAGGAGCATCATGATGATACAATACAACAAATCTGTATGACCTCAGAAGGAATTACAACAGGCACAGGGTCACAATTTAAAACTATATATAATAAGAAAACACAATATTGTCTTCACATGCACCTTATAAACATCATTCAATTCACCTCACTCTCAATACTGACAATCTCAGACACAATAAAAAAAAATTAAAATCAGTCATCATGACATACATTTTTTGCACTTAAACCTCACTTTTTCTTTCCTCTCTTTCTCTGACACCCATTCACATCACATGACGGATGTTAAATAGACACACACACACAGTCAGTAACATCAACATTGTTTACATTTCCACATCCATTAGTCTATCTCTCACACATTCACATCACATGACGGATGTTAAATAGACACACACACACACAGAGTCAGTAACATCAACATTGTTTACATTTCCACATCCATTAGTCTATCTCTCACACATTCACATCACATGACGGATGTTAAATAGACACACACACACACACACACAGAGTCAGTAACATCAACATTGTTTACATTTCCACATCCATAGGTCTATCTCTCACACCATTCACATCAAACAACTGATGTCAAAATAAAAAAAGATACAGAGTCAGTTATATCTACACAGTTTTCATATTTCAATAGTAATTGTTCTCTCTCTCTCTCTCTCTCTCTCTCTCTCTCTCTCTCTCTCTCTCTTTCTCTCTCTCTCTCTCTCTCTCTCTCTCTCTCTCTCTCTCTCTCTCTCTCTCTCTCTCTTCTCTCTGTCTCATGTTGGGTGACGAGGTTAGAAAATACTTTGTTCACTCTGGGCTTTGGTTACGCATCGTTACAGCAGGGAGTGGGTTGTGAAAAAACCTTTATTGCTGTGCTCAAACAAAGGATGAAAGATGTTTATATCCAGGAATGGGACAGTTCAGTTTTGATAAAAGACACGTACCAACGATATCGAATATTCAAGAATGTTTTTGAAACAGAAGCGTACTTGGAAAGCGTTCATGTAAAATGTTTTAGAGATTGTCTGATTAAGCTACGGCTTGGTGTTTTGCCTGTGAGAGCTTCATTTTTTTAGACTGACTTTTGATACAACAGGAGATATGTGTAAATGTTGCAAAGTACCAGAAGACGAAGATCATTTCCTAACTGCATGTACATTATACAATGATTTAAGAGCTAAGTATATAACTTTCCATGTTCAATCATGTGTCCATCTACTAAAATGCGGAACAAAATTTCATCTGTGGAGAATTGGTTTGTTTATGTTCCATGCCCTAAAATTACGAACAGAATTCTACGAGCATGTTACTTCATCATAAATTTAAATGAAATTATATTAAGTTTACAGTACTATGCAATATTTATGAATCACGTGATCCGCAACTCTACCTTTCTATGGGCTGGTGGCCCGAAGATTGTGTGAAATGTATGTATGTAATATTTTTTGGGAAGTAAAAGGACGATGTCCAAATGTCAAATGTCTTCTCTCTGTCTCTCTATCTTTCTCTACACAACAGGGGTGCAGAAAGCCATAATTAACTGGCCCATGTGACTCATGATGACCCAGTCAAAGCCTTGAGTCTGCCAGAGTTCTCACTAGCCAGTTAACAATCTTCACCCAAAACTGAAATTTTATCTTCATGCGATGGGAGACTGTGCACAATTCAGTGAAATTTAACAAAAGTGTGGTCAGCTATGATACAAGGGAGGGATGAATGAGGAAAACAGCTGCTAGTCCGGCAAATAAGCTGCAAGTGTTAGGTCCTCCACTGGATTTGGACTGCCATTTGGATACTTGCGTGTGCATTCAGAACACCTGAAAACGCATTCACATCCAGGTAAATTCAAGTCAAACTACTCTGCACACATGCACACTGTGAAGCAGAAAACAAAGCATCTTACGCGCGTTTAACTCTGCCCTCTTCCTCCGGATCCTTTTTTGAATCCGCATCAATACTCATTTCAATCTCCTCCAAGGCAAGTTGTGGATGGACGCTTGCTACCTGGAATGACAACTTCAATCTATTTTAAAGTCTTTTTATATCCGACTAATAGTAGTAGCAATAGTAGCAATAGTAGTAGTAGTAGTAGTAGTAGTAAAAGTAGTAGTAGTAGTAAAAGTAGTAGCGTAATAATCTTTGAGGACTGTGGGAAGTATACACTATCACAGCATACATTCACTGAATGATTGCCAAAAATCCAAACAACATAAAACTGAGAAATTTCATATCATCATTTCATAACTGGGGTTAAAAGGCCTAAGTTAACAAAACATCAATCATAGCTCCACACATGATAATATCTTTCAGTAGGACAGGCAGGTGGAGGTGGAGACTGGGGAAAGTGGTGGTGGTGGTGGTGGGTGGAAGAGGATCAAAAGGGAGTTGGTAATGATCTGCTATATTACTATAGCTTATATATTTATTAAAATAATAACACTTTACAATTCTTGCTTATGAGTCTTCTGTAACGTTCAGAAAGAATGTATTTTGCTAGGGTTGACTAACATTTTAATCCCCTGTATGAAACTACTCTTACCCCCAAAAAATGTCTGCTGAAGAATGCAAGAAAAATAACAAAAAGGAAAAAGAACAATAACAATAACAACAACAACATAATAATAATAATTATAATAATAATCATCATCATCATCATCATAATACATGTAATAATAATAATAATAATAATAATAATAATAATAATAATAATAATAATAATAATAATAACTAGAAGGGCAAAGCCCATATGAATCACACACTCCTAATGGAACTTGCAACATTGCAAAATGAAAATGACTGCCCAGAAAAGAAAGAAAAAAAAAGAAACAGTGGCATTAAAATGCAAATAACAACTTCGATCTTTCTACGATCTTAATCTTGAGATGACTTTGACCTCTGGCTCCAAATACACGCATGTACTATCAAATAAACTACAGCAAAAGTTGCACATTGCAAAACAAAACCAGTGACCTTGGGATGCGCTTGACCTACAGCGACCTTGACATTCACAAGATATCTCATGCTCATATATGATCAAATAACCCAATGTTGTTGCATACTCTGCTTTAAATAGAGCCATTCCCCTGTATGATGACCTATTTTTTTGTATGTTTTTGCAGGCCATGGCGAAGTACCACTGAGCAGACTTTCAATCTCAGAATAATCTGTGAGAAACACCTACAGCACCAACAACATCTATATCATGTGTTTGTAGACTTCAAAAAAGCATTTGACCTGAGTCTGGCATGCAGCTCTGTGAGCAACCCTGAGAGTGTACAACATCAGCCCTAATATTACTGAAGTCATCAAAAGCCTGTATGACAAGGCTACCAGCGCAGTCCTCCACAACAGCACCATTGAGAACTGGTTCAGAACAACAATCGGCATGTGTCAAGGATGCATACTCTCTCCAACACTCTTCAACATCTTTCTGGAGCGCATCATGTCGGACACCCTTGCAGATCATGAAGGCACAGTCAGCGTAGGGGGTAGAGCAATTCCCAACCTCCATTTTGCCGAAGATATTGATAGTTTGGCTGGAGAGGAACAAGAACTTGAACAGCTGTTACAGAGGCTTGACACCATATCCAGAGCCTTTGGAATGGAAATAAGTGCAGAGAAGACCAAAATGATGGCCAACAACACCAATGGCATCAACAAGGACATCAAAGTCCAAGGTTAATCCATCAACTCTGTGCACACCTTCAAATATTTAGGAACAATTGTATCAGACAATGGGTCCTGACAGGAAGTCCTCTCCAGGATAGCACAAACAACTGCTGCCCTGACCAGTTTGAAGCATAACATGCTCACAGTGGTGAAGAAATGAAAACTCCTATGGTATGGCCAGGTCACCAGAGCATCAGGCCTTGCAAAGACAATCCTGCAAGACACTGCAAGGCAGCAGAAGAAGAGAGAGACAGAAAAAGAGGTGGGAGGACAATATTCGAGAATGGACTGGCTTGACACTAAGACATCAGAGTTGCTGAGAAAAGAGAAAGATGGAGTATGCTGGTTAAACGATCATCTGTGATGCCCCAATGACTTTCGAGTTACGGGATAGGATAGAATAAAATGACCTTGATCTTCAAGATCAACGCAAAAACAGAACATATATGAAAGATAAATCTATCATCTCTAACTACAACAAGTTTGAACTTTATATCTATCATAGTTTAGGGTCAAGGTCACTTTAAAGTTCCTATACTAACCAGGCTGCAGAACAACTTCGAAAAAAAAATCTCTGAAGTTTGTCCGGGGTCTAGGGGCCGCCTAGGCCCCTGTGGGGTCCATGGGCAAAGCCCTGGTGGGGGATTCATGGGGGCAAAGCCCCCCTATAGAAAAAGAAAAATGGCACTTTTTAAGGCCATTTTGTTGTATTTCCTGGACGGAAATACTGGAAAATGTATAGCTATGTTTTGGGGGGAAAAAAGTTGTTTTTTTTTAGTATGAACAGGTAAACAAAAAGTGCAAATTGCCTTTCCATTTGTTCTGGATGTTGCTTTCATTAAATGTCTCGCCACGATTGACAATTCTAGAAGCACACGACATAAACGCACAAAATTTCAATCACAGTTCTACAATGTCTCCGTTGATGTTCACAGACTTAGCGCATAGACTAAAAGAGAAACTCAGAGAATAGCATACGCGGGTGGCGCACCTTTCTTTCAGTAGGTCAACAATACTTCAAAATGTACAGCATAAAAGGGCGGCGCACCTCTCTGTCAATAAGACGACATGAAAATGTGGATCTATACTCGGAAAAATAATATTCTTGGGATTTTTTCTCTCGGAATTTCTTTTTCCCTTGGAAATTTGTTAATTCTTATTTGGAAAATCGCGGATCCGTGGAGAGTTCTGCAGCCTGACTAACTGATTTTGGACAGCTCCAGTGACCTTGACCTTGGAGAGAGGTTGACCAAATGTGCATAGGATGTGTTTCTCATTGATATCTATCATACATCAAAGAATCATAAATTCAATATTAATAACTTAAAAAAATTTGAAATTTTTTGAAAAAAGGTCTCTTTTTGACGAACATGACCCAATGACCTTGATCTTGAAGTGAAGTCATTTACTCACTGATCATTTATGAGAATAGGTTATGAAATATTTATCCACTTGCAAGTTTTGCATGTTCAGACAACAAACGGCTGACAGTCGGAAGGACATAAATTTTATTTGGTAAATTGTTGTTTTTGGACTATTTAGGATTCATCTCACACAAATTTTTAAAATCCTGAATTTTCATCTTTTATTTTATTTTTTTTTTTTTTTGCGGGGATTTGGGTTGGGGGTGGGTGAATACATAGACTCACAATGCTACGCATGTGAGTCAATAATAAAAGGGTTTTGTACAGAATAATTCTCCACAGTGAGCTCAAATGCTCAAACATACCACACTTTGTTTAACATTTGTCTGGTGTGTGGCCATCTTGCCTGCCCGCACCATGTCGTCGGTGATGTCCTTAGAGTCTTTCCACAAACCATATTTCTGCACAAAGTATACAATACAACGCTTTGTATTTTCATTTCAAAATCTAGAAGAAAAACTAGGTGAACGAACATTAAGAGCGTAATAGGGCCAAAAAGTAATGTAAACATGCATGATCAAATTATCAGCTACTAGAAGAAACTTTGGATCAAGCAGGAAAAGAACAAAATTACTTAAGGTTATGCCAAATCCACAACTGAACCTGTAGTTGTACTTTGTGTTTTAAGTCCCATACCATCCCACCATGCAACATTCACCTTGAGAATTGAACGATGGATAAAGAGGGCCAGCAACAGAGCGATGTCGATGTTGGCGTAATTCACGTTCTGCTCAATGCCCAGGATCCTGGGAGGGAAGAAGGGATTGTCTTGGATGGCACCATCATTCCATGGGAAGAAGCCAAACTGGAACAAATACTTTGCCACCACCACTGCCTGAAATAGAAAGGAAAAGAATGTTGAATGGATAAAACTCTTCGTTGTTTATTTCTATCTCAAGCAAATAGTTGTTACTGGAAGACAAAATGTTTGGTGGTATAAGTAGTCGCACATTGCGACAAGGGACTGGAGATTATAAAAGTATCTTGGATCTAATTTTTATAGTCAGTGAATGAATGTGGCTACTTCCTTGTAGCCTTCATTGTTGTCTGACCACCTTCTTCCACTAAATTATTGGAGAAAATAATAAAACAGTGATAATTTGGATTCTTGCCCACATCTGCCTGAGGAATTTCAATCACGACTTAAGTAATGAATAGGACTGATCCTCTAGACAGCAAACAGTACTAACAAAATCCCTCAAGATATGACAGTTATTTTTAAGAACATTTCACTTTTGAGAAACTGTGCCTGTGGCAAATGGGTGCACTATACTGGAATTTTATAATTTATAATGCAGCAATGTACCACTATCCAGTGACTGTGTAATACTTAACTGAAGCATAATTTCTAATAGTAAACCTGTGATTTGGCATTATTCAAATGTTTATTTATTTATGTTATTTTTTCTTCTTAAAATTATTATTTTAAATAATATTTAAAATTATGTTTTATAATAATTAGTGCAATATATGTTTATCCCTTGTGTGTATGTGTGTGCGTGTGTGTGTGTGTGTGTGTATTTGTATTTTTGGGTGCACTATACTGGAATTTTATAATTTATAATGCAGCAATGTACCACTATCCAGTGACTGTGTAATACTTAACTGAAGCATAATTTCTAATAGTAAACCTGTGATTTGGCATTATTCAAATGTTTATTTATTTATGTTATTTTTTCTTCTTAAAATTATTATTTTAAATAATATTTAAAATTATGTTTTATAATAATTAGTGCAATATATGTTTATCCCTTGTGTGTATGTGTGTGCGTGTGTGTGTGTGTGTGTGTATTTGTATTTTTAACTCTTTCCCTGCCAATCGACGATATATCGTCGATCTGAGCCGCCATGTTTGTGCCAATCGACGATATATCGTCGATTTCAGTATTCCGTTTCGTTCCGGTTTTTTGCGCAGTCCAATCCAAGTTTTATTTTAACCAAAGAGAGATAACTCTTTCTACTTTCGTTCTCGATCGACATGCTCGTGGTTTCTTCAAATTGATTCGTTTTTAGAGTGTTTTTTGTGCATTTTACTAAGCATTGTGATGGGCACAATCGACAGTGTGTCAAACTCTGCTAATAATCAATGTAACGACCGCAGTTCGTACACATTTGTGTATGAAGATGTGATGACGTCACTGCGTTAATTTTCGAATAGTTTGTGAACTGTGTTAGGTTAGAGACGAAACATCAGCCTAACTGACAGGACGTATTCGTGGGTGCTCTGGAAAGACCTGATTCTTTAGGACTTTAGCTGTATAAGAATACAGGTATTTATTATTATTATTATTATTAGTGGTATTTATAATGAACTGCTAAGCTATCCTTATGAAAAAGGAAGAGTATTGCTTTTTGTGAATTAGTACGTTTAGAGTACAGAGGAACCCATGTTTGAAAACAAAGTTCGATAACTCGTGTCAATATTTATTTGATCATGTGTATGTATGTGTGACTCAGTTTGTAATTATGATGCCATTTTTATATTTATTCATATGTGAAGATATGGGGCTGAAATAGGAACGTATTTCAGTTGTATAATTTGTATATCTATTGATGAATGAATGGGTATAAATATGTTATAGAATGAAGGTGAGCTGTGTTTGTAATATTGGGCTCATAGTCCATTGTGTGTAGCCTATGCAATGTGTGTAAAGTGGCTATGCTAGGTATTGTCACAGGAATGGTGACAATAGTGATTGTAGTGGTGTGGTGGCGTGTAGAAGACATTCTGCAAAGGAAATGGTCTTCAGGCATTAGGAAGTATTTAGACGTGTCAAAGACATACAGTCTCTTTAAGGATAAGAGCGAAAATTTACGATTGTGTACATGTTGTATACAGCGGGGCGGTTACGGAGCAAAGAACCCCTGATGTGCGGCGGATGGGTCTGGTCCACATGACATCATCTACATAACCGGATGTGGATACCATCATCGCCGTAGCTCTCCTTCGGGCATCATCACTGGGGCAGAAGTGCAACAACGGTGCCGAAGTAAACCTCCGGATCTACGCCACGAAGACATCTGCAGCGTCTTCAGTGTGGGTGGCTGTGACCCCAGCGTCGGCTAATAATTCCGCGCCTGGAGTGCTTGATCCGCGAAATACGGTCAGTAAATAGAAACTGTGAATTCTAGAATCTACAAGTCATCGAAATGAATTCTGTGTGTCGATGCTAATGCAAAAGAGTAGAGTCGAGTGACGTCCTCAGAAAGGGACAACGACTTCTGCTAGTGTTGAATTCTGAGAACAACTGTGTGCACTTATCAAAATGACTGAGTAAACTGTGTGCACTTATCAAATTGACTGGGTGAACTTATTAAGTTAACTGAGTGCACTTAATTATTATCTGTATGAATTTATTTATATGCTGGAAGTAATTGTATGATTTGATGTATCTGTGAACTTATTGTATACGTGAATGATTTATTGTGTATGTTCATGATTGAATGAGTAATAGTATAACAGAAGGGCAAAGAGAAACAATTGTGTAGACTTTGTCCTTGTCTGTAAGCATGTGTGTGGTGAAGGATGAGAAGTTAAAGTAAACAGAGATAGAACACACACCTTTATACTGAGCGTCAGACAGCCACACTCACACACTCATTCATTAGATTAAACGTAGTATATTCAAATAGATATTTAATTAAATACACAAAAACCATCCGTTACAATCAATATAATTTCAAACTGTAAAGTGTATTTTGATCCTAAATAAATTTTCTTTCTGGTGTGTGAAGCTGATTCAGTGATTGGAATTATTCCTCCAGATTTTTTTTATCACTGTGGTATGTAGAAATATTTTTATTTTATTTTATCATTTCAAAAAGATCAACATGCTTTCAAAACACATATTTCAATAACATAATCAAATTAACATTTTTGTGGGTTTTTTTTTCTTATTCTTCACTCTTTTACCTTTAATTTGATATGAAATATGTCTATTTAACAACTATTATTGAAAGAACAGTAGCTTAAATGCCTAAGGTACTGAACTTTCTGTTTGTTTGTATGTAGATTATAGTCACACGACACTTTCGCATATAGGTGACTACTGGACCGATTTATACTGACACCAGCGGGCCAGTTGTTGGTAAAGGGGAAAATAATATGATCACACGTTGACCAATCTTTCTTTCCGGTGCCAGAGAAATGTCTGGCACAAACGTGGAAACATGCCTGGCAGGGAAAGAGTTAAGATGTTGAAGTGTAATAAGGGTGATTTCTAGTTTCCAAATATTCTGGAATATACATGTAAGGATACGGTGTGTCTGAAATGTTCATGTTAATATATATATATATATATATTGCTTCCTTGAGGCAGTTTCTTTCGAGGGATGCATGCACACATTTGGTCAGTGCTTTTGTGACATCCAGACTTGGTTATTATAATTCAGTTCTAGCTGGTCTCCCCTTTGATGAAGTTAGCCGACTGCAATGTGTACATAACTGTGCTGCTCGGCTTGTGCTTAATAAACAGAAGTGTGATCATGTCACAACTCTTTTAACACACCGACTCAACCAAAGCTTTTAGGTTTTGAGGTTAGTTCAGCCAGGCTAGCTATAAATAGCTTCACCGATAGCTTTGCCAGTGCTTCTTTCCTTTCCTTTCACTGGAAGGGAGGGTGTAGGCAAGTATAAATAGCCCGGAGCTTCACTGGCTCCCTGTTAAGTTCCGCATTGAATACAAAATTGCTGTCCTACCTTTCCGCCACTTCGACCAGTCACTTCCACAATATCTGTCTGAGGTACTCACTACCTACACTACAACTTGTTCTTTGCGCTCATTAGATGAAAAACTTTTGAAAACACCCAAACGTCAGCTTAAAACAATTGGCGAGCGGTCTTTTAGTTTTCAAGCACCTAAGGTTTGGAATGCGCTGCCTGCCGGTTTAAGACATTGTACAGACCTTGTTTCCTTCAAGAGCCGCTTAAAAACGCACTTGTTCTGCAAGGCGTTTTCTGTGTAAATAGTAAGAACATTAATAATACTTTCTGAACGATGCTGGACATGATGTAGTGCGAATGTTGTGATGATGCATACGAATGATGTGTGTAAGCTCATTGAGTTATTATTCTAATGAAAAATGCGCTGTATAAATGCAATTTATTATTATTATTATTATTATTTGCATGATGTATCTTTGTAAATATTTGTATATTATTGTTACCTTTTTTTATTGCTTTTACTGATCGCAATTGCAGGTTAGAATTTCTCTTGTAAAATAATTAAGTTTTCTGAATCTGAATACTGTGTCTCAGGTAGGAAAAAGAACAAGAATGTCAGCTGGTTACCTAGCACGATAATAGAACCATACCTCTGTGTATGTAATAACGGTGATCCAAAATGTCTTGGAGGGCCTGGGGACAGACAGCATGCCCCACAGAAACACCATGAATGGCAGTGGCAGGGAAAGGAGTGAGGCGTACACGATCTGATCCAACACCATCAGGAAGTAGCAGAGGAGCTCCGAGCGAGAGACCAGCATGTAACCCATGGCAACAAGTAGGCGGTAGGCCCGAGGCTGCTGCTTGTCAAACTCAAAATTGTCTCCCTCGTCTACGATCTGCTCCAGGTTCATACTGTTGGCCAACAGATGGAAAATGAAATCAGCACAGTGAACCTATGAGACCTGAGAATATTGAAATTAACTGAAAATGTAGCAGTGGTCTGGGGGCCAGCGTAGTCTCCCAGTAGGGTTAAGAGGTAAAACGTTTTTCATATTTGTAATTGAAAAAGTATCACTCTCCTGACATCTGACCTGTGAAAAGAAACACCTTGTTTTGTCACCAGTCACAAAGTCCAACACTGAAGCTGTGCTGATGGTTGTTGGGGTGTACATTTGAACATAAGTGGATGGCATTATTTAGTAGTTCATATAAAACCTGTGTTCGAGCACTCTGATGTTAATATGCTTTCGGGAATTAAAATTGTCTCACCGGTTCTGTGCGAATCTCCAAAATTACCCCTGGGGCTTCAAAATTAACGGTTCTCCGTCAATTAACAGAGAAATGTCATGCCTGTATGTTTATGGCAATAACACTAGAAATAACCTCTATTTGCACATACACTACATGTAACAACTCAACAGACTACGCTACGCCAGGTATTAGGCCCTTGCTAAGATAAACCTGGCACTGGGTATGGTTTAAGTTGCAAACGCAACTCTTACCTAACTTCAAAAAAAAAAGGCTTAGTGTCAAACTATGTTACTAGGACAATCCAGTAATAAAGACCTTGGGGTCGGCAGGTCTCTTTACTTAAAGAGTAAAAATGTGATGTCGCCCTGGCCAAAATAGCACAGAATAGAGACTAACAACTCATTTAGAGTTACTCTTTAGGTCCTACTTCGGCCATGGCTGTTAGAGCCACAACCTAAGACACAAAAATCTAACTGTGCACAATAACTACTAAACACTAAAAAAAATGCATCAATGTCCTGACCTTCCTTCACTGGTGCAAGCGGGGGACTCGGGATCTCTTGGTGGCAGGTTGGCATCAACTGCTACCATCACTTCCGCTAGTTGGCTGTAGCCCCTGCTGACACAAATTAGATAAACCTAAACTGATCATCATTCACCTTGTACTTTAAACATTCCCACCACTCCCATTCCCCACCTTGCACGGTCACAGCTTTAAAAACCATGATGGCCAGCAAGTACAGCGAGCTCTCACTTCTCCCCCATGTTAACAATACCATACAATAGTGGAAAACATACTCACTTCTTTCTACCTTTTTAATATGTGGCTGAATCATTTGAATTTTTTTTTCTTTTTTTGTGTGTGAGGATTTTCTTTTTTTTTTTAAAGGCAGCTAATTATAATCCATGAATTTTTAAATATAGCACCCATAATCTCTAGTTGAAACTTGCTAAAATTATCCAAACCCTTCTCTCTCTTCTCCCCTCTCCACAACCTCATTGCCAACCATTCCTCTCCCTCCCCACACCACAGCAGTAACTTCCTTAACAGACGTCTCAAAGCAAGGTGTGTACGTACACTTCTGTCTCCTGGTCAGATTGTAGACCATCGTCTCTTTGCAGCGCCTTCTGGCTACGGTGAAACTGCAACAGTTCCTCAAAATGCACTCCATCCCTCTATTTCATAGTTGTTTAATCAGGTTACATCATCACTACATTTTTCATGATCAACATAAATTCAACAAATCAAAAACATTTTGTACTGGAATAACCAGACAATAAATTATTAGTGAAAATCTGCATTGCAATCAAACAAATCAAAGTGTTAACAACCAGTGACCCAAACCCAACAAAAGGAGCAAGGAATCTGTGTCAGTTATTACAGTGGAACCTCCGGTATACGACCGTCCAACATCTGAGAAAAAACGGTCATATAACAGAGGTGGTCTTATACCGGAAACAAGGGGTTGGGGGGGGGCGGAGAGAGGGTCAGGCTCGGAGGGGTATGTAGTCATAATTTTCACACTCAACATAATGTATTCTCTGACAAAAAAAAACCTGTAAAACATGTTTCATTTTTAGCTTAGCTTTGTCTTTTATTCACAACTTCAAAAATAGAAAACAGTCGTGTCTTCAGACATTTTGAACAGGGAAAAACTTTCTCTCTGCCAAACTCAAAACTTTCCTCTGGCGAGACGCCATTTTGACAAGCCAGTGTAGGCGAGTAATGTCCCTTACTTGCGAACCGGAAATAGCAGACAACAGCAGGCGTACACTAACATGAGAGAAAACACGAAAGGTACAGACAATAAGTTAACTGATACCTCTTTTCAATTGCCTAAGACGGTCGTATAAAGGGCTTAAGACACGGTCGCTGGTCGCATAAACGAGGTTGTCGCATACCAGAGGTCATTTATTATTGGAAGTGAATCCGTCAGAAGTTTTCAGGTCACATAACGGAGGGAGTCGGATACCGGAGGTTCCACTGTATAAGCAATCACTGGACCATACTACAGCCTATTATACTAAGTAAACAGGTTTGTTAGTAGTCAATACCTCACTCTAGGGTATAGTGTCATTTAAAAAAACCAAACTACTAACTCTCTACACTGAGCATGGTACAATACTATATATTGTTTGTGTGTTTTGGCAAGGTCTAAAATGACTTTGACCAACAAGACTAATGCAAAAAATGGAACAAATATGAAAGATCAATCTATCATCTGTATACAACAATTTTGGACTTAATATATCTCATAACTTAGGGTCAAGGTCACTTCAAAGTTCCTATACAAACTGACTTTGGACAGCTCCAGTGACCTTGACCTTGGAGTGAGGTTGACCAAATTTGCACAATATGTGTTTCTCATTGATATCTATCATGCATCAAAAAATCATAAACTCAATAAAAACCTAGAAAAAAGATTAAATTATGTGAAATTTTTTTTAACTAACATCTGATTACCCTCTGACATTGGCCTTGAAGTGAAGTCATTCATTCACTGATCATTCTCAAGGTCTCATGGGTATACACCATCTTACCAAGTTTGGTTGCAATAAATTGAAAGAGGCTCCGAGTCCTTAGTCACTTCAAAGTTTTTGCACAGACAGCCAGCGGAGAATGGACACAAAGACGAACGGACGGACTTTTTTTCCTGTATCATTTTTGGACTATTTAGGACTCACCTCGCACAGATTTGTAAAAATGTAGGGAAAAAATTTGGGAGGGTGAGCACATAGACTCGCACTGCTGTGCATGCGAGTCAAAAATCCCACAACCAAAATAATTTACCATAACATGCTTACACATTCATACCTCCACCACAATTATTTTATAAACATGCTTTGAAATTACCTCAACCACAATGCTTTTCAAAAGCATGCTAATAGATTATCAAACAGAAAAGAAACCTTCATTTCAAAATCTGCAAAACAAGTGGTTGGGAGGTGGCAGACAGGCAAAAGTTAACAAAACACAAATCCCTTCAACCATAGTTAATCAAATCAACATGCAACAGGAAAGAAAACATTTAGTGAGGTTGCATGCAAGTGGGTCAAATCTGTATTGTTAAATAAGGTTCTGTTCAACACCCGAGAACATATTTTAAAACTAGAAGGGCAAAGCCCATATGACTCACATGCTCCTTATGGAAGGCGCAATATTTAACATGAAAACGAGTACCCAGAAAAAAACCTAAATGAAATGGTGGCATTAAAATGCAAAGTAATACCGACTTTGATCTTTCTATTCTCTTGACCCTTAATTAACATTGACCTCTGGCTCCAAATACGCTCATGTACCATCAAAGAAAGTACATCAAAAGTGTTTTTTTTTTTAAAGTGACCTTGACCTTCAGGACCTTGACCTTAGGAAGACCTTAGGAAGACCTTGACCCTCATGTGATCTCTCATGCATACCTGATCAAATAACCTAAAGTTGTTGCATACTTTGGATTAATAAAACAGCCATTCCAATGTACGATGACCAATTTTTTTTCTTCTGTTTTTGCATGGCCTAAAATGATCTTGACCTTCAAGATCAACGCAAACACGGACGGCATTGGAAGACAGACAAATGGACAGACTGACATTTTTTTTCGATATTATTTTTGGACAAATTTGCACACACTTTTTTTTTAATCGGGTGAGTACATATTCAAATTGCTATGCATGTGAGTAAAAAATACACTGATAAGAATGTCACATTGAAGTCTGCCCATCAACAGAAACTTTTACCTACACCTTTACAAATGAAGACAAAGAAATACCGTTAACTATGATAGAAAATTAAAATTGTGGCATTTACATGGAGATCTCTCTAAAGAGTTCCGTTGTAAAATAATCTGTATTATTAGCGTACAAGAAAATGGAAAAGAGAAAGTTTATGATTTGATTTTAGTGTTCATGTTGCAAATATAGGAAACACGCAGTAATATTTTGCCAACCTACACAATCTTTTCAAGAATAAAGTACTAAAAAGTTAATGAAAAGAATGATCCGATTCAATATCATAGAACATAATTTAACATAATGCACTTTGTTGGAAGACAGATGTACAGCCTTTTATCTCTTAGTACTGGACTACATTGTGATAAAGATACTAAAACTATACAGTAAAGAAAAAAAAACACTTAGAAAATGCAATAGAATTTTTATTTTTTTTTAAATCTTTGGGGAGTTCGACTGCTGTAAGAAAGTTACATTACAGAAAATACAGAGAGAACACACATATTCCAATAACATTACAAACGTTACATTAATGCTTAATTGAATCACAACATTGTATTATGCTTGTAAAAGTATGAACATGTAATTTCCTCTAATAAAATATTATCTCAATCTTGTTATCTCACTTTAAGTATCTTATTATTTATTATTATATATGAGCAAACCCTTTGTAGTCAGTGTTTTATTATTCATTTTAATAGTCTTTGCAGTGTAAATATGACATCAATATATGAGAAAACTGTGAGGAAGAAACCTAGCAGTATATGCATATATATATATTTCTCACAAGCAATAATCAATAAAGCACAAAGCCAGGCAAGATTCGTTTGTTACAGGGCTTGTATGCAAACCAGTTTGTTAACAACTGTTAGAATCAACAGACTTGTCACGACAACAACAAAACAAGGGTTTGGTCCATACATTTTAAACTCTACACTTCTGGCACAAATAAATGTCAAGCATTTGTTTTGCTAGAATGGGCAGAGTTTTTGCAGAATTCATGAAATCAATGCTGTAACAGCAGAAATATTGACAAAATGTAGTAAATTAGCTTAGCGCAAAATAGATATCATCGAATAAAACTTGACGTTAATTCACGAGTTATCTAAAGAGAAGCCCACATATGTTAAATTAACTTCTTTCAGACAGTCACGCAGACAGTCTCTCCAGATAAAATCGAACAGACTTAGCGATCCATGACTGAAGTTAGCTTACTCGTCAAACTCACCAGGACGTCGTCTCCGTTAACTAGCTTACTTCGGCAAGATGACCAGGGTCGAATAAAGCACTAAGTAGCTTCCGAGACTCGTATCACTAGTGAATCTATCCTACACCCTGCTTCTGACACTCCAGTTCAAGGATAATTGTACTTGTCTCATAAATAGGACAGGTGAGGGAGATATTCAAATAAAAACGAATAATCCCGTATATGCGAGATTTACTAAAACGAGAGTTAAACGATTGGTCAGAAGACCGGGGGACCCTTGATCCTTGATCCCCAGAATCTTAGCTCGTCAGTCGAATACTAACTAAGAAGCTGCGAGGGTCAAACCAAAGGAACAAACTGCAGTGAACGCTTATCCTCAACCTTATCATCAAGACAGACTAGAGACAGTTTCACGAATCCCAGAGTCTAGAAGTAAGTTAACACCAGTAGTTTTGATACGTGTATGTTTATGTATTTTATATTGATTGCCATGTATTAATACAGGGTGGGGAACAACTCATTGAGAAAAACTCTGAAAAGGCCGGGGTCCAGGGGCCGCCTAAGCCCCAGCGGGGTCAAGGGGCAGGTCCCTTGTAGGGGGTCCAGGGGGGCAAATCCCCCCGGAAAATGTGCACGTTTTTAAGCCATACCAAGAATGGCATAGTAACAGTGCAGTAAATGTATAGTGAACTGAACCAACCAAATATGAAAGAAAAGTAATAATTATTAGAAAAAGCTTGAACAAACACAGGAGCACACACACACTTGTGTTTTATGACAATAAAATTTTGTATTCGTATTCAAATTACTATGCTATGACTAATAATAATATTGAGAGTAATTTAGATTTTTTTCTTCACACTATTTTTTATATAAAAGATAACAAAGAAAAAAAAAGATAATAAGTGTGTTCTACAAATTGCGCTTGAAAACAGTGTTGTTTACAAGTCTAAACTGCTAGATCTAAAAGACCTATCATTATGCTTCTTTTAACCTACTTCAATTAGCCCTTCCCCTCCCAAACTTATCCTTATTCCGATCTATGTAATCCCATTTTAAAACAGGGAAGTCGTTCTATGCCTGCTAGATCTAGAAGTCCTATAATAGGCCTATTCTACTAACCTACTACCTCCCCTTGACCCTTCCCCTGCCAATCGTTTCTTACTCCCATCAACATCCCGTGCATAATAAATTATTCAACAACCGTAAGGAAAAAGGTATGTGTATAAATTAAAAATGAAAGCCTACCTGGAAGTCGGCCCTGCTGTTTTGTGGCTTTCATTGCGTGTTGATGCATTTTGGTCAGCATGTGCTCGACCAGTGTCGACAAGCCACGATTGCGTAGCTCAGCTCCTTGTTGCAAAAGATGCATCGAGCTGTGCCACTCTTATCTATTTTCCGAAAGCAGTCACCGATTCGCTGGTCCTCAATTTTTGTTGTTTTGTTAATCCACTCCCACTTCCATTTATTGGCAATGGTCCCCTCTTCAAAAATATCCCCGCGCTGAACTATTCTGGACACACACGCCATGATAACAGCCGAAAAAACGCGTTCAACACCATTTCGCCCGCTCTAAGCAAGTCGCGTTTATGTGGTCGTAAGAATCAACAAGAGCGGGCGGGGAGATGTTGCACGCATTCAGTTCTAGCGGGCCCGTTCTAGCAATGAGAAAGTAAAAGGTGGACACGGATATATGTTCATAATATATATAGTTACAGAAACCGATTATTGTTTCTGAGACATTGTGCATGTGGACTGATGTATCTTAGCCTTAAGATTCAGATCGAACTGTGCATATGGGAAACCCTGCAGGTGTCTGATGCTATGGACACTTGGCAGAGGGGACCGCACTCTTATATCTGAAGAGAATATGGTAGCCAGAGCTCTGACTTTTATAGGTCAGTTCTGGGACGGTTTGTGGGGACAAACGCATGACGCTTGCTCCCGTGGTACAGAAGGAGAACAACCTAGATTCTACCTCTCCAAGTCCGAACCTCGTAGCTACAAGACTCACCCGACTCATCAGATCAACCTGAAGGTCAAGACTCCCTCAGAAGAACAAGGACTCAAGCACACTCAACAACAGTGCAGCCAAGTCTCACACAAATGCAAACTGAGCTCTAAACCTTGAGAAAATAGTCAACCACTTGAACAATAATAGACTCGCGTAGAATATAATGAAGAAGACCTGCTGAACGACCTACCCAGTACATCGAACTATATTAATTATTAATTTACCGGTTAATGCAGAAATGTTAAAGTTTGTGTTGCCTATATAAAAGTTGAAATCACATACATACGACTGGTGTCATTCTATTTGTATTGTTGTGTATCTCTTAGTTTTCTTCTCTTGAGACATAGTAACCTAGTCTTTTGATTAGTAATAAGCGTTTCTCAAAGTGAGCCAAATGACACTAAAAAGCCCGAGAACAAATATAAATTTTATGTGACCAAGCACCGTGATCAGTCTCTCACATCGCTCTGGAATTCTGGTAAAAGAACGATCGATAGTGGTAGCCTAATGCCCCTCTATCAATAAGTCTTACCCCCTAGTAAGATAAACGTATCTTCCCCAGAATATCATCACAAACGCATCCCAAAGAAATTAGCATTTCTGCAGACATTGCAGTAGTGAAATCAACAACTGATTGCTGACTCTATGAATTCTGAAAACATTCTGCCAGTTCAACACACTAGAGTGCAGAGGATTAAAGGGCCAGACATAGTATTTGATGTGTTTGCTTCTTTTGCTCATTTTAACTTGACATATGCTATGCATACAAGCCCTGTGTAACAAGCTGAGAGTAACAGCGGTGAGGTGAGCATGGTGATAAAGAGCTGGGAAATGTGGGAGATGGGTGGGTGATTCATATGGAGCCATTCCGGTGATGATTGTGATACCTCCGTGATCTCCAGTTCCTCTTCAGTGTTGAAGGTGGGGTTATCGGTGCTGTGACGGCCTAGTTCTAAATGGCTCAACTCTATCGGGGAGGGAGGCCTTGGAATGTACTTCAACTGTTCTCCCGACACACACACGTGTAAAAGAAACAAAACCATTAACAAGCGTGTGTGATAATAGAAAATTGCTAAGAAATGCACAGACAATTAAGGTCAGTGTCTGCACTGACCACAAGTGACAACCCAATTGTACTAATAATATGAAGCTGCGCATCACCGCTAGTGCATGCAGTGATAGTGATTGTAAAGCACTCGTTCTCTTCAATAGTCAATCCACCCAAACCTATTAAATGTGCCACCTGGCCAACCCTCCACCTAGCTGACACTCTCTGCGTTCAGGTCAGTCCCTCACCTAATTGATCCAGCAGCTTGTGTTTTAAATTAGTCCCAAACGTGCAAACCAATTAAGGCTTCAGTGGAAAGTTTATCATGGAAGCCTAAATTGTTTAGAATGAACATTAACCACTGAATCCTGAAGGGATCTATCGTAGCGTGTGAAAGTGACTTCATTTTGTAGTATGGGACTACTTTCTGTAGGCGACATCGCAGTGTGCCTGCTTGCAACTAGGAGTGCACTTTTTTTAAACTCAAGAATTTTTTAATTGTATTTTTTGAATGATTTTCAATATAGGGGCTTGTGTATTATTTCTGTTTAATTTATCTTCCTCTCTGATTCTCTATACTTCTTTTTTTTTTTTCTTTCTTCGAATCTTTCTCCTCATTTCTTTGTCTCTCTTACAGACCTGCCTACCCCCTCAGAGAAAAAGCGGGAGACAGGCAAGAACACAAGTTTTGTACACATTTATAATGAATATTTATTTGTCACTGTTACAACTTAAGATTAGCCAGATGCATGTCAAAAGCTTGAGAGTAGGCAGGTCTGCTCTTATTGCCCTGTATCTTCTTTCCCCTCCCCCCTCTAGTCACCCTTGCCATCCAGTGTGAGCAAATGTGTCTGTGCATTTTGCGCACAGTTCACTGACTTGGCAACTTTGTGACACTCGCCAGGTTGGGTGAAGTTTTGACTTGCGATTGGAGTGCAGCTTGTTTTCTTTTTGTTTGGTGAGATCAAATCTCATTTTTATATTTTGGGCTGATTTTGTTCAGTTGGTCCATGACAATTGTAAGAGCTGCAGATATTCTTTCTTTTGTCAAGTGTAATTGTAAGATTTTGGATCTTATGCCTACTGAAGAAAGTAACTAATGTTTTTTCAAGTATTCAGCCACTGTCATGTTGTCAGCTATTTCGTCTAACCTATTTACTCTCGCATTTTAAGAAACCAAAAGGTCATTTATGAAGTGACTGCATTTATGTTGTATGTTGCTAGAATGTTGAAGAATGTCTATTTCCTATTCTATTTTTGTTTTCCAGATTTCCTTTTTCTTTCTCCTTTCTGTCTTTTTCAGCTCTTTCTCCCCATCTCTTCCTTCCTCCCCTCACTCTCTTCTCCTCTTCTTTCTTTCATTTCATCTCTATTTCACCCTCTTCAATTTTTCTATTCTTCCGCCCCCCCCCCCTACCCCCCTCCTCCACCCCCATTTCCTCCTATCTACTTCAGCTTTCCTCTATTTCTCCATTATCTTTTCCTCTTCTATTTCTTCCTTTTATTTATTTCCTTCCCTTTTTTTTCCTGTCTTCCATGCCTCATCGTTTTTTCCTTTTTTTTATAGCAGAAAATTTTCTTTGAATGGTTTGTTTTGTCTAAGACCATTTCTTGAGTGTTCATCAGGTGCGGTGAAATTATTTTTATCATATAAATTTGTTCTTACATGTGTTTTTGTCTGTAAGTTTTAACAGTCATTTGGAGAAATATGTTCTCTGAAATTCTGTTTAAGAAAGATACATAGGTAAACGTTTATTTTTGGTCTATGTTGGAGTTTGTATGGTCTATGTTGGAGTTTTGATGCGGTCTGCTCATGTGAACATTTTTGGGGCTGTGCATGGTTTGAAGAAATGTATTTTCATGCAGTGCATGACAGGATTATTTTGATATTTAGAATCTGGTGTCGTCATCCATATATTCTAAGTTTTTTTGTTACTTTGTATAACAATAGTGTGTTTCAACGGATTGTACCTAAACAGTGAGCTTAACAGTCTCTAAAATCACTGTTGTTGTTGTTGTTGCTTGGCTGTTGGTTCGGACATGGTCTGGTGGTGTATTCTTTTACCCCCTTTGATAGCAAATAAAACTGTGTTACTGTTTCGAGTGAATCTGAGAAATATGAGATGGATGCGAGTGGGTAGATGTGGTGGCTAGCACAGGCAGTTTTGTTCAGCTCACTAGTATGTAAAGGTAAAAGGTCACGAACTTCGTCGAGCACAGTCGACATTTAGTGAAAACGGGAGGTTATTTTTTTGTATATTACATCGGTTGTATATTTTTAAAAAGGGTGTGATTTTGTGAAAAGGACCAAATTCAATCATTTTAGATAGGGAAATTAGAATATAAACTCAATTTTAGTATTAGAACATAGTTTGTAGCAAAGTACTGCAAGTAGGTTAAGTCCCCATGCTACTACGGTCATTGCGGAACCTAGCATCATCTCCTTGCTCTCTGACGCTCCCTCTCCACAAAATGAAAACCACGATGAAGTCAGCATCACAAGGCTTCGAAGGATCTATAAAATGAATTGAAGTAATTTTTTTTAAAACTAGATACAAGGAGTGAAATTATTGCTGTGTGCTGCACAAACAAAGACTAAGTAAACAAAAAGCAATATTTTGTATGGAAGCAAAAGAATGTATTGTAAAAGGCTATGCAATAGTTTGTACAGCAGCAAAAGAATCTGTTTACTGATTATTTTATATAGTGACAACATACAGGTACAGCAGGAGAGAGAGAGCTAGACAATAGTGTTGGATTGCTATTTTTGTGTTGGATTGCTATTTTTACAAAGCTGATCGAGACAATTATTTGTAGTGTTCTAACTACTAAGAAAGCATTATACTAGATATAAAACATGGTTGTTAGTGCATCGGCTGGACAGTCCGTGAACAAGATCTTTCTAAAAAAATAAACATACAAATACAACATAAACTTTTTATCAAAGAATGCATGAATACCAAAATAAATGTTCTGTCTCAGACGCTTAACGTAATCAACATCTAATGGCGTGGTCAAATTCAACTTTGACAACAGGCACAAATGAAGAGCAAACGCAAATGAACAATATGTGAATAAACAGAACTTTGACTTGTTTATTACGTATTACAAACCTGCGTGACCAAATGAGAATATAGCTAGTCATAAAACAAATATAAACTGTATAAATAAATCAACACCCACAACAACATATAGAATCTTCATCAAAATGAAATATCCATTTCAGAATCAGTTATGGAAAATTTAAAATAAAAAAAAATAAAACCCAAAGCAACACAGCGAGTTAAGCAACGCAGTAAGTTAGGAAAACAACAGAAATATTAAACAACAGAAACATTAAACAACAGAAACATTAAGTTAGGACAAAGACCAAACAACACACCCATGCTAGGAAATGCCACTGCAATTTTTGTGAAATGTCAGGAGTTCACAAAACCAAAACTGAAGAGGACGCTGCTTCCAAAGTGTAAATTGTGTAATCTCTTGCTGTCTCAGAGAGCTATTGGTAATGGTATCCCTCCACCTAGAACCTACCCCCACAAACACCCACCATACTGCACCATCAATACTTTGCACATTCAGTCTTCACACGGGTTTTTCACTTCACACTTATTAGTGCTATATTAGATGCTGATCAATTCCTCACCACCATCCAACCACTCCCACGCTCACAATTCTCTGCCTGCTTGCAAAATCCTATTCACAACACAATTGACTTTATTAGAAAATAAAAATGAGCCTGCATACCTTGATCTTTTCTTTCTCCAATTTCAAATCGCCTTCCAGCTGGTGAGCAACCAGACGATAGTTGCGGGAGATTCGGTTGCAGAGGGAGATGATCCAGTCGGCCATGCTGGCCAGCAGAGCAGCGAAGAACTGACCCCAAGTTCGAGCCTTGTCCACTGCTGTGCCTGATGCTGCATATTTAGGAGTGTCATCACTTTCTTTTCCCTTTTGTACTGTTTTCAAAAGACAACATTTTTTTTGCGTCCTTTGACTTTTAAATACAATTTGTTCATGCCAAACTGCTGCAAGCTGTTTCGTTTTGATGTTGAACACTTATACAGTGCAGTTTTACTATGCCATGGTTTTTCCTTGTATAAAATATTGTTAAACCTCGGCTGAATATAAAATGTGCATGCATGTCTTTCCTTAAGTTTTCTGTTGATAATTATGTCAGTCTTGTAAATTGATCAAAATTCAATCCACTATATAACAAAAGTTTTAAACGAGGCTCTCTGAATTCTACTGACAAACATTGATATAATTAATAGAAAAATCAAATCTAAGTTCTCTCAACACAACCAAAAGAACAGAATAAAGACACAAACCATCGTCCTTAGCAGTTTCATCCTTCGGTGAAGAAAGGTCGACTTGTGTACTTGACGTACCAGGCATAGATTCCTGACAAATCAAACAAATTCTGGATAAAATCAAATTCCTGATAAATCAAAACAAATGGCTGACAAACAAAACTGTCTGCCTAAATTAGAAGATTTCTTCATTAACAAGTGCACACATAATTAACAAAACGAACACATTCAGGCGTGGTTTTTTTTTTTCCAATTATGAAGAGTATGACACTAATGTTTAAAAAATCCAGATCTCCAATATATATTTTTGAAATCAAAATATACCGAGTAAGGTGAGGACAGTAGCGCCAGAGAGAACACCCCCTGTCTTCAGCACATATGCATAGCTGTGCAAAGTAAACAGGGCAAAAGCTGGTGAAGAAAGAGAGGGGAAGCAGTGTTGTGGAATTCAGTCAATTTGTTGGAAGCTTTTATACTGCTCCCTCCATCTTTTCTTCACGATCTACGCAGAGGTTTAGAGGTAGAGGTGGGTTAAACCTCTGAACGATGATAGTAATACCCAACTACTGTAAGTGCCGCAAAGACTTCACTCCTCTCAACTCTCAACTATACTTTCAAGACTAAACAACAATAGTAAATCTACGTCAAGCACTACAAATGGTTTTAATACACATTCAACCACAATTTGATCTCTCCATCCACCTTCCATCAATCCCATGCAAACTGACATGACACATCTATGGAGGAGTGGTCCTGATTTGGCTCTTTGCAGACCCTATAAAAAATGACTAACTAACTAACTAATCTATGGAGGAGCTTGCTCCTAATATCAATGTCAGAAAGAGAGAAAAAAAATAGGTTACACGAATTTCAATAAAATACATGAGGATCAGCTTGTTTGGCAGTGTATATCTACAATGTGGCACAAAGTTGCTGTATCTCTCTCACAAATAAAACTAAATAAGGTGGAGGGGGTGGGAGGGCTGGGACAGAGGAAAGCAAACAATATAACCTTCAAATGAAAGTAACAGCAATGCATGCATAAACACTATTTCTTCTATCAGCAAACAAAACTGACGGCAATGAATGCATCAATGGTATTTTTTCTGACAACAAATATTTAAAGTTTTATACCTCCAAAAATGAAAAGAAAAAGTAAAATGTAAAAAAAGTTTTAACCAAACAAATATTGTACCAATGAAACGATGCAATATTTACTACATAGCGAAATAACTCCAGAGAGTTCAATTAACTTGCATTCACGTAACCATGAACCATTACCTTGAGTGAACGTTTCTTTGTCTGAACAACAAAAACTTCAAATAGTAAAAACAGTTATTTCTTTATCACACAGCTTTTTCAAAATTTTACAAAAAGGATCATACTGATTGAAAAAAAAAGAAGTCATTTTTTCATTCTTACTTTAAAGTTAAAAAAAGCTTGTAAACAGAAACTACATGTGCTGGGATAGAAGGGAGACGACCAAACTCTCTTCAACATGCAACTGAGAAATTACTAAACCTGTAGCAAAATGTCTACTTACATTTCTGTAAAATGTCCCATATTTCCTAATCTGAAGACGACGATGACTATGACGATGATGATGATAATGATAATGATGATGATTTATCTATTTTTCAGAGTATCTATTTATTTGCATGTTTGAAGTTGAAAAGCAAAACAACAATTCTTACAGCCTCAGGTGTATCCTGTTGTTTCATTCTTTCGACGGCAGCCTCAGCACCTTGATCCATCGCTGTGGTGAGAACCTAATAAACAATGCACAATTGAACACACACCCACACATACACACACAACAATAGTCCTACCAAAAGACAATCTAGGTAAAAACGCAGTGTAAAGATGACACTTCAACAAGCTGTGTAAAAGATGACTCTACGCACAACATCAGGCCTAGCTTACACACACAAGAACAGTCCTACAAAAAGAAAAAAAACAAACTATTATCTATTTAGTACAAACACTACAAAAAATCCTTCTACTCACAGGAGCAGTCCTACATTTTTTTAAAGACAAAAGATCTATTTGTATTTAAATGAAAAATGCTGAAAAACAACACACAAGCTAGATTCAAGTGGAGCTAGTGAAGCCCCTGTAAGACATGCGGATTGTCCTAAGATTTACACCATCACACGCTGTAATAAGTTGTACAACAAGCTTACGATAAAATCCATTATATTCCATCGTAGATTCAGAGGATAGAACAATTCCTAATTTCTGAGATTAAATCATAAGACAGGACCAATCAGATTATGCTGTGGCGTCCTTGACATAGCATAGCGACTGAAGAAAATGGCAAACACGCAACATAACAGTTGTCATCGGAACAAATCAGGTTTTTGATCGAGTTGTATCATGGCCACCAAACCACTGTGGGGTGTCAACTGGAAGTTGTACAGGAACAGAGCCTGGAAAGAAGCTTCTTTGATGTCCATACAGACCAAAGTGAGGGAAAATTTTTGCCTTCTGCTCTCAAGTGAAGCCTCTTTCTGAATGAGTGAGCCGCAGCGAAAACCAACTTCCTCCTCTGTTGTATAGAATTAATTTTAACATGAGACTGATTCTTTCGTGTAATCGCATTGCATGGAACTAATTGTAGGATTTAATCGGTAGGTCTGACAAGGCCTTAGCTCAATCACTTGGAGAATAACCAGAACATAAACTTAATTTGTTCTCAAAATCATGTAAGTGAAACCAAAACAGTTCCACACACTTGAACTGAACTGAAACTTAGAATGCAACAATCCCAAATACTGTGAAACCTAAACATACCTCGCATGCCTACATGCACACAAAACACATAAATGTTTCTTTTCAAATAACACAAACACCGCAGCTATAATAATACTTCAAAACAATTAACTGCCTACGGTCATAAATTCATTAATAAATGACGCTATCTAAAATTATTCACATCTGGAAGTTTTAAGATGAAACAATATTAAATATAACTACTTTTTGGGGGGACACTTTATCGAGAAATTCTGCACCGCCTCCCCTGAGGAAGGCGTTGTTGCAGTCTGTGGCGCGCCCAAACCCAAACTACCTATTGTGTTTTTGAAATTTTGCTGGGGGAGCAAACTGGAATATACGGAGAAAACCCCGAGACGTTGCCCAAGTTGAAAGTAAATAATATTAGGAGAAACATAACGCCTAGAGGCAGGATTGATCCACACCTGTCAGGCGCCATTGGTTTCTAGCTTGTGGACAAGGCAAGTTAATCCCGCCTTAGACCACGAGGGCACAATGCTCACTTCATTTCATAAGTTCACTTCACAAGTTCTACATGTGCACAATCCCACAAGAGGTAAGGTCTAAAACGTCCATTCAAATTGTACACATGCACCTATATTTTCAAATCCCACAAGACCGAAGTTCTAATACCACTTACAAACACACATATACACGTTTCAAATCATAAGACCCATCTACACATTTAAAAACATAAATAAATCTGCATGATGTAACATGGAATTTGTTGGAACAAAATGTGGAATTTGTTGGACAAAACAAAGACTGACCTGCAGTGGGTTAAGTTTCCTTTCTTCGGTGCTTTCCTTCATGCCAAAGGTGAGTGAGTCAGGAACCTGTTGTTTCGATAGGAGTTCCTCGTTATTCATCTCTTCCTCTGTATCATCAAACAGGTAGTAGTCTCCTGCCCTGATGGCTGAAATAATAAATGTTCCACCCTACAAAATCCATCTACCTCAACAACAACACAAAACCAAAACCGTATTTTTACAAATCCAAATGGGCTTAAAATTTAATAGCCGAATAAGAACACCCAATAGTAAGTCTCGCTCAAGTTTATCAGCACTATCCCCAGTTGTACCTGTTAATTCATTGGAGTTGTGTTTTTTACTCCTCTACCTGTACCAGCGTATGTATATTCACTAATTCTACTTTATTTATTTTTTATCCATTAAACCGTGCCAGTGAATACTTATGCATAACCTATCCAACTGATTTTATGTAAATATGTTCGCAATTGTTTGTTATGCCATTTTGATTTCTGCATTCTTTCTTGGACTTCCTGTTGAGAAGTATTGTTTAGTTTTTGTGTGGTGTCTACCTGATGACGAGCTTAGCTCCAAATGTGCATTGTACTGTCTTGTTTTTGTTCTAATTAGCATTCTTTGGGTTAAGTTATGTACATATCTGTTTCTCATTATTATACATTTTGAATACTGTCATCTGTTTTATTCCATTTTGATTCCTGTTTGTGTTTCCCCCTGTTGACATGGGGCAAAAGCTTGGTTAAAGCAGTCAAACACTTATTTGCACAGGACACACGCTTACTCTCTAGACAAACAGCCTGAAGTTTATTTGGTCACCTTGAACCAATAGTTCTAAAGTTTGGAGAAACCACACATTAGATATCACTTTCAAATTATTATTCATTGTCATCATCATCATCATCATGTCCCAAAGCCCGTCAGGCCATCGGAGAGACATCAGGTCAAAAGAAAGCTATATGACTCAGAAGAAAAGCAAACTGAACAAAGAAATGAACTAGCATCAATACCCTGGAAATGCTCAGTGGGTTCCTGGAAGTCCTTGCGTAAAGTAGCCTGGCGTTCCTTGAGGATCTTCATCTTCTTTTTGATGTTGATCAGGATCTGTTTCTCCTGTTCCTTCTGTTTCTCCACCTCACGTACCAAGATCCTGTTGATCAGTTCTGCACCCCTGTAAGCACCAAAAGTCATTTGGCTGGACAAGTGCATTAAAATGGGGTCATATTTGCACACTTTTACACTAGACAGCTTGATCATAGAAGCATTTATAAGGTCACATTATTTAGTGAAAGCTCTCAAATAAGCATGTATGCAGCTTAACAAAGACACTGTCCCCATTATGAGGTCACTTCGCAAGTTCCCTATAATGTAGCCATTACGCGTCAAATGCTACCACAGGCCGAGTACATCAAGTACACAGTCGCTTAGAAAGAGCCAAAGCAAAGCCACTGTCAGTGTAATTGTGGGCAGCGGTGCTCCATGCCTGTAATGTATTCTATGGGCAGTAAAATCACCCAGTAACTACAACATAAGCCTTTGAATGATCAGACAAGAAGTTCAGATTCAATTATCACAAATATTAGACACATTAAAAAAAAAAATGAACATAAAACCAAGTAGTCATATCTTAATGTGAATTAGACATGTTATAAGTTCTTACGCAATTTTGATGTCAACTTAACCTTTAGGCTGCGCTGTCAACGTACGTAGCACGGGGTGTTTAACGCCATCCTAATGCGATGTATCCGTACGTTGTTCGGGAGATAGTATAAGGGAGGTAAAAGCGTTTATAAAATAAATCCTTGGTCATGATTATAAAACAAAAGTTGTTTCCCTTCAACTGTAATGTTTTGGAAAGAAAAATTTTTGGTTTAAAGGTAATTTTCAAACAAAAAGCACACGTCGAAGCACTTGTTGCTGGCGAAATTTTCCGCCTCGTTCATCGCCATCATGGCACGCAGAATATACACGGCAGAAGAGGTGGCGCAAATGTTTCATGAAGAAAACTTTGATGATAATAGTGGGAATGAAGATTTTGATGCGGGTGATGATGTTTATTTGACAGAGGCTGGAGGGAGGGATTACGATTCGGACGAGGAAGAAGATCGCCGCCTACAATCTTTAGCAGACGACGGTAGGTGAAAAAAAGCTTTATTTTCACTAGATCTATAATAATATTATTTGCCTTTTACACAGACAATTTCTGTATTTATCAGGCTTTGATTACAGTCCATTTTGGTTCTCATAATTTTTTGTAATAAATCTTATTTCTATTTTGCAATTCTTTGCGTATGACTTCAAGAATGGGTGTGCAGTTGAGTGAGAGTGAATTTGTTTGCTCATGCCCCTAACTTTCCATCCCATAATTGTACTAACCAACAATCTTAAACTTTTTTGTGTCTGTTCTTTGGAATCTTTATTCAATTTCCTTTCATTTGATATATACTTTTATATATCTAGGTGTAATAGTTTAGCAACAATGGCATATATAATAAGGCATGTGTGTTTTTAATCGTAAGTCAAAATTTTCTTTAGCACAGAGCAGGAAAAACATGTCAGCAGGCTAAGGGTTAAGTCCTCCATTGACATTGTTTTAGCTCATTCTATGCTGGCGCGGGTTGCATCCCCTTTTATTGTTCTATGCTGACCGATTTGTATGTTACTAAAAAAAATATTTTAAAAACAAGAACTGTAGTAGAGACTTGAAAGTTTAAGTCCATAAAGAAATTAACCAGGTTTGATAGAATTAACTTTGCTATTTACTGATTTATTTTAAAAAAACAACCCCCCTCCCCTCCCCCCCTCTCCCCCCCCCCCCCCCCTCATATTTGCACATCCGATTCCTCCAGAAAAAATGCTACAAATAGTGTAGACATTTTCCTGATTATTGTGGAAAACAGCGTTACCTCCCTCTAATTGTAGTGTGTAACTACAGAGCTGAAATCATTATCTTCATCACTTTCTTCTTCACCACTTTGTCTACTAGTAACACTTTTAGTGTCCCCTTCCATGTTAGAAGCCCACCCTCTTTCAAACAACAGTAGTCAATGAAGCATACTTTAAAATGAGAATATAAGAGGTTTTTCCACCTTAAGTTTCATATACTATGTGGAGTCTACACACTGCGACTTCCGAAAAAAAGAGGTTCGCGAATGCGTATGTCAGTATGAAAGCGTTGTGTGCTGGCACTATGCTAAAGCGTAACAAAGTGTAGAAAGAGTTAAAGACAGACTGACCTAGAAGACAGGATGTTCTGGGCACCCAGCAGGTCCACCACATGCCTGAAGTAGTGTGAGCTGTATATACGACGCTGCAGCAGCAACATGGCGAAGCACACCACGTCCCATGTTAGCCCAGTGTTGTCCTCAACAATGATGCAATCCTCGGCTCTTGCTGCAGAAAAACAAATCATATTCCACTTAAATAAGCCTTGGTCAATCCATCCGCTAATTCCACTTATTTGTTGACTTTTTTAATCTTGTTGCAAACCTGCATGATCAGAAACACAGAATGGACAAGTGCACGAGCAGGTGGCAGCCAAATTATTAATTTCTGATGCACAAGTGCATGTGAAAATACTCCAGCCAAACAACTTTTTCCATGGTTCATACTCAAATTGTTGCAAAAAAAAAACAAGGAGTTTTCAAGGAGATTTCAATGAGTTTTTCCAAAAATTCAAGGAGTTTTTAAAAAATTGTAAACGCACATAAGAATTGATAAGTAGTCAAAATAAAGGGTAAAATCTTTTACCCAGTGATATCCATAAATTGTTTGCAGTCATAAATCTGATGGTGATACTGATGTTGATATTGATTATGAAATCTACACGCATAAATATTGCATGTCGATAAAGTTGCAGTTAATTAATGATGATGCAGATTACGGAGTCTATACCCATTTAAACAATAATTGTGAAGCATGTTGTCCTTAGACACAAGTTAGAGAACTGTAAAACGTCAGGAAGATGTAACACCACCGGCTAATATATATAATACACTTCATACAGATGAATGAATTTTCAGTTATAATATTTCAGTTTTTCAATTTTTTCATCAATCTGACAGGAAATCTTCTCCAGCTGGATCTTTATTTCCTTGGATTTGCTCCTCAGCGTATTTGACCGAGTCAAGAGTCTCAGCGCACCCTCTTGTTCAGCAAGCTTGTCTACATTTTGAGTCAGGTGCTGAGCATCCTTCTCCATTCTTCTTTTTTTCTCTCTTAAATCAGCAACAGTCTTCCTATGCCTCCCTCTTTTTTGCCGCTTGTGCCTGTTCCTGGTCTTTCTTTGTTGATCAAGGTAGTCGTGGTACTTTCTCCTTGCAGAAGATGCTGATAATAGCAACTCCTTGGTGATGTCCACCTTGTCGATTCCACCAATTTTTCTGATACCGTTCAGCACTTGGTGGCGAGCAACCAAGGACTGCTAGGAGAGATTTTCAGTGCTGGTCTCTTAGTTCATTGAGAATCTTCTCTCAACAGTTGCTTGCCCATGGGACAAAAGTAACAACTGCCTCACAACAGCCCAAAGATCTTGATAGTCCTTTTTTGCTTTCATGTGTGTGCTGAACAAGCTTGTCTAACACATCACTTTCACGTAGATAATTTTATAGCAGACGCGGCAGAAATAGCATGCTTGTTCCCTTTCTTTTAAAGCAGCCACTCTGCATATTCAGATTTCGATAACCACAAAGGATTCAACACACAATCGCCTCCAGGCATTTTTACCCATTCAGTAAACAAACACGCGCGGTTTCGCTGTCCTTTTCACTGTTTTTGTACTTTCTGTACACTGCGCATTAGAACGAAGAATGTACGGAAACCGACAACTGCGCGTGCGCGACAGCAAGGAAATCAACAATTTCCAGTGGTGGTTACTTCCCTTATCACTAGCAGACGACAAAAGTTACAATCGTCGAACATTTGACAACACAAATAATATTATAATTTTGTTTTATAAATTTTTATTTTTCAATGGCCTTTTTTGAAAACTTGACAATAAAATCTCTAGGTCAAGCAATGGATAGATACACTGGTTGAAATTTCAAGGAGTTTTCAAGGAGCTGAGGTAATTTGGCATTTTTGAAGGAGATTCAAGGGCCCTTGAACAAGACAGAGAAAATTCAAGGAGATTCAAGGAGGTTCAAGGAGCGTACGAACCCTGTTTTTCTACATCTGCTCAACACAGACAGAAACTGTTTAATCGTACAGTTTGGCTGTGAGGTAAAAGAACTCTGATGTCAGAACAATATGAATTAAATGAACCAGCATGTTGTAATAGGTAGACTGCTTTACTCCAGCAGATTTACATATGAAATTGTAGGGTGTTGCAAAGGACATGTCAATTTGCAGCACCCACACTGATTCTGGTTAATTTGTGTGTGCATGAGATGATGACAAACAGTAACTCTCAAAAGGGATTGTTGACCAAGAAAGTCATATTAACAACATTTGCTTAAACTGAAAACCATGTACCTACCCATCTGAATGATGTTGGTGCCACTGGACAACAAACAGTTGATGCCAAACAGCTGTATCAACCAACACTGGTTCTCAAACAGGTTCTGGACATATACACAGCCCACTAACTGCAATCAAAAAATACAATGTTAAAACAACAGCTTCAATAATTGCAAGAAGACATTGGAGTTCTGCACAGCCCAGCACATATCTGTGTATGTTTACTTTTGAAGTAAATCCACCATCTGAACAATGCACCTTTTCTGGATTGTCAGGCAAACAAACAAACCTCTGACTCAGTGTCAATCTACCATGATTGAATAGATCAGTGGGCTGTGATGCAATGCAAAAGACTTTCGATGTCCGAAGATTATGACACCAAGGAAGCAACACAACACATTCTATGCAATTTATCCTGGTACAGCTTTAGATGACTGTGGGTAGAGCTCCATTCTATTGCAATAGGCTTTGACAGTACTGTTGTCGTCTTATTGCTGATTTCCATGTCTCCAAATGTCCACAGTACTGGATACAAGCGCAAATTAAATATTATAATTATTATTATATTTCCATGCCTGTACAAAAGCACTCCATCTCTACTTTCCTTCTTTTCTTGGGTATTTGTCATGGCTTTTATAACACACGGGGGTAGAGCAATCTCCGACCTCCGTTTTGCAGATAACATTGACAGATTGGCTGTAGAGGAAAAAGAACTTGAACAGCTGGTACAGAGGCTTGACACCATCTCCAGAGCCTATAGAATGGAAATAAGTGCAGAGAAGACCAAAATGATGACCAACAACACCAATGGCTTCAACATAGTGCATGGCTTCAAATATTTAGGAGCCATTGTATCAGACAATGGGTCCCGACAGGAAGTCTCCAAGATTGCACAAACAACTGTCGCCCTGACAAGGTTGAAGCCCATTTGGAAAGACAGGACCATCAGTCTACATTCCAAGGTAAGGCTGCTGCGCTCCCTTGTCATCTCCATCTTCCTATATGCTTACAAAACATGGACCCTCACAGCAGATCTACAACGAAGAATACAAAGCATGGAGATGAGGCGCTACAGAAGACTTCTAGGCATTTCCTATACCCAGCACATCACCAACGATGAAGTCAGACAGACCATCACACAAGCCATTGGACAACACAATGAAATGCTCACAGTGGTGAAGAAACAAAAACTCCAATGTTATGGCCACGTCACCAGAGCCTCAGGCCTTGCAAAGACCATCCTGCAAGGCACAGTGCAAGGAGGCAGAAGAAGAGGGAGACAAAAAGAGGTGGGAGAACAGCACTCGAGAATGGACTGGCTTGACACTGAGCGAAGCCATGAGGGTTGCTGAGGACAGAGAGAGATGGAGTACGCTAGTTAAACGATCATCTGTGGTGTCCCAACGACCTTTGAGTTACGGGATAGGATAGGATAGGATTTATAACATACACAAATAGTGCACAAGTTACATACCTGCAAACAAGCCTTGGCAAACAGCACAAACACCACATAGGCAATCAGCAAGTTCCACCTGCATAACAAAGAAATGATGGAGTGTAACTAGCACATTTCTTTTTATTAACCCATAAACCTTCAGCCTCACATTGGAAATACAAGTCTCACATTGGCTCGCATAATTAATATAAAATAGTGCTAAGTAACATAGAAGGTAAAATGGTTCCCATAGCATTTCAGTTAATAAGAGAGGTGTTGGGAACTTCTCTTTTCTGTGGGCCAGCTTCATGGAGGCAATGCCCTATCTGCCTTAGCTTCTCCTCTAAATACAGCCAGGTAACCATTTACAGCTGGATAGAACGCGGGGTGTTTGTGTGCCGTTTCATTCTTTACGTCATACAGTGGCTACATTCAAGTACTGCCCCCTATCCCCTTGGGTTACTGGGCTTGATGATGCTTAGCAGAACAATCGTAGCATTTGCCCAAACCATGACACTATTGCGCCAGCCAAACATATATATGAAAATCGAATATACTATCACCGTTGAAGGGCACTCACATGTGCAGAAGCTTGCGCAGTGGTTTGAGGAGGAATTCCTTGCCATACCACATGTACCAGAAGACGGCCACCACATAGCCCAGGCCAAAGAAGTTAATACGTGTGGCCCCCGTAATGAAGACCACAGCCAGCGTCACCCAGAACAAGTACTCAAATACCATCTGCTTGCACACGTCCAGGTAACACCTGCAATTGACAGCAGTGTCACTTAATGCAAGCTATGCCACTAAAGCAACGTGAACAACAACATGCAATCTCTCCTGGACAATGAGAACACACTTTATATCCATTGAACTGAACTGAACTGAATAAGTTACAGGGTTCAGCCTGACACAAAAAAGCTATGGGCCATTGGGCCCCTCAGATCAAATTTCAATGGGCCATGATTTCAGCAGTAATTTACGTACATGTAAAAGATAACCTGGAGATATTATTACAGAAATTAAAACAAAATAAATTATTGTGAGTGTGCATGTGTTGTGAAGCATGTTTACCTACAAAACACTAACCAGAACAGGGATCAGTAAGCCTATTTTGACTTGACTCGGGGCTCACACAATCATCTTGCGTAGGATTAGCGGCGGTAGACTGTAGTTTAACAGCAGCAAACGACAGTCTAGACTGTCCTACCTCAAGTTTAGTTTGTTTGTTGTTTTGTTTTGATTTTTTTTTTTTTTTTTTTTTTTGGGGGGGGGGGGGGGGGGCATTTTCAAAGCGGCACAAAGAAAAACACAAAATCCTCCTTGCACGGACACAACATACGCGCAGACGATAGCAAATTCTGATTTGAAAGAATCGTACAACACTTCTTATTGGCTGAAAAATCAACATCCGGGCCCTCATAGCCAATCGCTGAACTTGCCTTAGCAAAAGCACGTTTGTCGCCTCCAATACAGTGCACTGTTATTGTGGTGACGCACTGGTACCAAAAATCGAAGCGCCATTCGGCCCCTGGCAAGAATTGTAGATGGGTCATTTTTAATTTTTATGCGTCAATGGCGCAGGGCGCGCTAGTAAACTGATCCCTGAAGTTACATCCGCTTCTCTCGTTATACTGTAGTTTACATTAATCATTTCTTGATAGATTCCACAAGCCACACACCACCTCAGCAGTGACCCAGTGCGTCTCATGAAAGCTGCAAACAGCCCAAGCAGCTGTCACACACTTAGCTCCTATTAACTACAGTCTCCCCTAAGCGCAGTGGACTAAAGTATTCCATAGACAGAAATCAAAGTAGAAGGTAAATTGGATACTGTCAATTTTGATAGAAAAGCTTCCTATAGAAACTGTGGGATTTTTTTTGTAATTGGTAACATGGCTATCTATTGTTAAGTAAAAAATATTTGCTACAGTAATACACCCACCATTAATTGTAAACACTCTCCATGAACAAGAAATCGTCTAGAAACCTAGATGGACATTTCGTTTAAAACATTATTTTTGGACTACTCAGGACCTCCTCAAGCAGATTTCTGAAAATCTGGAAAACCCTTTATTTTGGGGTGAATACTGCTGCACACATGCGAGTCAAAAAGAAATCAATAAGCACAACTAGGTTAACATCTTACTGAATTGTACATAACGTACGTGGTTTTGACAGTGAAATCCTTGACAGGGATTTCCTTGCAGGCCTCCACCTCAGGTAGAATCTCATCATTGCAGCCTCCTCCAAGATCTTTTGAGCTGCGTTCCAGTCTGAACACCTTCCACTGCATTGCCACCACCATCAGCTGTATCACGTCCGCTGTAACGTGTGAGCAAACAACATTAGTATCATCCGGAAACCGTTGAAATAACAAGGCTGTTACCAACAAGGAATAACTTCATTAAACATGGAGCTATATTTTCTTGTTGTAATGTCAGAAGCTGTTCCTGTCTACCGCAGAATGTTGGAAAAAATAACTTGTCACAATCTTCATCAATAAGGCATCTTTAGTCCATCAATGCAACTAACGATCTTCAGCATTGCAAGTAACATCATTATATAATCTATTAGCTATACAGTACAAATACTGTACAAAAGATCATTCTAACCTCAAGAGCAGTAAACGAAAACTCGGACAACAAACAAACGAATTGAAATTAAACTTTTTGAAATGCAACAGTGAAACATACCTCGCAAGCCTACATGCATGGCTACATGCAACACCAAACACATAAATGTTTATTTTCAAATAAAGCAAACATTACTGCTATCATTCAAAACATGTTTCCCTCCCTCTCTCAACCTGTCTTTCTCATACACATTATCACCATTTCCCCTTCCTCTGGTTTCTCTTCCCGGCAATATGCAATCCACATGAAAAAAACATAATTCATTCAGTCAAAGGACAACAGCAAAACACTGCGCATGGAAATTGTCCAGAGTTTGGGAACCAGTCACACACATCCACACAACAGTCAAATATCATCATGACTCCACTTTCATAACTCTCTCACATACAAAAAGTACTGGCTTACCCATCAGCACACTACTAGGAGGGTTGTTAGCAAAGTCTGGCAGATACAGCCATCTCTCCAGCAGATCTGTGATGCCTTTCCTGTTGTTCCACGGGTACACTGCATATAGACCAATAAGGATAACATACAAGGGAGTACACTACTGTTTTATTTATTCATCTCAAATTGAGCAACATCACACCAAATGTAATATGTGAACTAACAACATTGCCAGGCAAAACTTAACTGAAAAGTTGTTAAAGTTATGGGTTTAAATAAGGGGAGCGGGAGAGAGAGGGAGTCAAACACCAAAAACTTGTCCAGGGCTATTTAACGAGTGGATATCCACTCAAACGGTTTTAAAAAAACAACAGTTACCCCCTCTAATGAACTATTAGCATGAATATTAACAGTACATGAGACCTCCGATCTCCGATGAATCACAGAACTGAATAGACTTACAAAAGCAGAAGGAGGAGATGGGAGGGAACCCCAGTACCACCAGGAACTGTACTGGCAGCAGGATGGCCAGCACCACAAGGTACAACCACCAGATTTGAGAGGTGAGCTTGCGATTCATCAGCATCATGATGCCCAGCAAGATGGCGTACAGCACACCAAACACATCCATCCTGATACACACCACTACTGCTGCTGCGATGTAACAGATCTGCACACAGATAATGCTTATTTTCCTCAAAAGACCTACAGTCTGCACACAGCTTATTTATACAACAAACCGATACATTCATACATTACTGTAGCTGATAATAGCTGTTGCTTAGACCCAAGACATTAAACATTCGTTTTTGTATTTCCACATAATATCTGTTTTACATTTGTGGACTCTTTTTATGCGCATGGCTGCTAGTGCCACATGCCATTGACAGAAGGTTTCGTTTCATCATTACCAAGTAGGATGCACCGGCTCTCACCTCCAAGCCAAATTTGAAGAAAGCGTAGTTGGCGAAGAACTTGACACACAGGAGAAGACCTTTGTCAGCATCCCCACGAACCACATCGTCAAAGATTATCCCTTCTTTGGGCTTGGGCAAGTCTGGTGTGTTGTACAGCTGGGATTGGTGGTAGCGCACAATGGACTCAAAGATCACCACCACTAGGATCATGATGTATAACTGTGGACATCAACCATGTTATGTACATGTTGACATTTTGTTGAATTTTAATCACAAGCTGCCCTGCTTTCCCCTCTTATTAATTTGCATTAGGTGAAGTTTCTCTTTCAAAAAGAAAATAAATGTCCTCTTTTATTTAGTCTTTGCACACATTTTCTGTTTTAGACAGAGGAAATATGCTTTGCTGTTTTGTATTAGCGCACATTTTAAATTTTAAAAGGAGCTAATAGTAAATACTTACGCTGATGTATTTGTCAATTCCGATGCTGTACATCTCAACTTTCTCCAGGCCAAACCACACCACAGGGAATATGCTCTTGTTAGGGTAGATATGGTGTGTCACATGCTCCGTCTGAAACAAAGTACTTAACATATTAATACATAGTGCCACAGCACAGTGTAATGAGCATGTTATCCAGTCAGGTACTCATTCCCATTCAATGTAACAGTTTCATAAAATTATGTTACCCGGGCACTTACCTGTGCATTTAAACTGTTGAAGGGTCTGGCTTATCGGCTCATTTACAATACAATACAATACAATACAATACAATACAATACAATACAATACAATACAATACAACTTTATTCATCTCAAACTGAGCAATTACAATGGCAGCATCAGCACAATTACCAAAAAGAATTAAAAATATTATTACATACACCTGAGAAGTAGTCCAATCAAAAAATAGTAAATAAAACAAATAAATAACAAAACATACGGTTAAATACATTATACAATAAACTAGAGGTGAATGTCATAAAAAGTCATAAAAGGTAAACTGCCCCGATATATCACAGATAATAGTTTCTCCGCAGAAGCTACAGTACAAGATGTACATCCCAGCAATACAATCCAATACCATACAATACAACACAATACAACACAACACAATACAGCACAAAACAATGCCACACAACTTCATTCCTCTCAAGCTGGGCAATACGATTACAAAGGCAGCGTTGGCGCAGAAATAACCAGTAAGAATAAGAATAAAAATTAAAAATGACCTTACGTGCACACGGAGAGTACTCCCAATCAATAAGTAAATGTGCTTTTAAATGCATAAGTAAACTATAAAATAAAATATAACCTATAAAACTGTAAAACAAATATCACAGATAATAGTTTCTAACAGCAAAAATCTCCTCGCTCTCTCTGGAATTATACCCACACTCAACCACTCACACTGCAGCTTATATGCATTGTCTATAAAGACACATAATCAATAAAATCAATAATAAATTTAAAAAAAACACAAAAAAAACAAAAACAAAAAAAAACCACCCTTTTATTACATTGTATAGGCGTTGAGAAGGCGGACAGCAGAGGGTACAAATGAGTTTGAATATCTTTTAGTTTTTGAAATGGGTTGAGCAAAACGACGTTTTGAAGGCAGAAGTACAAACTCATCGGCCAAAATATGTTCCGGTTTACTGACAATCTGTTTAGCTTTCCTTGCGATTTGCTGATTACAGAAGGCAGATAGGTTCCTCTGCTCATCACCGGTAATTTTGGAACACGTTTTCACAATGCTGTAGAGACTATTTCTATCTCTAACCGACAGACTAGGAAACCAGCATATGAATGAAAAAGTCAAAAGACTCTCAATGAAAGACTGGTAAAACAGACTAAGTATTAAATTTAGAGCGTTAGCTCCACATTCAATGCCGTTGGATATATGAAGAAGAATGAACAACGTTACAAATGGCACAAAAGGAAAAGATAGTCAAAAAGATGTAAGAAAGAATGGGAAGGAAATGTGGGGAGGAGGGAGAAGGGGGAATGCAGCAAAGACAGATGATTTCAATGACGAGATGATTTCAATGATGATTTCAATGATGATGATTTCAATGATGATGATGATGATGAACTTTACCATGTTGCAGATCTCGCTGTCCCAGACAGACACCAGTTTGAGCTGGTAAAGCACCTTGGTCAGAATGACCAAACTGGTCCACACCAGAATGAGGTGGGACAGCAGTAAGTGGGCCTTGGTCAGCACAAAGGGCAGCAGCAGGCTCACCAGTATCACATACACCGCTGTCAGCGCCGACACTTGATCCTAGACCAAACACAAGACAAAAGAACTGTTATGCCCACAGTGTAACTTCAAATTCCCTACAAATGAACAAAGATTAGAACAGAATGTAAGACGTAAGAAAATGTAAAAATGTTTTTAACAAAAAAAAGTGTTTCCATCTCATCTGTTGCAATGTAGTAGTCTGATTAAAAGAAAAACTATTCAGTCCAGTACATTTGTTGACCATCCGTTTGAATACTTGATTCCTGGTCAAAACTAAAAAATGAAATAATGAGAATAAAGATTAATCAAAACTTTTCAGTTGCCATTTTTCACAGTTTAGATTTCATTTTAATGCCAAAATAAATGTTGTGTAACAAAACATGTTACCTCTGATAACCATCTTTAATCACCAAATTTGCAATAACTACGCAACCATTATCCAGCATGTTGCTTGAACTTTTCATCTTGATTACACTGTCAGGCCTGTTTACGCTGGCAAAAATCATGCATTACCGTAAGGCTGTATACCCTCAACAAACGCCCCCCATCGGAGGTAAAACAAGTTGATTGTGGGCCCTCAACGAAAGAAAAGCAGAAGGAAGCACTGACCTCTTTCAGGGCAACGTACATGGTTACAATGACGACCACTTTGAACATGTGCAGCTCTGCCAAGCGCCACAAGAAAGTTGTCAGAACGTTGTAGTAATGGCGGGTCTTGATCAGAATTCGCTCCCGACGGATGTAGGTGATAAACCGCATCTGCCCTGTAGAATAGATAGCAACTGAAGGCGTAAAAAAATGCCAACAAAATAAATCAATACTGCAAGAAATGCATGCATTATTAAATAAATTAATCAATACTACAAATAAAGAAATCCATGCATTATTAAATAAATCAATCAAAGAGGAAAATTAAAAAAAACTCACGCATTATTAAATAAATCTATAAATAAATAAGTCCCACACACTTATTACACTTCACACACCCCCCCCCCCCCCCCCCAGATGTAGCTGACCGGTAGATGTTATGGCATTACTTCTGGAGTTAAGCAATGCTGACTGGGGTTATTGGATGATATACTGCAAACTTGAATCTGACAGTCAGGCATAAATCACTACTCATTGGTACGAGAGTATAAAGCAGTGTCTAGACTATGTATGCATACCATCACATCCATCCACGGATGCCTGGTAGCTCAGTTGATAGTGAGCTGGTTTTCTATGCCCAAGGTTGCGGATTCCATTCCCGCAAAGGACAAATTTATAGGTTAGTTACCAGACTATTCGGGTCACTGAGGGTTTTCTTCTGGTACTCCAGTTTACTACCTTCAATAATGGTATTGGATGCAGTCATTCTAAACATTTGAAAAATAAACATTTAAATTTCTTTCTGTCTCCTAATAGCCATCTTCCAGCCTTTACACCACATGTTTGATGACAGGTGTGTGTGTGCTGTGTGTGTGACAGTGGGTAAAACATGTGTATGTTGGTACAGATCACCACGCTTTGAACCTGATTAGTAATCTGGGGAAAAGCTCATATATAGCATCCGGTATTATTATTAGTATTAGTATTATTATTATTATTATTATTATTATTATTATTATTATTATTATTATTATTATTATTATCCTCAAAGGTGGAATGTGGTCAACTTTTGGTTGGATTGAAAATGGTTTAAAACATAACTAGAAGGGCAAATATGGCTCACATGCTCCTTATGAAACTTCAAGATGTAACATAAAACTGACTGCCAAGAAAAAAACCACCAAAAGGAAACAGAAGCATTAAAATGCAAATACCGATTTTGAACTTTCTATGACCTTGACATTGAAATGACCTCCAGCTTTAAATACACTCAGTAAAATCAAATAAACTACAGCAATAGTTTATTATGCCAAAAAACCGTAACCTTGGGATGACCTTGACCTTCAGATGACCTTGCCCTTCACGTGATATCTATCATACATCAAAGAATCATGTTCAATATTTTTTTTTTTAAATAAAATGTTAAATGGACATTTTGTGAAAAATTGCCAGTTTTTTTACTAATATTTGATGACCCTGTGGCCTTGACCTTGAAGTAAAGTCATTCATTCACTGATCATTTTCGAGGTCTCATGGGTATACACCATCTTACCAAGTTGGTTGGGATAATTGAAATAGGCTCTCTGAGTACTTAGCCACTTTCAAGTTTTTGCACAGACAGCAGATGGCAGACAGACGGACGGACGGACATTTTTGTCAGTATTATTTTTTAACTATGTAGGACTCGGTTCGCACAGATTTGCAAAAATCTATTTAAAAAAAGGTTGGTTTTTTTTTTCTTTTTTGGGGGGTGAGAGGGGGGTTGAGGGGGTGGGGGAGTGAGTACAAAGACTCACATATGCATGCGAGTCAAAAATCTCGGGGCTATACAAAGGAAGAAGAAGAACCCTGCAAAAAGTAAAACATGCAAAAAGAAAAAGCATAGAGATGTTGAAGTGGTGACAAATCCACATCAGAATCCACTCACAAGTTATGGTGTAGGTTTGTGATTTTTGCTTTGAGTCTGAGAAAGAACCAGTAAATCAATAAATCAATATTAAAGAGATAAGCATGTAAATACAAAAATATGCAAGCTAACAGACAAGCAAGTGAAGAAAAACAAAGGAAGAAAAAAACTAATCAATAGACACAAGTAGCTGTCATTTTTGTCATTAAAAAGAAAGAATTGGATAAACTTTCAGCAAAAAGAATAAAATGCTTATCCTAACTGAAGTTGCGCAAGTTTTATCACAGCCATCCATCCATGTATTTTGGGGAAGTTTTCTGTGAATTTCCTCTCCAGACCAGAAAGGATTGTACCCATATATTAGTATTAGGAACTGCTGAGGTTCGGATATAGTTTCAGTATTGACGGTGTCAGTATTGTGAGCCTGTTACTGGGGGCACGAGTTCAGAAGTGGATGTCTGTGTGCTTTACCCTTATGCTTTCATGCATTTAATGTGTTGTGGATGTGGATACTAAAGGAATGTGAGAGCACATTCCTTTAAAAGAGTGTGCTAATAGAGAAATAATGTTGTTTTTGGTGTTATTTTTGTTCTTCTTCTTCTCCAAAAATATCTTCATCCACCCATCTATCCACCCCAACCCATCATCAATCAATCAATCATCATCAAATGTTAGCACTCACATGTCATTTTAACAGGAGAGGCCTCATCCTCCTGATAAGCATCAGTGTCTGTCTCGCTGGTTGTGGTTGCGCCACCACCGTTGTTCTCCATCCACTGACCAATGCGGTCAATGTTCTCCGGAGCATCCTCATTCCTGCACATGATGCACACTCTTTGCAATTATCATGTGCACAGACCGCTGACATAAAACCTGTGAAATCTACTTTCTGACAGTTTTTTCTCTTTGTTGCTATCAGCCTGTGCTATGAAGATACTGCCAAAAGCATAGGTACTTACAGTGTTTACACTTGGCTAACTCCCTTGGTTTATATTGAGGTGCTGTAACTCATAAAGCCACATTTTATTCTTTATCTTCTTTATCCCCCCCCCCCCCCCCCCCCCCCCCCCCCCCCCCCCCCCCCCCCCGCCCCCCCCCGCCCCCCCCCCCCCACCCCACCCCCCCCCCCCCCCCCCCCCTCCCACCCCCCCCCCTCCCCCCCCCCCCTCCCCGCCCCCCCGCCTCCCCTCCCCCCCCCCCCCCCCCCCCCCCCCCCCCCGCCCCCCCCCCCCCCCCCCCCACCCAAAAAGAAGAAAAATACTGCTTCTTCTATAAAGAATTTTGAACGGTTTTCTACTAGTCCATGCAATAGTAAAATCCATATTATTCAGATTCAGATTTGGAAAACCTTCTTATCTCACAAGGGAGATTTTAACATGCAATTGCTGCCAGTAAAAAATAATAATAATATGAAACATTTATAAAAACACATCACGCGCTGACGCGTCTTTTTAGCAGGAATGGTCATACAAAATTATCAATGTAATAGGGCATTTTCTTCTTCATGCTTAGCAATTTATTCTTCACAATTCACATCCTACTAATATTGACCCGCACAACTATTGGATGATTTCATCCACCATTTTACACAAGTGTGCCAATTTTGGACACATTTAAATGGTGGTGATGTAATAAATATTATGCAGACAGCAAGGACTTACTTCAAAGTAAAGCGGTACTTTTCTGTATAATGAAATACAATGCAATACATTCAAATGCAATGCAAAAACATGATACAGTACAATGCAATACAATTCAACTTTATTCATCTCAAATTAAGCAATGACAATGACAGCACTAAAACATAAAAAATATCATTTAACATACACAGTCCAAAAACTGATAATGATCACAACTAACAGATCAAAGTGATAAACCTACTTGTATCTATCAAGAGCAGACAGACGGAGGAACGGCTTGTGGAAGTAGTGGACCTGCAGGATCATGACGATGAGGAAGGAAGTTGGGGTCAGCAACTTCACAAACAGCTCTGTGCCGTTGAACTTCTCCAGTCCTATGTCACTCAGGCTGGAACACACAGCATGACAGATGAAAGGTTTTCAACAACACTACCAAAACAATGGATCATTCAGGGCCCCAATAAAGATTTCCTCATCAAAACTGACACTCACACACACATGACTAACACTGACTCCCAACTGACACTCACACACGTGACTAACATTCACTCCCAAACGAACTAACAGACAGACGCATACACTGTGTCATTCCAGCCTGTGCTGTTGCGCCAGTAGTCAGGGAACTGCTCAAACTGGTAGGTGTAGATGATGATGAGCACAGTCATAGAGTAGATGATCACTGTCCACCAGAAGGCAAACATCAGAGTGCGCCACAGCGAGTAAGAGATCTACACACAGGAAGAGACATAAGCTATAAGATGTCAATGGAAGGGGAACAGCAGGGCCATTGTGTCAGCTGCGCTCCATGTCTTGGGCTCACACAGTTTAAGGCCGCTTACACAATAGCCATGCCTAACTTAAAAAAGACTGACCAGTGTGAAGGTGTGGATTGAAATGTTGGGTGTGAATGTGTGAATATGCATGCGTATGGGTCTACATGGAAGTTCATGATGCATGTAAACAACAGCATATAACACAGCATCTGCATACATAAGATCCAACTAAGTAAAGTGGTGCTAATAAGCTCCAACTAAGTAAAGTGGTGCTAAGACTGAAAAGTTGAGTTGTGTTGTGTTGTGTGACAAGTTATTGTATACCTGTAATGAAAAATGAATGGTGAAGGCATACAAGTCCTATACAGCAAATATTACAATGACTGTATCTTGTTAGGTACAGTGCAGACCTGCCTACCTTACGCATTACTGATCAGTAGTTTTCCCTGTGAATTTCAGTAATTTTGCAATTCCTTCAGTAATTCTACATACATGAGTAAACGCGGTGTTTCTGAATAACCAAGGTATGAATAAATTCACGGCACGTTTACTACTTAAAAAAACACAAAAACCCAGTTTTTAAAAGGATAGCAAAAAGAAGGAAACAATATCAAACAGATTTAAAAAAATGATTACTTAGTATCATGAGAGACCATGGCATGCAACAAAAGATAAACCTGCACATCACTGACCCGGTTGTGATGAAGGATAACTGTTCCACAGAGTTTTATTTACATTACAGGTGATTGACTCAAATGTCATTTTCATGATAAAGATGTGTAATTCACATGAATAGGCACTACACATAAATTATGAATTCAAAGTTTGCCTTTAAAAAGTTTTTTTGTTTGTTTCATCAGCTGTCAAAATAAGGACTTGTAACTGTGAATATGTTTACCAATAACAATAGCACATTGTGAGGTTAATTTAATTACAGTTGAAATCGACCACACTGAAAAGACTGTACCCTGTACAAATTTTGCAGTTTTTTTTTTTAACTGGTCCTTATATTGTGCCAGCTGCCTGAAGTAGGCATATTTGAGATGGTCCAGCTCTTCTGGCCTGACATATCTGGTGTCTTCATGGCAAGATTTGAGGATCAGCCGCTTACAGAGGTTTGCTCCTCCATGCCCAACTGAGAAGTCAGAATCGCACACAGAACAGTACACCACTACACGTATAATTCTTGGCCATGTTTTTTGAAGCCACAAGAAAAGTCCGCGTGTAATCCGAACGAAATACTTGCAACTGCAGCTTTTTCTTCTTCTTCTGCACTTGAGCAATCTCTACACACTCAGACTCTTCTGATTCGTTGTCTGTCTCATGTAAACGTGCAACTTTAGCCCGATTAGAACTTTCTCCACTCGCCATTTTCACTCAAGATCCGCGCGACAATCTAAGCTCGTAACGTTCGAGCATGTTCATTGGTTCACGACGTCCAATCACAACTCTCGAAACATTTGCTCTCATGCAAGGGCGGTTACTCTGTCGGCTTCTAGGCCTAGCAGACAACAATTTAACAAGTTTACACGGCTCTAAAAATTGCGTAGTTTTTCAATTGTTTTCTCCGTAATTTTGCATAAAATTTCGTACTCCCGTACTAGAGGGTAAAATTTTGTAAAATTACAGAAGATTACGGAAGGGTAGGCAGGTCTGACAGTGTAATAAATCAACTATGTCTCATTTCTCTGCCTGCTTCCAACCCACCTGGAAGCAGATCATGAAGAGGAGGAAGAGGATCATATAGATGGCTCGATAGATTACCACCTCTTGCATCGAGATCAGCAGCAGCATCCCAGTGCAGATGAATATGAAGTACTTGCACAGCACCACCATCACGATATGGCCTGACAAACACACAAGGTCAAGTCAGTGTCCAGTCCACAGAAGTAAAGGTGAAAACACCAAAGAGGTCAAGATCGACTTCCAGTTTTTATAAGTCAAGGTCACTCACTGTCCAAGCCACAGTGTGGTCAAAGTCCGTGTCCAATATCAATGGTAAACATTTTATTAATTTCTCTGTAATTAATTCACTTATCAAGTTATAAGTGCCCTTTAAATTGAAATTTAAAAAAAATGAAGCATGTGGCAAATCAAAGGTTACTGCACTGCTAAAGTTACTGTATATTTGAATTTTTAACTAGAAGAGCAAAGCCCATATGACTGGCATGCTCCTAATGGAACTCGCAATATTTAACATGAAAATTTGTGCCAAGGAAAAAAATAATAAAACGGTATCATTCAAATGCAAAGTAATACCGACTTTGATCAAGATGCTCTTGACCTCGATCTCCGGCTCCAAATATATTATTGTACTATCTTGACATTGGGATGACCTTTACCCTCACATGACCCCTCATACATGTCTGATCAAATAACTCTAATGTTGTTGCATAATAAGGGTTAAATAAACAACCATTCCACTGTATGGTGATCTCTTTTTTGTATGTTTGCACAGACAGATTACGGATAGCGGAAAGACAGACGGGCGGACAAAAAAAAAAAATTTTAATGTCATTTTTGGATTATTTAAGACTTTCGCAGACTTCGCAAGAATCGAGAACAAATTTTGGGAGGCAAGTACATAGATTCATGTTACTATGCATATTGGAGGCACCACTTCGGGCGAGAAGTTTCAACTCGAAAGAATTGTGAAACGCGCGGCAAAAATCATAGGCTGCGATTTATTATCCCTCGCGTCCTTATACAGCACGCGTTTGGTAAGAAGGGCCAGCAACATCATTGGCGACCCATCCCACCCAGCCAACCATCTGTTCGAGCTCCTCCCATTAGGCAAACGCTTCAGAGCACTAAAAGTTAGAACTAGCCGGTTTAGACACAGCTTCTTCCTCGAGGCCGCCCTCTCAGTACCAGTGTCCTCAGTTATCCACAGAGCATGAGTGTTATACTTAAACGCCAATTTATTATTTGCGATAATGTGTTAGTGGTGCAATTCTGATTCTTTAATGTATTTTATCTCATTATGTTTTAATTTAGATACCCATGCAGGTATGCATGAGTATGCGTGTGCGTGTGGGGGTTGCGAGTGGGCGTGCGCTTGGGCTTTACTCCTTAAATAACTTTTTCTATCAGAGTATTTTGATGTTTTAATGTCCAGTAGAAGGTTGTTTGTTGTTGCAGAGGGATTGAATGTTTTACCGAATCACCAAAACAAAATCCTATGTATTTTGAATTCATTGGGTAATAAAGTGTCTTGACTTGACTTGACTTAATATGAGTCAAAAATGCAGATCAACAAACAAACAAAAGAAATGAATATCCAATTAGAAAATTAAAATATAAAGACTCTGCAATGCTACATTGATATTGTCTTTTTCATTCTTGAGTTGCAAACTGTTAAAATTATAAAGATATAGAATGATACAGACACATATCTTTACTTGGCCTTAAGCATTACAAAAACAATTGTGTGCAGCCCATAGTGCATGAACATTACAATGAAAGAGACAAATGTTGTGGTACTAACAACGCTTTGGTACTATCGTTGCGGAAGTTTCCAGAAATGCCATTGATAGATGTCGAATCACAATCACTGCATTGTTGTAATGTTAAGCGCTTTTTTAATGCTGGCACAGTCATTCACCTTTCTTGCAATTTGTGTTTCAAAGTTTCTAAATGAGTACAAATCTTGCCTAAATCTGAATATTTCCAAGCAATGCAAGGTCAAGGTTACATGTGTTAGGGTACTCATGAGGCTTTGGTACTATCGTTGCAGAAATGTTAAGAAATAATACCATAATAATACAATAATACCAGAACTGCGACAGTGCATATTTGATTTTATGAGAGATAGACCCGTTTCGTGTGAGGTCCTAATTCGGCTCATTGTGTTCCGCTGGACTATATAATCAACTAGTAACTATTCTAAACCCATAACTTCATTCCCCACACATTGTATGCAAAAGTGGCTAAAAATTCTGTCTGTTCCTTATTCTTCACTTTCCCAACATTCTTTCATCTCTCTTTTCTTTCACACTTTACAAATGTTTTCTCAATATAATCATTGAGACACGTTCACAGACACGCATAAATAAATAAGAGTAAATTAATTTCCAAAAATAGTATACCAACTCAACCAAAAATGCAAAACAATTCCGGACAGAAAAAGAGTAACTATTACTTTGGATTACTACGGCACAATAGTACCAAAGCATCATGAGGATGACAGTGTTGGTGATAGGTGTTGAGACATATAGTGAACCATGGTCTGCAAAGAAACTTGTGGAATACATTTAATACAGCATGTAAGTAATCTACGAATATGCTGCAATTAGAAATACAAACTGAATTAGTTGCCACATAAAACATTATATATACAACACAAAACAGATTACAATTAACAATGAGATACACTCATACCTCAATCACTGAAATAAAAATACACAGAATTAATGAATACATAAATACATGTAAGGCTTTCCATTCTTGAATCTCAACACAAAATCTATGTGCAAAAGACAAAATTAACATCTAGCACCCACGCATAATTTTTCTATGCAGATATATCACTGCAACATAAACATTTACTTTATTTACATAATCAGGAATGTATTGTTTATATTTATATAGTTAGTTATTCATTTTGGTAATGTAGTTAAATATGTATGTTATAATACATTTCTTTAATTTTTAAATTATGGAATTATTTAGTTAACACATCAATTCCTTCTCATTTAATCAATTCTTTCTTCGAGGTAATGATATGTTTTGTCGTTTTGTAAATTACATATTTTTAAAATCAATTTCTTATTCCTTTATTCTGATGTCATGACAGCCATTCCAACATTTACTAGACTGCAAAGATTCACAAAATACACTAAAATAAAATATTCCCCAAGTTGTATTATCTCTCAGTATTTATCATAATAACTTAAAACTGTAATTGATACTAATATACTCAAATAGAGATGAGCGCATATATAGTAATAACTAGAAGGGCAAAGCTCATATGACTCACATACTCCTTGTGAAACTCGCTCTAATTTAACATGAAAATGAATGTCTGGACAAAAACACAAAATGAAACAGTGGCATTAAAATTCAAAGTAAAACAGACTTCGATCTCTCTATGCTCTTGACCTTGAGATGACTTTGACCTCCGGCTCCAAATACACTCATGTAATATCAAATAAACTACATCTAAAATTGTTTTATGTAAAAAAACAACAACAGTGACCTTGGAATAACCTTGACCTTCAGTGACATTAACCTTCAAGATCAACGCAAAAACTGAACAAATATGAAAGATCCATCTAACATCTCTAACTATAACAAGTTTGAACTTTATATCTCATAGTTTAGGGTCAAGGTCACTTAAAAGTACCGAAACTAACTGACTTTCAAGAGTTCCAGTGACCATGACCTTGGAGTGAGGTTTGACGAAATGAATATAGGATGTGGGTTTGGTTGATATCTATTATGCATCAAAGAATCACAAGTTCAATATTAAAAACTTAAACAAAAAATTTGACATTTTTGTTGACACTGTGACCTTGACCTTAAGTGAAGTACTTCATTCACTAATCATTTATGGATATACACCATCTTACCAAGCTTGGTTGTGATAGTTAAATAGGTTCTAAGATATTAATCCATTTGCAAGTTTTGCACATCCAGACGGCAGACGGTCGGACACATTTTTTTGGTTAAATTTTATTTTTGGACTATTTAGGACTCATCTCTCACAGATTTGCAAAATTCTATTTAAAAATTTTTTTTAAGGGGCGAGTACCTAGACTCACATTGCACTGCATGTGAGTCATATATTACCATACACTTGTTTCAGAGAAAGAATCATATTTATTTATGTTATTTTTTATTTATCTCATTACTTTGAAATAGCGGTTGACCAGCTCAAGGCGCTGGCCAATACAGTATCTAACTCAAGCTGCCCCAGGCATCCACTTGCAGCCTTTGGGCGTCTAGTCTAACGTCCAGATGACTGAGCACAATCCTGGGCAACTGGGGATGGGGAGAAAGAACCTAGTGCGTGCTGGGTGTATTTATGTAGCAGGCATTCACCTGAGGACATAAGCGTCAGGATCTTTAAAGAGTCTATGCGATGGAATGCGCAGACTAGCCCTCATTTTATAATCTCATCCAAATGAGTAAGAGAGCATTGTCTATTTTTTTGTGTTTTTTTTTCCCCCCACTGTTAACAGCATTTGAACCACTGCATATACAGGTTACAATGTTATCGCCTGACATTCCAGTACATGGCGTACACCACTAAGCTTTAGAACTATGATCAGTTGCATACACATATACCACTGTTGTAATCAAGTGATCCTATAGCTCATGTACTGTATGCATATTGATACACCGCATTCAGATAAGGAATTACAATGGTTTAAAACTGTCATGCAGATATATTGCACTCTGCAAAACTGTTAGTTCAAGCAGCCGAATGCTGAGCAGATGGTTGTTAGTACAAGCAGGGTAATACAGTGCTTTCTTTCAAAATCCAATTCAAAGAAATTAATACAAATTAATTTCTGACTGAGGAAAACAGACTATTCTCTTGGAAACAATAAAAACAAACAAATAACAGGACAATAATAAAATGGACCAAAAAAAATAAAAAAATTAATCGAAAGAAGAACAACAAAATTTTTAATTGTCGATTATTCCCATAACCAATTTCTAACCAAACAACAAAACAAAAGATAAAACCAAATGTTATACCCTTGACCATAAAAATTAATGTGAAAAATGCAGTCCACTTCAAAGGGGCCTTATCACTAAGGCTCACTGCCACTCCTCGCCTGACCTACTTCCGTGTATTTCTGCCATGTGCAGGAGTGGACAGCATTTCCCCACCACCCAAATCAAAAAGAACTAAACAGTAAACTGAACAAATCTTAACCCAACAAAACAAAGAAATGAAAGAACAGAACGGAACAAAAACCAAAAAAAATCAGAAAAGGAAGCCATTACCCATGATACGGACGGTGGTGCTGTCATATCCGTCGATGGAGTCTTTCCATCCAAGATCATCTGCCGAGACAACATGCAATGCCAAAAGGGGTGGAGCTAGAAAGCAGTCTCATACATCACTCTCTAAACAGCACATCAACCTAACACACTGCAACCCTTACACATCCAGCAAAAAATACTCTAATACACCCACAAAACTAAATGTGTATAACAATGTAAGAACTGTGGGTCTCTGAAATCAATATGCCGCAAAAACAGAAAACAGCTATACTGGCATGGTATAATTTAAAAATAAATAAATAAATATAAATAAATATAAAGATATACTTTTTTGTATGACTCTTCCTTTGAAAAAATAAAAATAATAAAGCAGCTATACCTATATACTGGTGCGTCTAAATAGGCCTGAAGTTTGTTTTTATCCTCCCATGGAAGATTTGAAATGTCACTACAGCAATGTAGCAGGACAACAATGAAAGCATACGGACAAACATTACTGCTGATGTATGTTCTGTCCAATGTGACATCCTTCCAAAACTGTTGACAAAACCTAGAGTCGTATATAATCCCTCAAATCATAAAATAGCACACTACCAAAATAAAATCCATTAACATTTTAAGAATGTGAATCCTTCACAAGGGGAGAAAATAAGCTTTAAAAAAAAAATTAAAAAAAAAAAAAAAACACTACTGCAGCTTATATCTAGATACAAGCAAACTACATTATATCTAAACACATCGGACAGTCTACAAAGCGACATATCATAGTACCTATGCTGTGCCAACCCAATCTCTTTGATGTGCTTAGAATTCCCTCATCATTATGCACATAATTAATACTCCATGGAAAGCTTTCAAGTGAACAGCAAAGAATACTATTCTATTATCGGTAACAGCACAGTGAACGATTAACTTCTCCCATTTTCTTTTAACTAATTTTCATAAATATACACAAGATGGATGTGATTTAACCATTTCCCACTTCTGATGAAAAGGAACGTAAAAAAGAGTAAACTTCTTCATTTTTCCTGCTGATGTTTTAAAATAGTGCTCTTCCCTTTTTGTTTAATGGCACCAAACTTTATCATCTTCTTTTTTTACCACCGTAATGTGGTAGTTAAAAGATAAATGTATCTTGTAGGAAGGCATAAGATCTGTTAAGCCCACTATAAACATGTGATTAATTGTATGAATCTGTTCCCACTGAACATTATTTCAAATGGCAATGAAACGATTAAGATTAAAGTAATAAAAATAAAATCCATGAAAAAATCTATCATCATAAATAGAAGAAAGATGACCAGGAAATAAGTAGATAAAAAATCATTTAATGTGGTAGAATGCAAAAATTCGTTTTTTAAAAAGTGTTTTGGGGATTATTTGTGCAAATGCAATTATATTACACCAAAAAACAATAACAATGTGCAAAAATTATGAATCTGAAATCTTTATAATGGTAAACAAGCTTCACTGCATAATGCAACCTGGTCTAGGGAATGTTCAAAGCAAAATATAGTAGTACCAATTTTATTTTCATCTGCCAGTTAATAACTACTTTGCAGTGAAAGCAGCGTGCCTGGCAATAGAAAGTTAACTAGCCAATCAGATGAAAGCACAAGTATATCAACTAACAAGTTAGTAGCTCGTATTGCCCCAAGTCGACGTGCGGTGGTCCTGTTGTCATTGGTTTTAGCCACAAGCTGAGACGGGAATATATCCCAAACCTAAAAATAGAATAGAGAATTCTGGGAAATCTGTTCTCGCTGAAATGAAACGAAAGTTGGGAGAGGAACTGCATATTTCTGGTAGTGAACAAAGGCAGAAACTTGTCAGCAGTATTATCAGCGATGGAGTTATAATGGACGAAGTGCTTCATACCTATGAGATTGCCTTTGCTCGAGCAAAGAAACTAAAGAAGGATTTGGCCCGACGTCATTTCAGAAAAGCATTTCCCTACCCATAATTACCCTGGGTTTTGAAGTTTCTAAAAAGTTATTTCAGGCCGATGACGCTCTATGGAGCGAAAAGCATGTAAAGGGAAGCAACCGGTTGTACGCGCACGTCGATAGAGACATAGAAGAGAGATACTAACTTGTTAGTTGATATATTTGTGGATGAAAGCTATTAAGAAATATTACACAGACAGAAGCAGCCAAGGTTGTTTTGGAGTGTTCGTTTGTTTGTCTGTCTGTTGTTGGTTGTTTTTATAATTTTGTGTAGGTGGGTGGGTTACGTACTAAAACGTCTCATTTAAAGATGAAAATATTTCAGACAGAATGTGATTTGTATGAGGGTTTTAAAAAAATGTAAATGACAGCTACTATCATGCATCAAAAATCTAAAATTTTTGTATGTAAGAGTGGTTGTTCTCAGAAGTGATGAAAGCAATAAAAACTAGGGATAAAATTGAATTCCACATGCATGTGCCCTTGAACACAACTTTTTTTTCTCTTATTTGAGACTGAGAGAGTTATAAATTGAAATCTGCAAGCAATATACTCTCTATATGTAAATTTCCTCTGAAGTGGGTGTTCTACATGAAACTATGATAGACCCTTACAGTAAGTGAAAGTCACAGATCCATGCAAAAATACTGATTATAGTACATACTATATTTCAATATATTATCAAATCCAAAATGCATCCTTTTCCCACACCAATGTAATTTCCTAAGGTTTTCTTAATTCTTTCTTCTTCAATATGGAACTGCAGGTATTTATTTAAAAAAAAAAAAGTACAAGTATACCATCTTCAAGAAAGACAGAACACTGAATGAAGAGATATGTGTGCATATAATTAGATCAACTGTGTGAAAAACTGCATAAATGATTTTTTAAAATATAAAAGTGCCTGAAACTCAAATGAGTCACAAATCTGTCAAACTACAAAGCACATTGATATCGATTATGTAGACAATTTCAAAGTCGAGAACTCGAAGATAAAAGCAGTGCTCACAACTGAAATTGAAATGAGTCTTGAATATGTTCAGTTTACCTTCATGAGTCTCAAAATAGTATATACGAGTCTCAACGTCTGAAAATGAGGTTGAACATATATATATATATAGATATAGATATATAACAGAAATAGAAATGACATTTGAATTTGGAACAATGTTTACAAAAATGAAAGAAATATGGAGCCGTGAGATATGTCTTTAAGAGTTGGATGATTTGGTTGGGAGCTTTGTCTCTAAAATGTAAAATTATAATGACAATGCATGATGTCTGAATGAAGCCCATCAAAAATATAAGCTTAGCACTGAAATATCTCTAGCAAGATAACGCTTTTAATATATAATTGCAAAAATAACTTTCAAGCCCCAACATATCCTTTCTCTAATCTACTTCTAAAGAGAGAGAATTCATGATGAACGGATGTTCGCATCTACAAAAAGGTCATTAAAAACTTTGAAATAATCTTTCTCTAAACCCATAACGGGAAATTAGAAACATTCGTTTGTTTAGAAAATAAGCCTTTTAGTGCAACGCTTTAACCCAAACAGCTAAAGGGGTCAAATCCCTATACCAATTCCTGCCCATAAAGCCAGACTATTCATGTTTTACACCTAGACACCAAAATACAAAATAAATGTAGCATCACAAAAAAATAGCTTCCACAATGCAGCTAAAGAAAAAGCAAGAATCCTGCTCACAAGCAGCACAAAAACAATAAAAGTTTACAAATTATTCCAAGAGAGAAATTACAGGCATGTGAATAAAAAAAATGACATTCAAAAACAATGAAAGAAAGAAAACTAGATAAAAAAATTACAAAGCCACTGACAGAATGCTTGCTAAAAAGCACCAAGGGTAGCACCTCAGAAATGGCAGTTGAGCACAAAGGCAAGGAGAGAAGAAAGTACAAGTCTGCAAAAAAAAAGGCATTCAGGGACTCACTTATCAAGTTGCCAAAGCCACCCACTATAGACTCGCTGAAGCTGGTGTGTATCTCCAGTGGGAAGCTGGTTGGCTGCTCCTTGGGCAGCTTGCGCTCTCGCATAAACTGCCGCAACGTCATGAGGAAGAACATCATGAAGATCAGCTGTTAAGAGACAAAAATAAGTCAGTTGGTAATAATAATAATAATAATTTATTTTGTATAGCGCTAATCCAAACTAAAAGTTTGCTCTAAGCGCTCGCACAACAACAACACCAATCATAATAATAATAATAATAATAATAATAATAATAATAATAATAATAATAAATAAATAAAAGAACATCATGCACTTTCCAAAAGAACAAATCGCCTATGTATTTCTTGTATTTTTAAAAAAAAACACCAAAGTGTCTATTTTATAAAGCACAACATAACATCAAACATGTCATCTGATACTTGATGTGTTCACTGCCCAGGACATGTTTTGTTGATGTGTGCCTTGAGCCACTGTAATGGCAATATACATGTATGTAGATTTGCAATTCTTTGTAGAAGATAAACGGCATAAAATCACAAGATGAAACTCATCAAGCACTGTAAAATGTAATTCCGCAAACTGACAATGAATGTCTTCTTCTTCTTCTTCTTCTTTGGGGGCTGCCACCCTCAGCTTATTGAGGACTCTGCAGCCAAATGCTGGGTATGTTCTTGTTACGGGCACTCACCCTTCTAGGCCATGAGTGTCAGGATCTTTAAAGTCTGTTATGATGGAGTGCATGCGACACAGACTATACCTCTAATGGTAGTGCTTCGGCTTGCGGATCTGAAGGTCCTGGGTTCGAGACCTGTCCGGGCCATTGTGTTGTGTCCCTGGGAAAGACACTTTACTCCCGTTTCCTACTCCTTTGGATGATAGTATAAACCGAGGTCTAGTCTGTGTGTTTAACCTCCAGCGTAATTATCAATTAAAGTGTTGCTAGCATTCCGTTATATGCTAGATGTCCTAGATCTATACTCACATGGAAAGCCAGGTCCTTGGGAGGTGTATTAAACTTCTGCAAACCGATCTGGGAGACGCTTATGGTTCCAGCATCTGTGGGCAGCTCACTGAGGTTCATGTTGAAGATGTACTGGGCAATAACCAGCGCCACCACGTATAGCACCAGAACAGGGGAGGCTACTAGGCACGCACGACGGGAGTTGGGCAACATCCACAGCAAGCAGGCACCCAGCAACAGGGAGAATGTCAGCCATGACACATACATGATGCTCCAGGCCTTGACAAAATAAGATTTAAAAAAAAACAACTGTAAGCCTTTGAAAAATATACACCTATATGGCCATAGATAGCACAATAAATGAAAATAAAGTGTGAGCAGATGAAGAATATACACTCAGAAAAAAAGCAGTTATAACCAACCCTTAATAATAATAATTTAATATAAATTCATGAAAGTTGTTCGGATGAAGATTTCTCATCAAAATTAACAATTCCAAAAACAAGAGTATAAACCTAGTGCTAACAGATTATTTAAGGTACACACAAATATACAACCAATCAACTGGAATGTGATACAGTGAAGGCTGAACATATTCAAGTAGCTGGGGACAGATCAGTTTGAATATATATAATCTTTGAACATCAGTTTGAACATATCATATTTTTTAATATAAAAAGGTTGGAAAACATGCAGTACTTTTAAAGGCTTGAAAGCAAACCATCTTTGCTGTATTTCATAAGGCTTAAAGCCATGGCATAAACTTTGTAAATATACTACAACTATTTATAATCGAATCAGCAAAGCCAAATACCGCTAAAGTTGTATTATGCCCCACCAAAAAAATCCCTGTGACATTGGGATGACATTGACCTTCAGTGAACTTGAACTGGGAATTAACTATGATCAAATAACCCAATGTTGTTGCGTTCTATGGGTTAAATAAACAGCCATTACACTGTATGATTACACGTTTTTTGTATGTTTTTGCAAGGCCTAAAATGACCGTGACCTTCAAGATCAATCTACCACCTATGAATACAACAAGTTTGGACTTTATATCTCTCATAGTTTAGGGTCAAGGAAACTTAAACTTTAAAGTACTTATACTAACCGACTTTGGACAGCTCCAGTTACCTTGACCTTGGAGTGAGGTTGACCAAATTTGTATAGTATGTGTGTCTCATCGATATCTATCAAGCATCAAAGAACCATACATTTAATATTAACTTTAAAAAAATAAAGTGAGAATTTGTGAAAAACTGTCACTTTATGTTGACCCTGTGACCTTGACCTTGACGTGAAGTCATTCATTCACTCATCATTTATAAGGTCTCAAGGAAAACACCATCTTACCAAATTTGGTGGCGATAGCTAAAATAGGTTCTGAAATATTAATCCACTTGCAAGTTTTGCATAGACAGACGCCGGATAGCAGACAGATTGACGGGGGGAAAAAAATTAATTTTTATGTCATTTTTGGACTATTTACGATTCATCTCACAAGGGTTCATACAGAACAATTAAGGCAAAATTCAAGAACTTTTCAAGTACTTTCAAGTTCCATAAATTCAAAATTCAAGAACCCATTCGCGGGCTTGTTTTTAGTTATACCGTGACTTATTATCCATCTAATGTATTAATTACTTGTTCTCATGTTATAAATCATGCTGTTTTGGCTTTTTGTTTGTTTTTTTGTTATCTGCAGTGAACAAACAGAGAAAGTATTTAATTATGACATTTTGGGGACAAAAACATTCTTCAATCAAAAGAAATTTTATTTATTTTATACATGTGGTTTATGACTAGTATAGTTATGACTAAAGTAATAATTTAAAACAAAGAATCTTAATGATGCACATCTTTGCATAGGCTGTCATAAATGATTCATTCAATCAGTCAACAGGCACTGACTTTTCACTTTGCTTCTTTCTGTATAATAATTTTTTCAAGATTCTGTGCCTCGAAGTTCTTTGGCTCTTTTTCTAAGTGCATTTGACTCCAGCAAAAGAGACATCTTCTTCTCTGCCGCCTCCTCTGCAAGTCTGCAGACTCCTTCAAGCTGTTATAATCGTCGAAAAGTCTCTGCCTCTTGCTTTTCATGTCGGACAGCTCTGCCTCCTCAGCTTTCCTCTTCTTTGAGATTCTTTGTACCTCCTCGTGCTTCTTCTGGTCATCAAGATACTCTTGATATTTGGCTCTTGCAGAGCTGGTGGAGCTCAGCATCTCCTTGGATACATTTACATTTTCTGCACCACCAACATCACAAACGGCTTGAATGACAATTCTCCTTGCTTTCAGCATGTCCCCCCACATGATGAACATTTCGCTCCGTGCTTGTTCTTTGGATCTTCTTGTAGCCAAGACCTAAAGAGTTCGTGCTCAAGCCATCTGATGAAGGGACCACTTCCAACTTCCGGTATAAGCGAAAGTATAAACCGCCGAGTATTTACCAATTTAATTTTATTGTTATTAGTTCGTGATTTATTGGTGGTTGTTGTTTTTATTAGTGACTGAAAAATTTTTGTCTTCCTTCTGTCAAAATTCAAGAACTTTCAAGAACTACAGACACATTTGCTGATTTTAAAGAATTTTCAAGGGTCTTGAAAATGAAAATTATTTTTCCAGTATTTTCAAGAGTATTCAAGTCTTGTACGAACCCTGTCACACAAATGTGCAAACATCTGGATTTGGGGGGGGGGGGGGGGAGGGGGCCAGGAGGTGGGTTGGAGGGTGAGGGTAGAAGGAGTAAGTATATAGACTCACAATGCTATGTACTTGAGTAAAAAAAATGTTGACTTCCATGCACACACTCACACATTTTCACACACATATATTAACACACACTCTTGAGTACACATATGATTAAATACTTGCAATTCTCACCATCATAGAGATGAGCATGAGGACATGGCTCTGCTTCATGATGAAGACCAAGACAGACACAACCGGTGCCCGTTTGGTCTCCTCTGCACTCAGGTGGTTCCGGTTCCTGGCAGGTGGAGACCCCTTTCGGATACTGCTATGATCTGTTATGGCCTCTGACCGTTGACTAACATCAGGGCCTGCCCCAGTCTGCATGGTACTGTAGTTGGTGTTGTCATCATGCACCTCCACCAAACACTGAAAACGTTCAGGTGGGCAATCAACATGTAATTAAGAATTTTCATTTTCAACAATGACCGCTGGGAGCTGTACTAATGAGATGTCCAAACAGAAAAGTGGCCATTTACAACAATGGTCAAATAATATGACTCACATGCTCCTTATGGAACTCAATATTTAACATGAAAATGAGTGCCCAGGAAAAAACAAAATGAAATGGTGGCACTAAAACGCAAATACCGACTTTGATCTTTATGTGCCCTTGACCTTGGGATGACATTGAGTTCTCACTCTAAATACACTCAGGTAATATAAAATAAAGTACAGCAACACCTGTATTATGCAACACAAAAGAAACGGTGACCTTTGTATGACCTTGACCTTTGTATGCCCTTGACCATCATGTGATCTCACATACATTTCTGATCAAATAACCCAATGTTGTTGCATACTATCGGTTAAATAAACAGCCATTCACTGAATGATGACCTATATTTTGGTATTTTTTGCAAGGTCTAAAATGACCTTGACCTTCAAGATCAACGCAAAAAACGGAACATATACGAAAGATCAATATACAGATCAATCTCTCTAAATACAACAAGTTTAGACTTAATATCTCTCATAGTTTAGGGTCAAGGTCACTTCAAAGTACCTATATAAAATGACTTTGGATATCTCCAGTAACCTTGACCTGGGAGTGAGGTTGACCAAATTTGCAAAGTATGTGTGTCTCATTGATATCTATCATGCATAAGTTTTTGCTGAAATCCCCTTGTGTCTCAAATCATGAATTCATCCTACACTTACCCTGATTCATTGTTGAAACAGCAAAAAAGGTATGCATCAACATGCAAGTAAGGTATGCAAATTAAGCCTTCGAGACAAACACAGGTAAAAATTCACTTCAAGAAATTAATACACTAAATGTATGAGTATGGATTTATATACCCTGAAACTTGAGTTTTATCCTTGCAGTCATCAATATCAAAGTTAACCATAAACTTGAAATAAAATTTAAAAAAACAAAAAATAAACAATAACAGCACACAAAAAGTTTCATTTTCATAACACAGCACACTCATCTAAAAAAAAAGCAAGAATTAACACAATTTTTGGACTAAAGTTTCAATTCAAAAACATATACAATTTCAAAATAAAAACAATATTTTTAGAGTTAATCTAACATTAATGTTAAAAACTAGTTCATTTCCAATACTTTACGATAGTTTTGTATTTCTTTGTTTGTAATATTAATTCTTTATTTTGTGAGCTAATCAATCAACCAATCAGTATTTCATTTAGCGCCTGTTCACACATTTAGGTGATATTAGACAAGTAAATCAAAACTGATCAAAACTCATTTTGGAAGTTAAATCAAAAGCCAATAAAACGGAGGTTTCAAACCCCGTTCCGGTACAAACATTCATATCCTTGTTCCCCAAATCCCCAACCCCTCTTACCTTAGAGAAGATAGTCATAAATTTATATATTTCATGCAATCAGTGCAGAGCATAAATTAGTCTCTCAAGACTGCGTCCCATGCCTGCATTAGCTTAAGAGTACATTGTGGCATTCAACTGTACATATGAGAAATGTTGACAAATGTATAATAGTTGCCAGGAAGCGAAACTATTGTGGCAGAATATTAGTTTTACAAGTCTCGTGTACATAAACACCTTTTCATGCTAAATGCTTATATAGCGCAATTTTTCCTTGCTATGGTACCATGCTCAGTGCGCTCACATAAATAATTATATCAAGTACAGATAGCAAAAATATAAATAATTAATAAATAAGTAAATAAAGAAGGAGAAGAAGATTTTTTTTAAAATAATAATAATAATAATAATAATAATAACAATAAATTAATTAATTAATACATTAATAAATTAATAAATATAAAAGTACCAGCAGAGATTACTCAGATTTCCATATCCATCCTCTAAAGCATTTTACATAATATTATGCTGACCTTTAAAAGAAGGGAGTCAAAATTTCAATCCTTTAAAAAGAATTTTACATCCTATTTATGTCTTTTCATATATATCAGTCTACTACAGAAAACAACAACATGCACAAGAATTTATTTTACATTATACAACAGTCATATTGTAGTCATACAAAAACTTGATCGTTCTAAAAAAAATTCACTTTCCCTTACCCCTACCCCAAAGCTGAAAGTCTACTTAGAAACATGCAATGTGTATTTCCATTCATTATTTAATGTTATAAAACACACATTATACCCATCATAATGATTGTATGCCACAAAAAGACTCAATGCAATGCACACATATTTTCTTTTCAAAAGTAAGGGGAAAAAGTAAACTAAATATTTACTTTCATTGGTAATAATGTGGACTGGAAAAGAAAAACAATAAGCTTGGTTTTTGAATGGATACACATAGCCTCACATTGCTGCGAAATTTATTTTTTCACAATGTCTTAAAACTAAAAGCCGCTTCATGTACAACAGCACAGGTGCATCTGCATCACTCAAGGCATACAAATCCACAACATCAAAATCAACATGACATACTATACCCAGGAACAAGTATTAACAACACCAATGATATCCAAGTCAGTAACAACACTTTTGACAAAAATAACATCATCAAACATAACAATATATCTTTATCACTTTGGATGGAATTACAAAATAATAACCCAATAATCAGCATAAAACAAACCAAGAATAAATAAAATGGAACAAAAATAATAAATACTTAAAAAATAATAATAAATCAAATAAATAAAACCAAATCAATTAAAACGTTAAATTAATTTGGGGGTAAGAACCAGAAAACAAAATAAGAAATCATAATTTTTAAATGAACAAGGTATGGTGGAACCAATCTGAGACTTATATGACCCTCTTGTTCCCTGCAAACTATTCAACCACTAAAATAGTAAAATAAGAGAACTGTAGAGAATGGAACCTTGGTTTGAGAACAAATGATGAAAACAATGGAAACTGGAAAACAATAATTTACTCACTTTCTCGCCTTCTCTTTCTTTCTTAATATTCTAAAACAAATTCCGTTTAAAAAAATATAAAAAAAAGGATAAAAAACAAAAAGAAACAGAATGACCATGCAGCCTTAAAAATATTATTGAAAAGAAAAAGTCTGAAAACAAAGGCAACTAACAAAGAGTGTGGAATATGACCACATTTTGTTTTCCCAATCACTTTATAATGCTGACAGAGAACACCAATAACACATATTTCATCTCCAACCCTCAGGCACTAACAGTTCAAACCAAGCCAGAAAGCATTACTCTCATAATAAAACTGAATTTAAAAACAAAATCTGGGATACTATAGCCTTTCATAAATAACGCTGAATAAAGAATCTGACTACATATGAATCCAATAATTGTATGCTATAAATCAAACCAAAAGTGAAAATCCCCAAACCAAAGATAAAAACAAAGGCTACTGCTCTCCTTGGTTATTACCACACTAGTGTGATTTCATATCTCAACCAGGGTAAACAAAGGTAATAATACCACACAATGCTAACATGAAATGTCAACTTCTAACCCCACCATCCAATGATATAGCTTACATATGGAGGATTGACAAAGCTTTCAACCCTTTTCCTCCCATTGGAAATTCTTCTCACATAGCTTGACTGGCCCAGCTTCATCGTAATGACAAAACACTTTGCATTTACAAACTAGTCAAGTAGGTTTCAAAACGGACAACTACTAGAAGAGCAAAGTCCATATGTCTCACATGCTCTTTATGGAATAAGTGCCCAGAAAAAGGAAAAAAAAACAACAGAAAATGTGGCATTAAAATGCAAAGTAATACCCACTTTGAGCTTTCAATGTTCTGACCTTAAGCTGATCTTTACCTCTGGGTCCAAATACACTCTTTTACTATAAAATAAAAAAACAGCAAAAAATGTGTTATGTAACAACAAAAAAGCAAAAAAAAAGCAGTGACCTTGGGATGGTCTTGGCTTTAAGAGGCCTTGACCTTATGATGACCTTGACCCTCATGTGACTTCTGATTCTCATGCATGATAGAAAAACCCAATGTTGTTGCATACTATGGGTTAATAGAGCCATCCCACTGTACCCATAACATATTTTTGTATGTTTTTGCAAGGCCTAAAATGTCCTTGACCTTTACAATCAAGGCAAAAACGGAATAAATATCAATCTATCATCTCCCATAGTTTAGGGTCAAAATCACTTCAAAATACCCATATGAACTGACTTTGGACAGCTCCAGTGACCTTGACCTTGGAGCAAGGTGGACCAAATTTTCCTAGTACATGTATGTGTTTCTCATTGATATCTATCATGCATAAAAGAATTGTAAATTCAATATTAATAACTTAGGGAAAAAGTTAAATTTTTTGAAAAAATCTTATTTTTTTAATAACATTTGCTGACTTGTGACTTTGACCGTGAAGTGAACTCGTTCATTTACTGATCATTTTTAAGGTATTTTACATCGACTTAACAAGTTTGGTTGTGATACATGAACTAAGTTCCGTGTAATTAGCCACAGTTTTGCACTGACTGGCAGAGACTTTTATTGGGGTGGAGATCATTTTTGGACTATTTAGGACTCATCTTGCCCAGATTTGCAAAATCTGGAAAATTTTTATTTTGGAGTGAATACATAGACTCACATTGCTATGCGCAATGCATGTGAGTAAAAAAAACAAACTGTGAAGCAAACTGAAACATATGAAACATGTAAGGCCATCTTCTAACCTTTTTCACAATAATAGAATAACGCTTCTATTTACAGCATTTTCAGTGTGCTATGTACCACCCAGACCATAACAAACATGAATAACGTGACAAACAAGCACAAACAAATGCTTCAATGCCAGTCAAGATTATTTTGTATGCTCTTAAGCCACCACCCCATACCCCTAAACAACAATCTGAAACAAACTTTTATAAAATTAAGAAAAACTTTAAGAATGGTGGACCCACAAAACAAGTATTTTAACAATGTTAAAACAGGCAAAATGACATGCAAACAGAGACTGAGTGGAGGTTTTCTTAAAGAAATTCTTCCAATAACAGACAGAGAGCATTAACATATATAAAATTCTAATGAGCCTGTTTGAAAGACCAATGCTAAAAACAATAAATTGTCACTACAACTAGGTAAGAAACTCACCTCATCCTCTCCATCTGTATCGCCATAGGTGGAGCCCGAGAACACAAGGCTACCGGTCTGTTCACAACACCGACACCAACACCGTCAGTTTACATCATCACATTCGCTCATCAACAAGCGTCAATCACACAAAAGACTTTAAAACCAAATTTGATGAAGCTTAACTCTTTAGCCAGTCACTAAGCTTGTGCCAAGAAATAAACTGAAGCCAACTGAGACAAGTGAAAGACAATTTCACTACAGCATCAGCAAACGGAGCCGCTTAATTAGACATTATAAGATACAAGATGATTTATTGTGCCTCATTTACATCAGAAATCAGAGGAGTATTCATAATTTCTGCCATTCAACCACAGTTCAAGCACCCTGTACAGTACACAAATAACAAAAATAAATTAACATTTTGGTTCATGCAACACATTCCATTAGTTTAGAAAGAATATTATAGGCTACATTTTGATAAAACTACATGATGTGGACAATATACATGGACATGTGGTAATACTGAGGGTGTTATCTTTCAAATATGTGTTGGCGTTAATGGAATTTTTCAAGTTCACGTTATGTGTTAACATTACTAACTTTCAAGGTTTTGTCTATTTTTCATGACACTGGATTAACTTGGGAATTTGAATTGTTGTCCCATTAAAAGATGATGATATAGTAGGCTCTCGGCGCTTAAATCGACCACCAAAATCCTTTTTCCGATCATTATCCATGGTATGTAAACAAACCTTTCTTTACGAAAATGCCGACAGGTGGGCAAGCCAGCAATGCTTTGCCTGTAATGTAGACCTGATGCGAGACGATACAGCACCTATTTTTATTTTTATGTGCAGCCCCCTATATGCAATTAGTAGACAAATAAACCAATGAAATGAAAGATTCAATTCATCTCAAAAGCATACTTCCGAAAGAGTTTTTTTTCCCTTCTTTTTTGAGTGGAGCAACACTCCAGCTCCTTGTGAATTTTAAAATGGTTTATAAAGCTGAATGTGTGAAAGTTAGTAACTTTAAACTGTTAAATGATGAAAAAGAATGTTACAAATTATTTTTTTAGAATCATTGAAAATCATACTTTAAAAAAAAAAAGAAGAAGAGATTCAATGCTAGACTGTAACACCATTGAGTTTCTTCTAGGCTACAAGCCTACAGAATATGTCTTAAGTAAAAGCGTTTTAACAAAAAAAGCATTATAAAATCCACTGCAGTTATGTTGCAAGGGCCAAACATGCAGAGAGTAATGCTCTGTGACCTAAAAACTAAAGAGCTCTCAACAAACTAAAAAAGGCAAGGTGTAAGTAACATATAGCTGACAACACAAAACCGATAGATGTTAATAAAAGACACCAATGCAAATCAAAGAAACTACAGACTAATCATAAGCAGCAGATTAAAAAACCAACAAAAAACTAATCCAAGCCAAAGAATTCCCCCACCAACAAATATTATTCAATGTTTCGTTAGAGAAAACTACGCAAGCTAAAGAAAAGAAAGAAACAGATATCAATTTCAAACATCTCTCATTCAGTCATGGGATCAAACCATACTAATACTGATGACAAGCATTTGATATTATCTCTGAGATCAAGCTCCCAAACTGGATAATTATTTCCTACTCTGATTTGTCCAACAAAGATGTGGAACTACATACGTTTGCACTCGTATCCTACAGCAAAAATGGATAATTTCTGAGCTCCCCTGTTTATCCATACTTTACCTTACAATGGAAGATCTTGGTGAAAAGAGACCCCAAAGCTGACAGGAAGACTTATAAACAACAAAACCTTACATGGAACTTAAGAACACATAAATAAAGTCATTTCCCAAAGCAATGTCCCATCTTAAAACAACTTCATTTTAGTGTTCTCCCTGTTGCAATATGCCATTCAAGTCTTCCAAAAGTTGTATTATGTTGCCATTGATCAACATTGTAAAAGTATATAAAATCACTGATTTCAGCTCTGGTCAGATTTCATGGGAAAACATTTCTCATTTGTGCATTATCTTTTATCCACAATACCAATAATATGATAGGTTTAAGAAGACAGGCACATAAACACTACAAATTATACTTTACACCACTTATTGTTTTACATTTAATGGAAATCAATATACATATCTTGGAAGTGTAAAATACCAATTTGTCAAATCTCAACAATAATATAAAAACTCACAGCTATGTCTGCTTGGTTTAATATTTTTATCATTTTGACTGACAAAATCCTTACGTTGCACTTCCAAGAAATGGATAACTTATAATGCAGCAAAACAACAAACGCTGAAACTCGTTTTGTAAGTTGCAATAATGCAAACCTAAACAACACTGCAGAATCTAAAAAGTGAACAAAGCCAAACTTGTAACTTGTAACGCAGTAAAGTAACACTGAAATAAACATGCATAGAACTAAGTGACTGGACACTGTAGCAACTTAGTCACGTCACAACTGTTCAACTACCCAACCTTACGTAGCACAACAAAAAAACAATGTTCCTTTTCTGAACTATTTAACCGTTCCAAATCACCAGCTCGAACAGGTTAATATAACATTAACACCAGTTCAGCAACACAATAAACTGTACAGAACTCTGGATCACAAGACTGAAAATCCAACAGTACAAAATTCAACTGTCAGTGGCAACACAAAACTCCTCAACTTTCTACCCATACCTCTTTCATAGATCGATTTTGCAATCGTTTTTTTTCGTAACTGCTCGCAATTCGAGGTAGGTAATCTTCAGACGGCCTGTAGACTCTTTTCAGCCTTTGACTCTGAGATGCTGTCTAAAGAAGGCAGCAATTTGTTCAGCAAAGCAATGACATAAAATCTAAAGTCCAATGCTAAACACATTCTAATGCTAGAGGTTGCTAAATCGTATACACATTGTCCAATTCATTCTACAACGCCCAAGAAAAGCACGCAGTAAACAGACCTCAACAGACTAACAAAATGTTGCACATATGCATTTACTGAACATGATACTACATTCTTCACACAAACTACTGATACAGCAGTTCTAGTTATGTCTAATATTATAAAATATTAAGTGACTTAAGACTCTTTTGCATGTTAACTCTTTATCTGTAATAATAAACAATAGATCTTCACTTTATCTAAACTATTAAAAAATGTTGACTCATGACTCTTCTTCTTAGGAATATTATAAGTAATTTGTCAATATATGCAGAAAACCCCAACTTCTGGGTGTGCATGGCAGGCTCAAGATCCTAAACCGTTGTTGTATCTTTTTTTTAAAAATTCATCAAATTAACATAAGTTGTACTAATTCTAAAGCAAAGACTAGTTAGATCTACTGTTTCAGGTCTTGAACAGTTTATAAAGAAATAAAGCTTCAGGCACTCGGCTAATCCAGAACCCAGTTGTGAATACTAAAAGAGTGGTTGAGTTGATGGCATCATTGGTGAGAACTTAATACAGTGAAACTCTAAACTATTTTGTATCATCCAGAGATTCACCGAACATACCAATCACAGAAAGCTAATGATTTGAACGAACCCTAATTCACATATGAAAATTCAAAAAAAAAAATTACAACTCTTCAATGAATTTATTTCCATTATAAACAGTAACAATGCCCAATATCAAATCTGCCATTGGAACACATGTTCAAAACAACCATGCAATTAACACTGCCAACACTGCATTGCTCAAGTTCTTACGCCGTTAAATAACCTCACACATGCCATCATGGTGTTCCATGTCAAACTACCACTAACAATGAATGATCCATAAAAATTCAACAGTGACAAGGAAGAGAAAGATTGTGATGCTGATGCTGATGTTGACGATGCAATGTGGAAAAAAAACAAAAAACTAGACATGCTAAAAAATTCTGAAACATGTGAACAACACGAGAAATCAATACAACTAAAAGTAGTTGTCCCTCACTGATTGGGTGAGGAACACATCTGAGGACAATCTCAATAATCTTTTCACAGCTGTGACCTGAAAAAGACACAGCAAAGTCAGCCATTTCTACAACTAAAAGTTATCACTAATTGATCTCCATTCATTGAGAACTATTCATCCACCTACACTCACAACATCTCATGGATATGCACCATCTTACGAAGTTTGGTTGTGATAGTTGAAATAGGTTCTGAGATATTACTCCACTTGCAAGTTTTGCACATCCAGACAGCGGACAGATGCATGGACAGACACTATTTTTAAAAAATGTCATTTCTGGACTATTTAGGATTCATTTCACGCAGATATGCAAAATCCTGGAAATTTTTTTGATTTTTTTTTTTTTTGGGGGGGGGGGGGGGAGGAAGGGGAAGGGAAGAGGGGAGGGGAGGTAAGTATGTAGACTCACGTATGCATGTGAGTCAAAAAGACAGCCAACAGCTTTCATAGTTTAGGCAGTTAGTTTATATAAAATACCTTTATAAGAAAAAAAAATGCAACTACCGCAAATGAAATGAATTTGATGAGGGAAAACCATCAGCAAACACAGTAAACAAACCATTTTGTTAACCGACATACCCACATTTTAGCATTCATCCAAGGTCAAAAATACCACACACACAGAAAGTTAAAATGTGCCTAATTCAATGTCAGATGGTCTTCCAGAGGCAGAAAAGTGTTAAGTGTCACACAGTTTGATGAGTACAACTTCATTGTGTTCATTCCATCAATTTCGCAAACAGCAAACCAAATGACAAATGTCCCTTTCATGTGGGTAGTTTTCAAGAACCGGACTAAACAAAGAATCACCAAAGATTCCAAGAATAAAATTATAAAAGTGCCCAAGGAAATAGAAAGTTGCAGAAGTGTGAAGAGAAAATTAAAAAAATGACCCCGTATTAGAAAAATTCGAGAAGGGATTGTACTAGATAAAAGCAAACAGTCTCTTTTTTCTATTTTTTAAATCATCATGGAAACATTTTCACTTAATGGCATGCTGTTCAGCTCTGATAAATATCCCAAAGAATATTCAAGATTTCTTTTTTTAAGTCAGCAAACACAGCCTTCAAAACAGTTCCAAATTCAGTTCATGCCCAAATTCTACTGGTGCGTAATAATGTTGGGTTCTAGAAGAGACAGCACGGAGGGAAAAAATTCTACTAATTTTCAATAATCCCTCATGGTTTCAGGAATGCACCTAATCTGTCCAGGATCAACTAGTGTCCTTCAAGTCAGTCCATGCGTCTAAACTGTTCTGTACTCACTGCAAGGGCTTTTGTTATTATTGTTATTCCATGCTAAAGGGAAACATTCCTCATATACAGTACCTCACTATCGATACAGCGTTTTGGAGTTCCAATCGGCCACTGCGCACAAGAACAGCCAATTCAACATTACAACCACTTTACAACAAAAAACTGTCTGTGAACCCACCAAATGCATTTACTCTTTTAACCAATGACACCCGCCTGCTGTGAAACAAACATGAACCTATTTATAACCAACTAAACTAAAAATGAACATTAACTAAAGAATGTGATGGAATAGTATTAATATATGAAACAAAGTGATGTTGTCACACCAAAAACTAATTCATGAGAAGACACTACAAAAATGAACAGCCTGATTGTGGACATCTTACTAAGAACTGCATAAACTAAATTTCAAGGGAGTTCAACCACCTCTACAAAGCGCAACGGAAAACTACACAGCACCAACTACATTTCTTGCAAAAATTGGAAATTTTAAACAGAGTTAAGATTACACAAAATAGATTTCACTTCTCCATTTGACTACTACAACAATAACATTCAAAATATACAACAAAATGCAACAGCAACCCCACAACACTAAAAATCAAAGCCGAGCAGAAACCCAGTAAACTATCCATTACTACTGCAGTAGCCAGGGCAAAGAAAAACAGAATGCGTATAAACTACACAGCCACACTACAGCTCTTCAAACTAAATGCCAAGCTTCAAAGTGCGTCAGCTCAAGAATAAAATGTGCTACATTGACTCTAAAGGATGGTTGAATGATTTTAATACAGTACCAACAACATATCAATACAAGGAAAGACGAAGTACAAATTCTGTATTATCTCAAAGTAAAAAGTGCCTATTATCTCAAACTCAAAGTAAAAAACATGTATTATCTCAAAGTAAAAAGTGTGTATTACCTTATCTCAAAGTAACAAGAATTTATTATCTCAAAAGTTAAAATCCTGTATTATCTAAAAGTAAAAAAATTTCAGAACACAAAATCTTTTATTATCCCCATAAACATTACAATTTCTGTGCAGTGTCTATCGGTATATTTAAAAAAATAAAAATTAAATCCAAAAGTTTGTATTATTTCAAAGTAAAAAAAATGTGTAGACTATTATTTGAAATTAAACAGTCAATATCATCTCAAAGTAGACAGCCTGTATTGTATTGGTTTTTTTATTACAAATGTTAACATTCTATGGTTCAATCCCATCCCAATGAATAAGCAACCAATGTTCCACTCCATGCACCTCAATCACTAATCAGATTTTAATCTCCTTCACATTTGAACTTAACTCTTTTGACGTAGACAACCCTGAGTGCCAGCTCATCCACCTTCACTCAAATGGACACATTTATACGCAACTCGCCAAAGAGGCCTGAAGGTAGGGGAAGACGTATATGGCCTATAATATACCGAGTACAGAAGAACCGAAAAAATATTAATCTTTTCCAATTATATTCCCCTTGCACCCCAACACAAGTTCACTCCCTTTCACCCCTGCGAACTCTCTTCCATCGCTAAAGATCAAACCATTTCTATTACAACGAAGTAGATCATTCACAAATAATACTCAATTGGAATAAATATGACTATTCCTCTCAAAGCTCAGACAGCGCATTAGCAGCCACAAGAACACTCACATTCAGTTACAAATCACACACGCAGGTAAAAGATACACAAAGGTAACAAAATAAAATATACATAAATTTAAAATGAAACACACAACTCAGGAGGTTAAAAGATGACACAAATGAAACAATATGTAAATGAACAACAACAAAAATGTTCCAAAACCAAAGTTCCATTCCAGTATGGATGTTAACGATTCCATGCAGTTTTTCTAGTCCACCTCATCTACAATTTTAAAAATACGAATGAACCCATTTAAATGTATAGGATTTTAGCAACATTTATAGGACTTGAGCCATGCAACAACAAAAACATCCATTATGGTTGTTTTTAAAGAAGACTATGTATAAGGATCATGCTTTGTCATGGAAACAATGTTAACTTTATTTTTACAACATCTACGAGGTCTGCTTCTGTCCGGCTCTGCAGTCAAAGAATTATGTTCTAATGGTAGGGTTTCTAAAAATGTAAAAATAAAATTAAAATGATGTCTGTAACTTAACGAGTTTCAATTTGACAAACTACAGTTCTTGGGATTAACCATGATCCACAACAATATATTAGACAGCAAAACCAAAAATGTTCTTTCAAATGTATGGGCATTAAATAATTTCACTGTTTTATATTTAGGACTACCTATGTCCGCACATCTTAAAAACAAGCTGGGCGCACTTTTTTTTTTTAAAAACTAAACATTAAAAGATAATAAATGTTAATACATAGTGTCTCAATTCAACTGCAGAAACAGAAAAGCAGACCATTGGGTTAATGAAAACTGTTAGTGATAAGAGAGCCATTGAACAACCGACACAAAAATAAGCCTCTAGGAACAACAGGCTGTAGAGAAAGCAAGCCATGGTGTTTTGCACAAATGAACGTGCAACAGCAATCTTGGGTCACATAAGAAGACTTAATTCCACCAAACCTCGTCCACGTCATTGCCGGCTACCTGCCGCTCGGAATTTTTGTGGCTCTTGCGTGTTCGTGACCTTCTCTTTCTGCTGGATGATAATGCGGCAGCCAACGTTATTTCCGCTGGGGTCAGGTTCTGAAAAACAGACTGAACTGATGAACTGTCTATGTTTGGTCCACTTTTTTTTTTTTTTCCAAAAGCCCTTTCAAATCTTCTTATGAAGAGATTCACACCCAAGATTACAGTGTACATCACTCTAAAAATTTGAGCTTTTACATGCTCCTGGAAATCCAAAACTTTCTTACCATTTATCAAATTGTTTACAAACATTTTCATGTTGTTTTTTTCGTAAGGCAAGCTGGCAACTTTTGTGGACATATGTAGGCTCACTATTGCACATGATAATGGTAACCTTTATATTTAAGCTATACACATGTTTTATACTTTAGAAACATAGGCCAATAACCACTGCAGACCCAGAAAATTTACACCAACCTTAGCCCTTAACCTCAGAGGTCAGAACTACTGAAAATTTAGAGGCTAAAAAGTGCATCATACTAACCTTCACTCTAAACCAGAGGCGTGTTTCATAGGCCAGAAGCCAGTACAGCACTAGCAGGACACCAGGGTTGACAAAATGCCACCACCTGACGTCACTGTAGAATTCCATGCTGTACACTTTGCTGCAGTCAGTCTTAATCACACCCGTCAGGCCCAGCAACCTGAAAACGTTCATTAATTATTGTAATTATACCGTTAACATTTTTTGCACATTGTTGAAATCACAAAACAAAGAATGCCTAATGCACACAGCAATCACAGAAAGTATGGAAGTTACCTGTAACTTTTCCGTACACTGTTGAATTTTTTAAATAGTTTAAACTGTCTCATGTAGATGCAACAGCAGAAACTGTGCATATTACCTAGCAGTAAGGCTGTCCTTGTTCAACACCTCCTGGAAGAACTGGAACTGGTACAGGTGGAGGACGAGAATGTGGGCACCAGTATAGACCAGCAGAACAATGCGAAAGCGAGCAAATCCCACACCCAAATTCGTGTAGCAGGCCCACATCACAGCTATCGTCAAGAGCGTTATGAAATACACTGATGACAGCACCTGAAATGCAGACCAAAACCAAACACTACAGAGTAAAATCTTCAGTAATAATCACTCAAATGTTGACATTCAACAAAGGAAAAATTTATTATATTCTGAGTAATTTACTTGTCTGATTTAAATCGTTTAATAGGTATTAGTTTTTCACTTTCAATAGTGACGCACAGTTCTTTTGTGTTATTTATTTCTAACTCGTAATGTTCTTGGTTGAGACCTATGTGTATTATTTTTGGGATTATTTTTCCTCGTGTCTGTTACCTTTTTAATATTATCGATTTGTTTATCTACATATACCTGCTGACAAAATATTCCAGTTACACTATCCCCACCCAATCCCATACTGTACCAGTAGAACTTTGAAGGCACTGCGAATGTAGAACTGTAATATAATATATTGTAATGTAATATTATAATACATACTGAAGGAATCATAATGGAGCAAGCAGCCAGGCACAGGCCACAGAAGAACTCGCCAACGTAATCCAAGAGAGAGATCAAGCGTCGTCTTCTCTTTTGCTGGGCCTGCTGGAAGGATAGTGAATCTCGGTCGTTCAGGTTGTTGCGTTTGATCATTTTGCTGCAGATCACCAGTACCAAAATGGATAACAGCCACACCACCACGTCAGGCATGATGAGACGAAAAGCATGCTTGATCGGTACACTGTCCAGTCTGAGTGAATAAAAAGAAAACCACAGTGATCATCACACATTCTGTCGAAAAGAATCTCCTTAAAACTCACGCTTTGGATATTATATAAATCCATGAATTTGTTTGTTTATACACCTATTGGTGAAGAAACAGAAACTCCGATGGTATGGCCACATGACCAGAGCATCAGGCCTTTCAAAGACTATCCTGCAAGGCACGGTGCCAGGAGGCAGAAGAAGAGGGAGACAGAAAAAAAAAAGGTAGGAGGACAACATTCGAGAATGGACTGGCTTGACACTGAGCGATGCCATGAGGGTTGCTGAGGAAAGAGAAAGATGGAGTAGGCTGGTTATACGATCATCTGTGGTGCCCCAACAACTTCCGAGTTATGGGATTGGATAGGATACGCCTATTAATAGTATGATTCTAAAAATAGCACTGCAGCAAAAGTGTGTATAGCAGGCACATCAACAACAACAAAAATATGCTAACATTCAAAGCTTAGTGGTTGGATTGAGCAATAATTGTCCATTATAATATCAGCTTATAATGAAAACTACACAGAAAGTGTGATACTTCACTTCATCTAAATTGAAAGGACAACTTCAATCCCCCTACTTTCCTCCCCCTCTCTACCTCAACCGAAAGCCAAATTTATTTGTAATGATTTTATAGACAACAGTGTGTGTATAATGATTATTTGTATGCCCTTTTGCACTTGAACACTGGAGACTGTTTTGTAGGGCTGGACAGTTTTACCGGTACGTAACTGTATTCAGGTTCGGAAACGAGACGGTACGGTATACCGGTGCGGGTGTCCAAGGTCTCGTTTACTGGGAAATCTCGACGACACATAATGAGATAGTAAGCGACATCTTGTCCGCCCAGAGAGCGAGTCTAAAGCCCAAACACGTGGATAGGCAGTTGTTCTTGAAAAAGAACTTATAAGAACAGCAGCTTATCCACGTGTTTGAGCACGGTACCAGTCGCCAATCCTTCTGAACTAAGTTCTTAAACAAGTAAAGACCTTTCCCGTTGAATGTTTTTATTTTATTTTGATTTTGTGGTTTAAAGTTTGCTGATGTTCTAAACAGTGATTTATCATAATTTGTTATTACTGTGCAGTCATTAAAGCAGCCAATAACATAGCACTAACACATAATGAGGTCATGTCACAATGGAGATCCATTATCAAGTAGTAGTATTAGTATATTTTATTAACGTCTGCTAAAACCAAAGGTCATTCGAGACAAACCAATTGTGACATGACCTCATTATGTGTTAGTGCTATGTTATTGGCTGATTCATTGACTGCACAGTAATAACAGTCCCTAAGGTGTGGGTTGTAACAGCTGTGCTTGATGTGCTGGCACATGGCGATATTTGATAGTTTAAAAACTCTCTCCTAGTTTAAACTAACTGCATGTCACATGATCGATTGTATTATGTCGTGTATTACACTTTCTTTGGCAGTGTGTATGAATGAACTAGTACAAGATTATTGGAGAGATTTTCTTTTCCTTTTTCTTTTTCTGGAGATGAAATGAATATGTACAACACGAGAAGAAATTCATTGAATGGTTACCCTTTTTGAATATTTCAATTTCTGTCATCAAGAAGACAGAAATTGAAATATTCAAAAAGAGTAACCATTCAATGAACTTCTTCTTTGTTATTTTTGCCTGTAACAATGAACTTCCTTTTACCCTTGTCTGTAACAATGAACATCTATTTTTTTAGCCCATGTTTGTAGTGTAACAACGAACATCTATTTTTTTTAACCCTGGTCTGGAACAATGAACTTCTAGACAATATCTAGAAATACTTTGAAAAGATCCTGAATCAGAATGAGCAAAATGTCAGTCCATCATGCGCCATATCTTAAGAACCACTTAAATGATTTAGATCATGAGGTATTATCGTTTTCTAAACACATTTTGTGCAGTGCCCTAAAATTGTAGTATTGGCTAAATACATCTTGATAAAATTTAGCTCAAACAGGGGCCAATGGTCCCATGTTTTTATTTTGCTTATTTAAAATAAAACTGAGGCAGAAGCACCCCATGACAATTAACACTTTTGAAAATGCTGGTTTTCAGCTATGTATGCAGGTGTGTGGAAATACATTTGAATGGTTTGCCATCCGGTTTTATACCTGCCTGAAACAATAAACTTTTTTTTTAACCCTTGCCTAAGAAATAATGTTAGGAAATTTGAGAGCAAGGGTAAAATTAGCAGCAATGAGCATGCTATTATAAAAGGATATTAATAAAAGAAAAGACCCCTGTCATTCCTTCACTAGTGTAAAGAGTGACATGAAGAAAACAAAAAAGCCATGACAGCAGTGGCTTAACAAGGTATATTATATTGTTAAGTTCTTCAGGACTAGGTCAAGTCTCAGGGCTTCTTAGAGTTCTTGTTTCTGATGTGGAATTATAGTGTCCAGTTTGTTTTGCTGTTCTTCAGGGATCTTACCCTTTCCCAAAATGTTTAAAAAATGTTGTTACCTTTTACAAACATGTAATGGTTGTTTGTTCCAGAGTAGTGCAATTCTATGATTAAAACAATGCTTTTATTTGTTAAAGTAACAGTGTTGTATAAAAACGCTTTCCAATGAAAAGGCGCCAAATACTCTGAAAAATATTACCTCTGAAACCCAATCGAACGTGCCAGCCTCTCACTGGCTGAACCTGAAACAAATTTCGAAAAATTAAATACTGTATTTTAAGGCAGAAAATGGAATCAGGGTAGAATGAAACAGATTCTTGAGGTTGGTAGCGATGGGTAAGGCGGGCCCGCGAACTTAAGAGAACAAAGGACAGGTGCCAGCACTTCTTAGTTTGGAGTGGCTTTAATTTTAGTGCCTTCCCTTACATTTAAACTCATGTTTAGCAAATAAGTTGCAAGCTGGAGGGAACAATGATGCTGTTACAAACTTCCATCAATGTAATTAAATTCTTGCATTTTAAAGCTAAATATTCTAAAAGTAAATCTATTTCCGATGGCGATGTGCCATGATAATAAAATCAACTTCGATCTGTAAAGCAAAAAATGAATTAGATTTAAAGCATCTATACATAAATACACAAGGTTTTATGTCTTTCTGTATTTGTATGTGTGCTTGCATGCTCGATACAGCTGAGACAACACAGTGTGAAAAATTCTTAAATGTACTGTATTGATTCAAAACGAGCGTGGGTAATAACAACCACCTGCCATGACGTCATGCCTACCTCTATTCCTTACTTCTAAGCTGAAGAGTACCCTATCCGGGAGGGCCGTTCACTATAGCAAAAACCGAAAGTAGATAATTATTCATTACGCAATGGGACGTGGTACCGTATGGCATGCAATTATCATTTTATTTCCATTTATTTTCAGCTGCTTATTGTGACTGCCATCCCTGTGATATAGCACTATTCATAATAACAGCTGCTCATGCTCAATATACTCACCCTTGTACGGCAAACTACAAAATTCTTTCCATTCGTCCTTACCCATACCAAGTGTAACAGTTATGTCAAAGTTTAGTTTCACAAAGAAGGAACATAACTCCCGGACGCGATCATCGCACTGATCTAAAAGAACTCAACAATAAAAATAGGCCTAAATCTACTGCACTACTGCTTCGTATCTTGTTAAACTCTGGTCAGGTCAAATTTTGTCTTGTATATCCTTTCTTGAATAACAAACGATAGCATGTTCATCGGCAGTCTTTTTTTTATATCGGGCTTTAGCTAGGGCTACTAGGGGGGGGGGGGGGGGGGGGGAAAGAAGAAGAGAGAGAGTACCAGCTGGATAAATGTTTATGCAGTATGCTGTCTGTCATTGCCGCCTTTGATTTAAAAAAAAAAAACACACAAAAAACCAGCGTATTTTTATGCTGGATTTTTTTGCCATCTGGATGAACTTTTTGGAATGCTAGACAATCAATTTTGGTCACCAAGTTTGGTCTCAGTCGCTTGTCATCACTCTTCCCAAAAAAGGTAACCTTCAGGAGTGTGAAAATTACCGCACCATCAGCCTCATCAGCCATCCCAGCAAGGTCCTCCTGAAAATAATACTCAACAGGTTGAAACCACAAGCTGAAAAATCATAGCTGAAGAACAAGCAGGATTCATGGCAGGGCGAAGTACCACTGAACAGATTTTCAACCTCAGAATAATCTGTGAGAAATACCTACAGCACCAACAACATCTATATCATGTGTTCATAGACTTCAAGAAGGCATTTGACCGAGTCTGGCATGCAGCTCTATGGGCAACCATGAAAGTGTACAACATCAGCCCTAAAATTATAGAAGTCATCAAAAGCCTGTATGACAAGGCTACCAGTGCAGTCCTCCATAACAGCGTCATCGGGAACTGGTTCAGAACAACAATCGGTGTGCGTCAAGGATGCCTACTCTCTCCAACACTCTTCAACATCTTCCTAGAGCGCATCATGTCAGATGCTCTTGCAGATCACGAAGGCACAGTCAGCATAGGGGGCAGAGCAATCTCCAATCTTCGTTTTGCGGATGATATTGATGGATTGGCTGGAGAGGAACAAGAACTTGAACAGCTTGTACAGAGGCTTGACACCACCTCCAGAGCTTATGGAATGGAAATAAGTGCAGAGAAGACCAAAATGATGACCAACAACACCAATGGCATCAACACGGACATCAAAGTACAAGGCCAATCCCTCAACACAGTGCACAGCTTCAAATATTTAGGAGCCATTGTGTCAGACAATGGGTCTCGGCAGGAAGTCCTCTCCAGGATCGCACAAACAACTGCTGCCCTGACAAGGTTGAAGCCCATTTGGAAAGACAGAACCATCAGTCTACATTCCAAAGTAAGACTGCTGCGCTCTCTGGTCATCTCCATCTTCCTATATGCTTGCGAAGCATGGACCCTCACAGCAGATCTCCAACGAAGAATACAAAGCATGGAGATGAGGTGCTACAGAAGACTTCTGTGCATTTCCTATACCCAACACATCACCAACGTTGAAGTCCGACAGACCATCACACAAGCCATTGGACAACACGATGACCTGCTCACAGTGGTGAAGAAACGGAAACTCCGATGGTATGGCCACGTCACCAGATCATCAGGCCTTGCAAAGACCATTCTGCAAGGCACAGTGCAAGGAGGTAGAAGAAGGGGGAGACCGAAAAAGAGGTGGGAGGACAACATTCGAGAATGGACTGGTTTGACACTGAGCGAAGTCATGAGGGCTGACTGAGGACAGAGAAAAAAAGAAGAGAGAGAGAGAGTACCAGCTGGATCTATGTTTATGCAGTATGCTGTCATTGCCGTCTTTGATTTAAAAAAAAAAAAAAACACACACAAAAAACAGCGTATTTTTTATGCTGGATTTTTTTGCCATCTAGATGAACTTTTTGGAATGCTAGACAATCAATTTTGGTCACCAAGTTTGATCTCATGCCTCGTCATTCTGAAACACATCTACATACATCTGATCTATATATATACAAACCATTTGTTTGCACTTATATTCTTGTACATTATTTTATTACCCAAAAGGATCATTTCCTTATTGTTTCACAAGCATCTGTGCGTAGTTACTGCACAGTCTGGGTCATTTAATTTAAAAAAGCGACCAATTAGCAGCATTCGACACTCGAGGTTTGTTTACTTGTCGCTATGCATCGGATTGCATCCCCTGAGTTTTCTAGCACGATGACTGCTTGGGGCGCTTTGCGCGGAATGTAATCATTTTTTATATAGCAGTCTTTCGGAATTATCCTTCTTTGTGTTAACTGTGTTGGTTCCATCATGCTGATGCTTGAACGTACCTGTCAAACAGACTCTGGATGTGTATGATGATATCCTGGAGAAGATACGCTTATCTTACTCTTACAAGGGGAGTAAGACCTGTAGATAGATGGGGCGTTAAGAGACTAATCACGGTGCTTGGTCACATAAAAATTTCATACTTGTTCTCGGGTTTTAAAGTATCATTGGCTCACTTTAAGAAATGCTTTTTTACTAATCAAATGACTAGTTTAATTGGTCTCAAAAGAGGAAGAGCTAGTGGACACACAACAATACAAATAGAATTACACCAGTCATATGTATGTGATTTGAACGTTTATATGTTCAACACAAATTCTAACATGACTTTAATTAAATGTAAATTAATAACTATACTGTTCAATGTGCTGTTCTTCTTCATCACTTGCTAAGCATTCATATGTTTTGGATGGTCTATTATTGTTCTGAGTAATGGTTGACTAAGTTGCAATTGAGAGGTTAGCTTCTCAGTTTCTGTGAGTGCTTGAGTCTGGTGGTCACTCTGAGGGAGTCTGGTCACTCTCAGGATGATCGGGCGAGTCTTGTAGCTACGGGACCGGACGTGGCGACGTAGATTCGAGATGATCTTCTTTTCCACGGAAGCAAGCATCATGCGTTGACTCCACAAACCGTCCCAGAGCTGAGTTCTAAACCGTCCCAAAGCTGAGTTCTAATCTCTGGGAATCGTGAAACCGTCTCTAGTCTATCACTTTCTTGTTGATGGTTGAGGATTATTGTTCACTTCAGTTCGCTTCTTGTTTAGACCCTCTTCGTTCCAAGCTTTGCGTGTGACTATCCGGTTAATGTAAGGTTTACAGGGAATATACAGGAGTCTCTATGTCATCTCCAACCAATCATCTCATTCTCGCGACTACGGGAATCTTTTCTCGGAATTCTCTACTCTCCTGTCCTGCTTCTGAGCCACTATCTGTTACGTCTCAACTTCGTGTCAGAGAAGACTCGCAGGGTAGATCTTGGAGTGGTATGATTCGCGGTCAAGTGACCCTGGTCATGTCCGAGTAAGGAGTGAACGTTTCTTCTTCTTCTTTGGGGGCTGCCACCCTCAGCTTATTGAGGACTCTGCAGCCAAATGCTGGGTATGTTCTTGTTACCGGCACTAACCCGTCTAGGACATGAGCATCAGGATCTTTAAAGTCCGTTATGATGGAGTGCATGCGACACAGACTAGAACTCGGTTTATACTCTCATCCGAAGGAGTAGGAAACGGGAGTAAAGTGTCTTTCCCAGGGACACAACACAATGGCCCAGAAAGGGCTCGAACCCGGGACGTTCAGATCCGCAAGCCAAAGCACTACCATTACTGGGCATTAGAAACCAAGAATGTTAATTTAACATCTGCTAACCTTCCCTTTAGAGAGCTGGTAAATTAACGTCAGGTTTTGTTCCATACTATCTTTTTATTTCTAAGCTGAGTTACCACATCTTTGTCGTCAACATTTCTGATATTACACTTTTTCAGTGTGTCAAGCCTATTTATAACACATCTCTGTTTTAGTGTAAAGAATAACTAGCAAGAAGTCTAACATAATTTAAAACTGTCACTTACAGTTCTGGAGCATGTATCCATAGGGCTTATCGTCAGTGGCAATGGCCACCAGTGTAATGTGAAACGTTGCATGGGCCGTCACGATCAGTGAAGTCAATGCTATCAACACTTTCAGGAAGATGCCTGTGGAGCCTAAAACAACCACAAGAAAACAATGTGTGACCAGAAATAACAACTACAAGAAAACAGGGTGTGAATCAGTGCTGTTTCTATTGAAACCCAAATGGACGCATTTTGTTTGGAAGCATCTTGTTAACCCTTGTCACTTTCCAACATCTCCCAAAGATTTCAACAAAACCCATACACAACAAAGTCGGTTATTTTGTTTTAAATACTGTACCCCATTCTCAGGTGTATTTTCTAAAAGAAATCAGAGAATACGTGGATATATCAGTGAACAATAAGTTCGTAGTTAACTCATTCAGGACTGATGGGAGTGATGAAATTGTTTGGAAAACTTAGTTTTTTTTAATTATATTCAAATCACTATGCGTTGTCTGATCAGCCAGGGTGTATTAAGAGAGTGGGCTCTCGGGTAACATTTATTGACCCTGTGAACTTGGCCTTGAAGTAAGGTAATTCAATCACTGATAATTTTCGGGCTCATGGCTATACACCATCCTACCGGGTTTTAGGCTGATAGATCAACTCAACGTTATGAATTGATTGGCAGACATTGTTTTGGCTATCATTTCTGGACAAGATTCCAGCAGTCTGTTGACTAAGGCGAAATATTACGACTGTTACATGTACACGTTTTCATCAATAGTTGATTCAGCCCCGATGCTTGAATCTTGATATATGTAACTCGAAGTCGTTTATCCACGCAGCATGATCACTCAGCTCCACGGTAGAAGTCATCTTATACAGTTTTTCAACTTTATTCAGCAAACACCAACAACTGCATACAAAACTCCCAAAATAACTTTTTCAAGCAGACAGTGCATTACTTATACTGCCTCTCTGCAATCCAGTAAACTTTAGAACATTCCAGTGTTAAACCCTATCAAAATAAACTCATCACCGGAAATGTCTTACAACAAAGAACATTCTTCAGTTTAGAAGAATTGCCTAGCTATTACCAGATAAGTCTGGAATTTTCGATCGATAATAAACAAGTAATTTTAGAAAATTATCAACGACACTACAACAATAATGACAGACGAAAATTATCAACATTATACAAAGCTTTTTCGAGCAACAGCCCAGAATCAAATCAAAAGTAAATACACGCTATCATTGCAAAATAAAACGTTCGGAACTATCGTGCGCGTCTCAATCGTAACAACGACGCGGAACTAACTCACTCTCTCTCTCTCTCTCTCTCTCTCTCTCTCTCTCTCTCTCCCTCTCTCTCTCTCTCTCTCTCTCGTCAATAATGGTATGGCCTCCTCCATAGCATTCAAGAATTACATATAGTTGACAGTGAAACAAAACGACAGAGACAGAGAAAGACAGGGACAGAGAGGAACAAAGAGAGAAAGTTGTAAATTTAAAAGTGTACATTTTAAGCTTATTTTTAATATTTACTTTGCAGGGAGAGAGAGAGAGAGAGGGAGAGAGAGAGACAGACAGACAGACAGAGACAGAGAGATACAGAGAGAGAGAAAAGGGGAGAGAAAGAGAGTTTTAAATTTAAGTGTGTACATTTTAAGCTTTTTTTTTTTTTTAAAGTAAATATTTACTAACTTATACTTAACATGGTTTAGTTGTGTGGAGGCGTCACTGTGAGTGTGCGTAGAGAGAGACAGGGACCGAGAGGAACAAAGATAAAAAGTTGTAAATTTAAAAGTGTACATTTTAAGCTTATTTTTAATATTTACTTTGCAGCAGAGAAAGAGAAAAAAAAGAGAAAGAGAATTTTAAATTTAAGTGTGTACATTTTAAGCTTATTTTAAAAAATATTTACTAACTTATACTTAACATGGTTTAGTTGTGTGGAGGTGTCACTGTGAATGTGCGTACTGAACTAAAAGAACAACAAATGATTGTGTGGTCATTCATTTATTCATGTTTAGCCGAATGACAGTTCAGAAAATTAGTGTACTGACCAGAGCCTTTTTTTCTTTTTAAGAAAATGCACTTATTGACTGGAAATTTTAGTCATTACATGTAATGGCTAGTGGTCACAGTCTAAACACAAATTGACTGCTCTTTTTTTTAATAGACAATACACGTTTTGACTGAATACACAGATTGCCGGTAACACATATTATATAGGCATCAAACTGTGCACGCAAGCACCTCAACATCGAGCATGCAGGTTGTACAGTACAGCATACCACAAGGGTCGGTATTAGGCGCTGTGCTCTTCACAATATATAAACGATCTTCCTCTTCATATTAAGAATTCATGTGAACTCGTTGCAGATGACACTAACATACATTCTAGCAACATCAATTTAAGTCATGTATTAGAATCACTGCATTAAAGTTTAAACAAGTTGACTAATGGACTTAGTTAAATCATATGTTAATTAACCCCCCCAAAAAACAAAAGCATGATAATAAGAACTAGACAAAAATGCCAGAATATTGTCCTCCCACCTCTTTTTATGTCTCCCTCTTCTTCTTCATCCTTGCACCGTCCCTTGCAGGATGGTCTTTGCAAGGCCTGATGCCCTAATGACGTGGCTATACCATCGGAGTTTCCGTTTCTTCACCACTGTGAGCAGGTCATTGTGTTGTCAAATGGCTTGCGTGATGGTCTGTCGGACTCTGTTGTTGGTGATGAGCTGGGAAATGCCCAGAAGTCTTCTGTAGCACCTCATCTCCATGCTTTGTATTCCTCTTTGTAGATCTGCTGTGAGGGTCCATGTTTCGCAAGCATATAGGAAGATGGAGATGACACGGGAGCGCAGCAGCCTGACCTTTGAAGACCAATGGTCCTGTCTTTCCAAATGGGCTTCAACCTTGGCAGGGCAGCAGTTGTTTGTGCAATCCGGAGAGGATTTCATGTCGGGACCCATTGTCTGATGCAATGGCTCCTAAATATTTGAAGCTATGCACTGTGTTGAGGGACTGGCCTTGAACTGATGTCTATGTTGATGCCATTGGTGTTGTTGGTCATCATTTTGGTCTTCTCTGCACTTATTTCCATTCCATAGGCTCTGGATATGGTGTCAAGCCTCTGTACCAGCTGTTCAAGTTCTTGTTCCTCTCCTGCCAATCCATCAAAACGGAGGTTGGAGATTGCTCTACCTCCTATGCAGACTGTGCCTTCGTGATCTGCATGGGCATCTGAAATGATGCGCTCTAGGAAGATGATGAAGAATGTTGCAGAGAGTAGACATCCTTGACGCACACGATTGTTGTTCTGAACCAGTTTCTGATGGCGCTGTTGTGGAGGACTGCACTGGGTAGCCTTGTAATACAGGCTTTTGATGACTTCAATAATGTTAAGGCACATATTCAGTCAGCCATTGATTACGCATCTACCTTATGGGATTCAGCCAATGATAATACAATTAAACAATTTATTAGATTACACAAATGTGCTCCTAAAGTATATGGAGTCCTATTAAAGAAAGTAACCCTTTCTGAGTTGGACTACATAAACCAGTGATGTCCCGAGGCCTCGGACATCGGTCATGGTCCGATTCGTTTGGAAAATGACCGAATGCAAACACCTGTGTCCCGTCAAATGTCCGATTCTATTGCGAAATTAGCGGTCATGGTCCGATAGTATTATGACTAGAACGGTCACTGCAAGAAACATCTGTACAAACTGGAGTGTCAAAGCCGTTAAAACGAGTTTGAATAGTGGACAATGCTAGACTATTATCACTCTTTAGTACATTCCGTCGAACAACAAAAGGGCCGCAACTCTCGACACTTTTGAAAGGGAAATAACCTACACCATACTTCCTCTGCAACGATCTTAAAGAAGCACTATTAATCGGTTCGCTTCACAATCTGAATGTCCTATTGCTTTTATGGACATGATGTCCGATTAGTTTTATGATTTAGGACATTTTGTCCTATTGCCCTCTAATCCTAGGAACACCACTGATAAACTTAGGGATTCTTCCTCTAAAAGCAAGGCTGACTCATAATGTAGCAGTCTCTGGAAGTCTCTCCCTAACTTCCTGAGACAAACTACCATAATGAATATTTTCAAGAGCAAATATGCTTCTCATTTTATGAAGTCAACATAAATGTTGCCTTCACTGTACAACAGTACATGTAAGAAAATAAGAATTATGATTTTTCTTTCTATAAACTCGCTTTGCTACTGATGGTTTTATGCAATGTATATTGTTTCGTTTAATTAGTTTGAAAATAATGTATATGTGTTAGTTAATGTGTATAATGTCCTCTAAGCTTAGTTGCTTATAAACCAGTATATCATTTTAATGTTGTTTTTATGTGTGTAGTTTCAATAGACTAGACCTGTTGTAGGGCGAAGGCAAGATGTAAAAAAGCAGGTCACTGCTTATTCCACTACCTTCGTTAAATAATTATCTGATCTTATCCTCTCTCTGTCTCTGTCTCTGTCTGTCTCTGTCTCTCTCTCTCTCTCTCTCTCTCTCTCTCTCTCTCTCTCTCTCTCTCTCTCTCTCTCTCTCTCTCTGAGTTCCAAATATTAACCGGGTCAAATATACACGTAGATATAAATGTAAAAATCCTCGTATGCTTGCTTAACTCAATATAATAAATCTAACTATTCCCCACCCCACTCCCACCCCTCTCTCCCTCTCTCTCTCTCTCTCTCTCTCTCTCTCTCTCTCTAAGTTCCAAATAGTAGGCTGCTCAAATATACACGTAGATACTCATGTTCCATCTCCAGGAACAAAACGCTGCATGATAAAGCTATTTCTATACACCACAGCTGGCAAAACATCTGGGCATTCGCCAATATCGGCGTAATGCATCATATTCAGGAACTAGTAATCCCACTAAAGATCTGTATTAAATGAATATTGCTAAACCACTGCAGTCCAAGCCATGCAGCGTGGCTGAGACTTTGAGGCACCCTCCTTAGGCCTCAAAAGCTCACTAATGCCGTATGCAGTGCAGGCAATATTAAAAAAAATATATTAATAATAATAAGAGCAAGGTAAATGGTTACTTTTAAACTGTACAACTAATTTGTATGAAATAACTCAACTCGTGTCCCCTTTCAACATTCAAGTAAGCACTGTAAATAGCTGAGTAGGAGTTGAATGGGAATAGTTCGCATTCCTAGATCCATCCCACCCAAACACTAGATTTACACTATTACCAACACAAGCTGTACAATGAACGAAGGATGTTTTAAAACACTCTCGCCACGATGTGCTGGCACTAATTACTCCTATAACAATAGCACTACCAAAATCAGTCTTTCACCCAACAACAGAAAATTTACATAAATTTGCAAATGAATGACGTGAAATAAAACCTTCATTGTAGTATCAGCAAGCAACAGCGTCAATGACCAATTTATTATCTAACAAATACCTTTTATTCATGTCAGCAAGTGAAATTGTCTATGAAGGATTAATTTATTTCTGTTTATTCGCCGATTCAGTTATATGATTTCTTATTTATTTATTCGCTGATTCCGTTACTGTGCATGCTGTATTATTATTGGTACAATGACTCAGAGGAAACATTCACTTGCATGATTTTAGCATCAAAGCCGCATTATCCCCCTATCTATGGGCTGGTATAAGAAATCATGTTGGCATATCATCTATATAAAATACCAGTTAATGCACTTTATGTGATAGAATCAGAGGCTCTGAGACCCACACAAATGACAAGTTGAACAGCTCTGAGGCGTATGCCGGACGGTCTATAACACTCAGGGTGCAATTTATGCAAGCCACTATTTTCCATCAAACATCTGCTCCTCCACTTCCCCCTTCCTAAGTTAAACCAAAGAATATATTCCCCCTATCCATATCCATATCCTATCCCGTAACTCGGAGGTCGTAGGGGCACCACAGATCGTTTAACCAGCGTACTCCATCTTTTCCTGTCCTCAGCAACCCTGATTGTTTCGCTCAGTGTCAAACCAGTCCATTCTCGAATGTTGTCCTCCCACCTCTTTTTCGGTCTCCCTCTTCTTTCTACCTCCTTGCACTGTGCCTTGCAGGATGGTCTATGCAAGACCTGATGATCTGGTGACGTGGCCATACCATCGGAGTTTCCGTTTTTTCACCACTGTGAGCAGGTCATCGTGTTGTCCAATGGCTTGTGTGATTGTCGGACTTCGTCGTTGGTAATGTGCTGGGTATAGGAAATGCCCAGAAGTCTTCTGTAGCACCTCATCTCCATGCTTTGTGTTCTTCGTTGGAGATCTGCAGTGAGGGTCCATGTTTTGCAAGCGTATATGAAGATGGAGATGGCAAGAGAGCGCAGCAGTCTTACTTTGGAATGTAGACTGATGGTCCTGTCTTTCCAAATTGGCTTCAACCTCGCCAGGGCGGCAGATGTTTGTGTGATCCTGGAGAGGACTTCCTGTCGGGACCCATTGTCTGCTACAATGGCTTCTAAATATTTGAAGCTATGCACTGTGTTGAGGGATTGGCCTTGGACTTTTATGTCCATGTTGATGCCATTGGTGTTGTTGGTCATCGTTTTGGTCTTCTCGCACTTATTTCCATTCCATAAGCTCTGGAGGTGATGTCAAGCCTCTGTACCAGCTGTTCAAGTTCTTGTTCCTCTCCAGCCAATCCATCAATGTCATCCGCACAACGAAGGTTGGAGATTGCTCTTCCCCCTATGCTGACTGCGCCTTCGTGATCTGCAAGTGCATCTGACATGATGCGCTCTAGGAAGATGTTGAAGAGTGTTGGAGAGAGTAGGCAACCCTGACGCACACCGATTGTTGTTCTGAACCAGTTTCCGATGGCGCTGTTGTGGAGGACTGCACTGGTAGCCTTGTCATACAGGCTTTTGATGACTTCAATAATTTTAGGGCTGATGTTGTACACTCTCATTGTTGCCCACAGAGCTGCATGCCAGACTCGGTCAAACGCCTTTTTGAAGTCTACGAACAAATGATATAGATGTTGGTGCTGTAGGTATTTCTCACAGATTATTCTGAGGTTGAAAATCTGTTCAATGGTACTTCTCCCTGCCCTGAATCCTGCTTGTTCTTCAGCTATGATTTGTTCAGCTTGGGGTTTCAACCTGTTGAGTATTGTTTTCAGGAGCTATATAAAACCTGTACAAATGAACTATTAACTCAGTGTTCCCAAAGCAGATTTCCTTTCAAAGTTGATAGTATCACATTGTCTTATACTTTGAAGGTAAGGTGAAAGTCTTTCTGGAATACTTTACTTTCAGTGTAAGGCAGTGCAATATTAGTGAGGTTGCAAAACTACGAACGAATGCAATGTACGGCAACGAGACGACAATTACATCATTTCATCGTTGTAAGTACTCGGCACTCGTAGTTTGAGCGTCGTCACGACGTCAAATTCTACCAAGGGGTCGTCGTGGGCACAACGAGTGAAAACAAGGTTTTCGTTTGGTTCAATCAATGCCAGTGAAATTCGCGGAAATTTACAGAGAATTGTGAGAAATGACAATTTTACTGTCACTAACTCAGTAAAAATTGTGTCCGTAACACAAGCTGTTTTATTCATGAAGGAGTTGAGTGAATGTACTCGAGATAGAACGCTTCCTGCTTTTTTGTGATGGCGATTTTGAAGCAGGCAATGAACGCTGACTTCCATAAACAAATTCTCAGCCAATACTACTGCAATGGGTTAAATCTTTTGTGACGTTATTTAAAAAAAAAAAAACAAAAAAAAAAAAAAAAAAACGAAGTATCGTCTGTAATTCTGACGTCATTTTCATGACGAAATTATTTTTAACTTTACCGAGAATCATTTTGTGTACCCCGTTGGGGTGCCGGGGGTTTAGTATAAATAGTATCCCCACCAAAGAGCATAGATTAATCTATGCTCTTTGTCCCCACTTTCTGGAAATTTAGTGCTTTAAATTCCCACTGTCACCGTCTTTCTCATTTGTTCTTTCTCATTCCTGCTCTGTTCTATCAATCTGCTATACTATCTTCTTCTTCGCTAGACCAGTCACCTACCTTTTTTCTTGAAAACTCTTCAGGGACAAGACTCCTTATTTGTGTGTGAGGTCTGTTGGATCTGCTTGGGAATATTGGACGCTTTTTGCCAGGTGGTCACTAGGGCTTCCTATGATGTTATTATTTAGCAATGTAGGCATTTTATATGTATGTGTTTTGTTGATAATTTATAATGATGTTTGTATTCTGTTTTTTGTAAACGGGGGTTCGATAAGTACAGCCTCAGCGTCCCTTGCGTGGGATGTCTTTATTGTAAAGTGACTGGCTGGTGGAGGGCGTTCAGTTTTACCACTAGGGTTGTTTCAGCAGATCTTTTATGCGGATCGGGGGTTGTCCGGTCCTGATTTGGCTCGGAAGAGTCCGCTGGACCTAAAGCAATAACCATGTAATGTCATGTAATCATTTTGTGGTCGGTCATAGCAAGGATCTTACATTATCATGGTCATAGGGAGCAAGAAGAGAAAATGCAAAAATGGACAAAACTCAGCATCTTGTTATTTTAGGCGAATTGTTGCTAGAATGGCCATCGCTCTGTCGGCGATGATGGTAAAACCTTATTTTGTGAACATACAGGCGTGAAAAGTACCAATATATTATGCTGTGTCTTATTTGTTCTACCTTTGATTCGGATCAGCGTGTTTCCGAAATAGAAAAATAGGGATTCAAAAACGATAACGCTGTTAGTTCTTTTGTGCACGATCATCCAGTGCTCGAAAACGCTCTCTCTTTCTAGTATATTGGTTAAACTCCGTATACACTTCTCCAACTCCCTTCACCACCCTCCTCCCTCCCCCAACATCTCTCTCTCTCTCTCTCTCTCTCTCTCTCTCTCTCTCTCTCTCTCTCTCTCTCTCTCTCTCTCTCTCTCTATGTGCGTAAATAATAAATAACATACGCGTAACAGCAAAGAATGTAAGTACGTAAAATGCCTTCCATCAAAACGCGTTGGCAAAATAGTATTTTAACCACTACACCCCCAGCGCTATACATACTATCAACTTATTGTATCTGTCAAAGCCAATGTCATGGTGTGTCCTCTCAACATCCCCCCCTCCCCTCCTCCCTGTCTCCCCATCTCGTGAAATGTTACACAGTCGGTCAGATTGATCATTTTGCGGCCATAGCTTGTATCCTAACCTATCCCGTAACTCAAAGGTCGTTGGTACATCATCTGATGTTCGTTTGACAAGCGTACTCCATCTTTCTGTGTTCTCAGCAACCCTCATGGCTTCGTTCAGTGTCAAACCAGTCCATTCTCGAATGTTGTCCTACCACCTCTTTTTCTGTCTCCCTCTTCTTCTGCCTCCTTGTACCGTGCCTTGCAGGATTTTTTTTTTCAAGGCCTGATGCTCTAATGACGTGGCATAGCTTGTATTAGGGTAGTTTATGTATAGTATAGCTTGTATCATTGTAGTTTATGAATGTAGTCAGATTCATTCTACAGAAATAGTCTGCATGCAGGTCGGCCTGCTTTTTTCTACTTCGTCTAAAAATAATTAGGATCTAAAACAGCAGAGGGATGCTAATACAATCCACATTATTTTACCAACGACCTAGTGTGCGTGCGTTACTACATGTAATACAGGGACGGCTGGGGCTGTGTGTTTGTGGAGCGTGTTCGTTAGTTAATTAGTTAGTAATTGTTTATAGATCCAGCGGACTGCAAAGAGCCGAATCATGACCACAACGTTTTGAAAGAGGAATCACCCCTGATCCGTAGGTCCGTGTAAAAGATCTGCTGAAACAGCCCTAATGGTAACACTGAAGTCATTCCATCAGCCGGTCACTTTACAATAAAGGCATCCCATGCATGGGACGCTAAGCTGTACTCTAATTTAGGGAACCCCCGTTTACAAAAACAAAATAGAATATAAACATCATTATAAAATATTAATAAAACACATATATAGAAAATCTGTACATTGCTAAATAATACTACTATAGGAAGCCCTAGTGAAAGCGTCCAATATTCCCAACAGACCCATAAGCTTACCCAAATGAGTAGTATTGGGATAATTTTCTTTAAAAAAAAAAAAAAAAAAAAAAAAAAGTTTGATGACTGGTCTAGCGAAGAAAATAGTAGATTGAAAAAACAGATTATGAACGAGAAAGAACAAATTAGAATGAAAGAGACACTAGTAATTTAAAGCACTAAATTTCCAGAAAGTGGGGATACTATTTATACAGAAAACCCCGGCATCCCAACGAGGGGCGTGTGTGCAAGCGTGCGTGTTTGTGCAAATGCGTGGAACTGGAAGCACAACAAAAACCTGAGAGAAAAAATTGCTTTACAGTTTACAGCTGATTCTCATTGAATTTTACTGAACTGGAGTCCCGGAACTGTGCATACATTTTCCATAATAGCAGTAGTCATCACATTATAAGCAGGCTTACATAATATCTTACTCAGACTTAACCAAATCATACACCATATTTATGTTCATAGATAGGTATGAGCCAGACCATTCAGCAAACTAATTGTCAGTGCCCTATTCCTGGGTCAGGGACAGGTTATAATATATATGTAGCCATATACCTCCGATACTCATGTTGAATATTTAACCCAACACACCACCTCCGCCCCAAAAAACAGAAATTAAAAAATTGCACCCTCTTTACCCGTCGGAAGAAAAAAAAAAGTTGAATTTTAACAAGGCAGGTAGTGTTGCACAAAACGAATTCCAGCCGTTGGAGGGTTAAGAAGAAATCGTTGAATTCGCTGAACTAAATCCAGTGCGTACAATTTGCATCATTATGGCCTTATGGCCTGTCTTTATTGGAAGGTTCGTGGAGGTTCAAACAATTTTTTTTAAATTATTTAATCGTTCTTATATAGCGATTTTTTTCAGCTCAAGAGCTGCTCAAGACGCTGGCCGATACAGGATCTAACTCAAGCCGCCCGAGACGCCCACCCGCAGCCTTTGGGCGCATAATCTGACGCCCGGACAACTGAGCACAATCCAGGGCTGGCGTGCATGAACGAACTTAAAAGCCGACTTAGGCTGAAGTAGCATGTTTTAGTGAAGCGTTGAGTCTAAGTCGGCTTTTAAGTTCGTTCATGCACGCCAGCCCCAGGGATGGGGAGAGAAGGACCTAGGTGCATGCTGGGTGTGTTCTTGTCACCGGCACTCACCCGTCTAGGACATGAGCGTCAGGATCTTTAAAGTCCGTTATGATGGAATGTATGCGGCACAGACTAGACCTCGGTTTATACTCTCATCCGAAGGAGTAGGAAACGGGAGTAAAGAGGTCTTTCCCAAAAACACAACACAATGCCCCGGCCTGGGTTCGAACCCGGGACCTTCAGATCCGCAAGCCAAAGCTCTACCATTAGGCCACCGTGCCTCCCTCCTTTTTGAGATTCTCAGATCCCGAAGTTCTTCCTTTCTCTCTGGTTCAGTTCAGTTGAGTGGGCAGATTACAGTCCCCGTACATTCAGATCCCGAACCTAGGTTGCTGAATCTTTTAGCTAAAAAAAAAAAAAAGATTAACGAACCTAGGTTTGGGATCTGTGAATCTCAAAAAAAAACAGTTGTTGAACCTCCACGAACCTTCCAATGAAGACAGACCGTTAGAAGACCTTCTCTAAAGATCGTTGTCAAAGTCGGTGCCAGTGGTATTTCAAAAGCAAATAACTGAAATTGTTATTTAATTACTATTCATACATTATTCATACCACATAGTATTTGAACGGGTTCTTGAATCCTGAAGAAAAGAAGTTTAAAATAGGGAGGAGTAAAATAAATGGTCTTTGGTAAGGGTTTTGGTAGATATTACATGACCAGAGGGGGAGGGGAGAGAGTGAGGGATAGCAGCGTCAGATATTCAACATGGTTCTGATTTCAATTAGAAAGAGAACTAGAACGAATACCACTACTACTATTGCTGCTGCTGCAATAACTATTATATTTACTACTATGACAACGACAATTGATGTATTACGACTTCTCTGCAAAAATCAAGATTGTTTTAATATCATGAACTAACCTGATGATGGTTTGACTCGAAACATTGCGTGTTATTACGACAACGTGTTAAAGGTTCACCATCACCCATTATCCCCTACCCTTTCTTAAATTATTAATTTATTAATTATGAGGCGAATAAAACAAACAGCAACACCCAAGCTGAGGTCCGAAGCAATATTTCGATTTTTATTCAAATCTTTATCAAGCCATGTATTAAGTCGTTATATACCTATTCAGTTAAATTACAGTTCTCATTAATTACTCATTAATATCCTGCTATGGATGATGCATGCTGAGGATGCTTCAATTTTATTTACCAAATCTTTCATACTGATACAGGGAACATCAGTTACTTTCAATTAGCACACATTTAAATTTATACATATACTGCTTTTTTTTTTCAAGCCCTGCCATGGTCCAGGTTCATCTTAGCCTTTGTTGAAGAAAAAATAGGCTATTGACTATATTCAGAAATCGCAACTATTCAATGCGGCCCATCTTTCAGTATATCATTCATATTCTTTGTTCTCACTTGAAATACAAAAAACACACTTATATTCAAACTGACCCAAAACCGATCTGATCTTAGCTGCTGACTGCCCTTATACATTCAAAGAACGGATATATTCAATTAAATGCCAGGGCCCAAACTTACTCTATCTTCAGAGGACTCCGTTGACAGTAGCGCCATAGAGCTTACTGTAAAACTGTAGCACAGAGCCACCGCACACTGCACAGCTTCTTGCCCGGCGTAATCGTAGAAGCCACCGACCGCTACCAGTGTCTGGCATAAAGATAGCTTTGCACTAGAAACGACCCACAAGAACGTAGAGCTAGTTTTAAGAGGGACTGTATCGAGCCCAAAGTCTTCCAACTCTAAACTGTAAGACATACTTCGGTAGAAAACATCACATGTACATATTTAAAAATATATATATATTATTTTATTTTTTTTAAAAAGCAATCATGTACTATAACCACGAGTTAGAGAAGGCTAAAAAGGGAATCAAGTTTTACCACTTGTTTGTAAATCTAACTAAGCTTTATGGCGTATGTATGCAGAGACTATCAGATCAGAATCATAATTTATTTGGAATAAAACAATCAAGCACCATTACCTTTAAACACTTTCAAGGGAAGATGAAGGTAACCTAAGATTTACCACTTGGTTACAAGTCTAAAGCTGCATGACATTTTCCCACACTGAGTAATGTGAACATCATACTCGTAATCTGAGGGGACATTTCTTTTATTAACTTCTTCCAGAAAGCCTCCAGAAAAAAATATTATGAATTATCTTCTTTGCTTTTCCATACATGTATGTCTTAGTCTATATAAGTGCTAAAGTAACACCATATTGAAGTATTGAGATTTTTTGATAACTCGTTAAGAGAAAGTAACTGCGCACTTAAAATACTATATTAGTAATAATAATGACAGGAACTAACTGATTAGTAATAATTACAGGAATTAACTGAATCTAGATAATCATAATGACAATGTATTAAAGTATCTTTATTAATAGCCATCATTAGCGCTCTTTGCTCGCATGACAAAATTTGAGTGAATCCAAATTTAACTATCCAACCCCACCCCACGCCCTCAGTTCTGGTTTAATCACTCCTCTTTAAATAAGTATATATTATTTTGCTGATGAAATAAAACTTAAGATGAATTCAAATTTGCCTTTGTTAACTCAAATTTCATTAGGGAGGCGGGGAAGGGGAGAGTGAGTGAGAGAGAAAGAGAGAGAGAGAGAGAGAGAGAGAGAGAGAGAGAGAGAGAGAGAACGCTCGCCCATTAGAATTTCAGCTCAAGAGCTACTCAAGGCGCTGGCCGATACTGTATCACTTCCATATCTATACTTGAAACATACGCCATGTAATTAGCTAACATCATATAATTATGCTTATAACGCATGTGTACTAATGGTAGTTGTTGCTGCTTCGTTACACAACTCGGCAGACCTAAACCGACGGCTGCACGTAGCCACAAACCCCAATCATACACGTTGCCCGTTTAATTACTGATCATTACTGAGTATTGCCGTTACTCGTGAGTTGCAGGCGGAAAGAACAAAACTGAATGTTACAAACAGTAGCACTATGGCGCTTTAGTATTATCTTCCTTTAACTCGGCGCTCTGTCGAATCATCTCTTTCGTTTTGCTCTAAACAGAAAACACACATTTCCAACAACGTCTATCCTTAAATCTCGATTCTGAAATTTTCTTTGCTTTTGCTTTATTAATTAATTAATTTCATATAGTTAGTTTATTTAATTTTCTTTCTGTAAAGCGATATGAGCTCTATTGAGGAAGGAGCCTGTACAAATGTTAATTATTATTATTATTGTTAATTAATTTTCAAACTGAAAGTCAACACAAGAACACTAATAAACAAAAATTATTTGTATCACGGATATATACAACATAATTATACGCGACATAGATAATTATGTACATCTGTATAATAAATAACCCAAATAATGCCCACGACTAGACCTGTTTACCAATATGTCGACACACAAAAATGTTTTCATTGTTCCCATTCTTGTTCTTCTTTTTACCAAAGTGACAAGAATAATAATTTTAAAACACTTCACAAACCACACCCCATCCATCTTTCCGCCCCACTTCTATTCTAATTAAAAAAGCATTTTTCAATCTGTCAAGTAACAGCGACGTACAAGCTGTTTCAAATCAAAATATCATGAATGACGCAACAGAATCAATATTTTCCATTCCATTGCAAGGATACGGTCTACTGCTGTTGCCAATGGCAACGGATGCCCTGTTTGCATGACGATTGCTTTGGTGTATGTATGTGTGTGTGGGGGGGGGGTGTGTGCGTGCGCGCGCGCGCGTATGTGAGCGTATACGCGTACAATGCCCTAGAGTCTTTGTAAACATTAGTAACTGTTTGTGGCACTTGCATCCATACCAATGAATTTGGAAGTGTTGATGATGATGTACGATGTTTACCCACGTCTGTGGACTAATGATACAAAAGTCGACCGTCGAGAAGAAACATGAACCTATTGTTCAAGTTCACTGCATGGTCGCAGGTGTAGGGAAAAATGCAACTGCAGTTGGTGCACACTCGTTGGTGCACATCACCACAACAGCGCACACACAAAAGTAATCAACTCCCTTTCCCTTCCCCTCACCACCATCCCCAGCCCCCTCCTCTTTTCCAACCTCACTTTTGTAGTACAACTCTTCCTTTGCCGCTCCTTTGTACGTAACTTAATTTACACCAGTTACAATGTGGCATCATATTGTTTAAACGAAAGTGCACATTTACAACAAAACAATAAAGCTATAATAGAAACAGTGTAGTTCTTCGTCAATAGTCTTTTGTGTGAGGATCATATCGGTCATCGACAGAGCAAACGTCGCCGAAGGCAGACAACATCAGCTTTTATTTCCACAAGATAAAGCCTTCCGCTCAATTATCAATGATCGTTCACTAAAAGCATTTCAATGGGTTTTGGATGGCTGGGGATGGTCAAGGATTAACAACGATAGAGGACGCGTTCATCGAGGTGGAAAGATTATTATTATTATTATTATTATTATTATTATTATTATTATTATTATTATTATTATTATTAGATAGATAGATAATCAATGCTTATAGTGTCCAGCGGACTACAAAAGCCAAATCAACATCACAGAAAGTGTTTTTCAAGGCTAGATTAGAATGTTCAAGCATTACAAGATGATACAACATGCATGCAAAACCTATTAAGCAACAATGCCTTATTTACCTATAATTATTATGATTCATTTACGTAAACAACAATGTGTTGTTTAGGTAATAATAAGTTATTTACGGAGAAAATATAGGTCTATTAATTTTTTTTTTTTTTTATCTTACATCGTTTGTAAACAAATGATTATTTATAAAATAGCTTCTGTATAAAGATTATTTAGGTGAAAGTAATTGAAAAAAAAATAAAACACCGAAAAAAAAATCGCAAAATAAATATTTTACAAATGGAATTGCACAGCCCATTCCCTCAAGCGAGTCTTGCCTTGACTTATCTCCGATATTCCGTCGATGTGCGCGTGCCGTCTCGCGGCCACTCTTCTGCCAATAAACTGTCTTTTGTGGTTCCATTTGCAAGACCGACGCGACCTTTGCAGACATGCCAAGGACAGAGAGAAAGACAGAGATGGAAAGGGAGAGAAGGGGGGAGGGGGAGACAGAGAT
>CM072519.1:29204226-29309226 GCA_036898135.1 Oncomelania hupensis
AAAAAATTTCAGAATACAGAATCTTTTATTATCCCCATAAACATTACAATTTCTGTGCAGTGTCTATCGGTATATTTAAAAAAAAAAAATCCAAAAGTTTGTATTATTTCAAAGTAAAAAAATGTGTAGACTATTATCTAAAATTAAACAGTCAATATCATCTCAAAGTAGACAGCCTGTATTGTATTGGGTTTTTTTAATTACAAATGTTAACATTCTATATCCCATTCCAATGAATAAACAACCAATGTTCCACTCCATGCACCTCAATCACTAATCAGATTTTAATCTCCTTCATATTTGAACTTAACTCTTTTGACATAGACAACCCTGAGTGCCAGCTCATCCATCTTCACTCAAATGGACACATTTATACGCAACTCGCCAAAGAGGTCTGAGGGTAGGGGAAGATGTATATGGCCTATAATATACCGAGTACAGAAGAACCGAAAAAATATTAATCTTTTCCAATTATATTCCCCTTGCACCCCAACACAAGTTCACTCCCTTTCACCCCTGCGAACTCTCTTCCATCGCTAAAGATCAAACCATTTCTATTACAACGAAGTAGATCATTCACAAATAATACTCAATTGGAATAAATATGACTATTCCTCTCAAAGCTCAGACAGCGCATTAGCAGCCACAAGAACACTCACATTCAGTTACAAATCACACACGCAGGTAAAAGATACACAAAGGTAACAAAATAAAATATACATAAATTTAAAATGAAACACACAACTCAGGAGGTTAAAAGATGACACAAATGAAACAATATGTAAATGAACAACAACAAAAATGTTCCAAAACCAAAGTTCCATTCCAGTATGGATGTTAACGATTCCATGCAGTTTTTCTAGTCCACCTCATCTACAATTTTAAAAATACGAATGAACCCATTTAAATGTATAGGATTTTAGCAACATTTATAGGACTTGAGCCATGCAACAACAAAAACATCCATTATGGTTGTTTTTAAAGAAGACTATGTATAAGGATCATGCTTTGTCATGGAAACAATGTTAACTTTATTTTTACAACATCTACGAGGTCTGCTTCTGTCCGGCTCTGCAGTCAAAGAATTATGTTCTAATGGTAGGGTTTCTAAAAATGTAAAAATAAAATTAAAATGATGTCTGTAACTTAACGAGTTTCAATTTGACAAACTACAGTTCTTGGGATTAACACTGATCCACAACAATATATTAGACAGCAAAACCAAAAATGTTCTTTCAAATGTATGGGCATTAAATAATTTCACTGTTTTATATTTAGGACTACCTATGTCCGCACATCTTAAAAACAAGTTGGGCGCACTTTTTTTTTTTTTAAACTAAACAAAAAAAGATAATAAATGTTAATACATAGTGTCTCAATTCAACTGCAGAAACAGAAAAGCAGACCATTGGGTTAATGAAAACTGTTAGTGATAAGAGAGCCATTGAACAACCGACACAAAAATAAGCCTCTAGGAACAACAGGCTGTAGAGAAAGCAAGCCATGGTGTTTTGCACAAATGAACGTGCAACAGCAATCTTGGGTCACATAAGAAGACTTAATTCCACCAAACCTCGTCCACGTCATTGCCGGCTACCTGCCGCTCGGAATTTTTGTGGCTCTTGCGTGTTCGTGACCTTCTCTTTCTGCTGGATGATAATGCGGCAGCCAACGTTATTTCCGCTGGGGTCAGGTTCTGAAAAACAGACTGAACTGATAAACTGTCTATGTTTGGCCCACTTCTTTTTTTTTTTCAAAAGCCCTTTCAAATCTTCTTATGAAAAGATTCACACCCAAGATTACAGTGTACATCACTCTAAAAATTAGAGCTTTTACATGCTCCTGGAAATCCAAAACTTTCTTACCATTTATCAAATTGTTTACAAACATTTTCATGTTGTTTTTTTTTGTAAGGCAAGCTGGCAACTTTTGTGGACATATGTAGGCTCACTATTGCACATGATAGTGGTAACCTTTACATTTAAGCTATACACATGTTTTATACTTTAGAAACATAGGCCAATAACCACTGCAGACCCAGAAAATTTACACCAACCTTAGCCCTTAACCTCAGAGGTCAGAACTACTGAAAATTTAGAGGCTAAAAAGTGCATCATATTAACCTTCACTCTAAACCAGACGCGTGTTTCATAGGCCAGAAGCCAGTACAGCACTAGCAGGACACCAGGGTTGACAAAATGCCACCACCTGACGTCACTGTAGAATTCCATGCTGTACACTTTGCTGCAGTCAGTCTTAATCACACCCGTCAGGCCCAGCAACCTGAAAACGTTCATTAATTATTGTAATTATACCGTTAACATTTTTTGCACATTGTTGAAATCACAAAACAAAGAATGCCTAATGCACACAGCAATCACAGAAAGTATGGAAGTTACCTGTAACTTTTCCGTACACTGTTGAATTTTTTAAATAGTTTAAACTGTCTCATGTAGATGCAACAGCAGAAACTGTGCATATTACCTAGCAGTAAGGCTGTCCTTGTTCAACACCTCCTGGAAGAACTGGAACTGGTACAGGTGGAGGACGAGAATGTGGGCACCAGTATAGACCAGCAGAACAATGCGAAAGCGAGCAAATCCCACACCCAAATTCGTGTAGCAGGCCCACATCACAGCTATCGTCAAGAGCGTTATGAAATACACTGATGACAGCACCTGAAATGCAGACCAAAACCAAACACTACAGAGTAAAATCTTCAGTAATAATCACTCAAATGTTGACATTCAACAAAGGAAAAATTTATTATATTCTGAGTAATTTACTTGTTGTCTGATTTAAATCGTTTTATAGGTATTAGTTTTTCACTTTCAATAGTGACGCACAGTTCTTTTGTGTTATTTATTTCGAACTCGTAATGTTCTTGGTTGAGACCTATGTGTATTATTTTTGGGATTATTTTTCCTCGTGTCTGTTACCTTTTTAATATTATCGATTTGTTTATCAACATATACCTGCTGACAAAATATTCCAGTTACACTATCCCCACCCAATCCCATACTGTACCAGTAGAACTTTGAAGGCACTGCGAATGTAGAACTGTAATATAATATATTGTAATGTAATATTATAATACATACTGAAGGAATCATAATGGAGCAAGCAGCCAAGCACAGGCCACAGAAGAACTCCCAACGTAATCCAAGAGAGAGATCAAGCGTCGTCTTCTCTTTTGCTGGGCCTGCTGGATGGATAGTGAATCTCGGTCGTTCAGGTTGTTGCGTTTGATCATTTTGCTGCAGATCACCAGTACCAAAATGGATAACAGCCACACCACCACGTCAGGCATGATGAGACGAAAAGCATGCTTGATCGGTACACTGTCCAGTCTGAGTGAATAAAAAGAAAACCACAGTGATCATCACACATTCTGTCGAAAAGAATCTCCTTAAAACGCACGCTTTAGATATTATATAATTTATAAATCCATGAATTTGTTTGTTTATACTCCTATTGGTGAAGAAACAGAAACTCCGATGGTATGGCCACATGACCAGAGCATCAGGCCTTTCAAAGACTATCCTGCAAGGCACGGTGCCAGGAGGCAGAAGAAGAGGGAGACAGAAAAAAAAAGGTAGGAGGGCAACATTCGAGAATGGACTGGCTTGACACTGAGCGATGCCATGAGGGTTGCTGAGGAAAGACTTCAGACTTCAGACTTCAGAACTTTATTTTAAAAGGTTAAGATTTTAGGCATGAGCCTATTCTTACAATTAGACCTTTTATAATAAGATAAAGATAGCATCAAAATGTACTATACCATTATAAAATAATTATCCGAGTTATGGGATTGGATAGGATACGCCTATTAATAGTATGATTCTAAAAATAGCACTGCAGCAAAAGTGTGTATAGCAGGCACATCAACAACAACAAAAATATGCTAACATTCAAAGCTTAGTGGTTGGATTGAGCAATAATTGTCCATATATATCAGCTTATAATGAAAACTACACAGAAAGTGTGATACTTCACTTCATCTAAATTGAAAGGTCAACTTCAATCCCCCTCCTTTCCTCCCCCTCTCTCCCTCAACAGAAAGCAAAATTTATTTGTAATGATTTTATAGACAACAGTGTATAATGATTATCTGTATGCACTTTTGCACTTGAACACTGGAGACTGTTTTGTAGGGCTGGACGGTTTTACCGATACGTAACTGTATTCAGGTTCGGAAACGCGACGGTACGGTATACCGGTGCGGGTGTCCAAGGTACGGTTTACTGGGAAATCTCGACGACACATAATGAGATAGTAAGCGACATCTTGTCCGCCCAGAGAGTGAGTCTAAAGCCCAAACACGTGGATAGGCAGTTGTTCTTGAAAAAGAACTTATAAGAACAGCAGCTTATCCACGTGTTTGAGCACGGTACCAGTCGCCAATCCTTCTGAACTCTTAAAGTTCTTAAAGACCTTTCCCGTTGAATGTTTTTTATTTTATTTTGATTTTGTGGTTTAAAGTTTGCTGATGTTCTAAACAGTGATTTATCATAATTTGTTATTACTGTGCAGTCATTAAAGCAGCCAATAACATAGCACTAACACATAATGAGGTCATGTCACAATGGAGATCCATTATCAAGTAGTAGTAGTAGTATATTTTATTAACGTCTGCTAAAACCAAAGGTCATTCTAGACGAACCAATTGTGACATGACCTCATTATGTGTTAGTGCTATGTTATTGGCTGATTCATTGACTGCACAGTAATAACAGTCCCTAAGGTGTGGGTTGTAACAGCTGTGCTAGATGTGCTGGCACATGGCGATATTTGATAGTTTAAAAACTCTCTCCTAGCTTAAACTAACTGCATGTCACATGATCGCTTGTATTATGTCGTGTATTACACTTTCTTTGGCAGTGTGTATGAATGAACTAGTAAAAGATTATTAGAGAGATTTTTTTTTTTTCTTTTTCTGGAGATGAAATGAATATGTACAAAACAAAAAGAAGTTCATTGAATGGTTAATCTTTTTGAATATTTCAATTTCTGTCATCAAGAAGACAGAAATTGAAATATTCAAAAAGAGTGACCATTCAATGAACTTCTTCTTTGTTATTTTTGCCTGTAACAATGAACTTCCTTTTACCCTTGTCTGTAACAATGAACATCTATTTTTTTAGCCCATGTCTGTAGTGTAACAATGAACATCTATTTTTTTAACCCTGGTCTGGAACAACAATGAAATATCTAGAAATACTTTGAAAAGATCCTGAATCAGAATGAGCAAAATGTCAGTACATCATGCGCCATTTCTTAAGAACCACTTAAATGATTTAGATCATGAGGTATTATCGTTTTCTAAACACATTTTGTGCAGTGCCCTAAAATTGTAGTATTGGCTAAATACATCTTGATAAAATTTAGCTCAATGTGTTTTTATTTTGCTTATTTAAAATAAAACTGAGGCAGAAGCACCCCATGACAATTAACACTTTTGAAAATGCTGGTTTTCAGCTATGTATGCAGGTGTGTGGAAATACATTTGAATGGTTTGCCATCCGGTTTTATACCTGCCTGAAACAATAAACTTTTTTTTTACCCTTGCCTAAGAAATAATGTTAGGAAATTTGAGAGCAAGGGTAAAATTAGCAGCAATGAGCATGCTATTATAAAAGGATATTAATAAAAGAAAAGACCCCTGTCATTCCTTCACTAGTGTAAAGAGTGACATGAAGAAAACAAAAAAGCCATGACAGCAGTGGCTTAACAAGGTATATTATATTGTTAAGTTCTTCAGGACTAGGTCAAGTCTCAGGGCTTCTTAGAGTTTTTGTTTCTGATGTGGAATTATAGTGTCCAATTTGTTTTGCTGTTCTTCAGGGATCTTACCCTTTCCCAAAATGTTTAAAAAATGTTGTTACCTTTTACAAACATGTAATGGTTGTTTGTTCCAGAGTAGTGCAATTCTATGATTAAAACAATGCTTTCATTTGTTAAGATAACAGTGTTGTATAAAAACGCTTTCCAATGAAAAGGCGCCAAATACTCTGAAAATATTACCTCTGAAACCCAATCGAACGTGCCAGCCTCTCACTGGCTGAACCTGAAACAAATTTCGACAAATTAAATACTGTATTCTGCAATCAGGGTAGAATGAAACAGATTCTTGAGGTTGGTAGCGATGGGTAAGGCGGGCCCGCGAACTTAAGAGAACAAAGGACAGGTGCCAGCACTTCTTAGTTTGGAGTGGCTTTAATCACAGGCTGTGAAGTCCGTAGGCCTCGCCTCAATTACATACTATACATATAGTATGTAATTGAGGCGATGCCTACGGACTTCACAGCCTGTGCTTTAATCTAGTGCCTTCCTTTACATTTAAACTCATGTTTAGCAAATAAGTTGCAAGCTGGAGGGAACAATGATGCTGTTACAAACTTCAATCAATGTAATTAAATTCTTGCATTTTAAAGCTAAATATTCTAAAAGTAAATCTATATCCGATGGCGATGAGTATGATAATGAAATCAACTTCGATCTGTAAAGCACAAAAATGAATTAGATTTAAAGCATCTATACATAAATACACAAGGTTTTATGTCTTTCTGTATTTGTATGTGTGCTTGCATGCTCGATACAGCTAAGACAACACAGTGTGAAAAATTCTTAAATGTATTGTATTGATTCAAAACGAGCGTGGGTAATAACAACCACCTGCCATGACGTCATGCCTACCTCTATTCCTTACTTCTAAGCTGAAGAGTACCCTTTCCGGGAGGGCCGTTCACTATAGCAAAAACCGAAAGTAGATAATTATTCATTACGCAATGGGACGTGGTATGGCATGCAATTATCATTTTATTTCCATTTATTTTCAGCTGCTTATTGTGACTGCCATCCCTGTGATATAGCACTATTCATAATAACAGCTGCTCATGCTCAATATACTCACCCTTGTACGGCAAACTACAAAATTCTTTCCATTCGTCCTTACCCATACCAAGTGTAACAGTTATGTCAAAGTTTAGTTTCACAAAGAAGGAACATAACTCCCGGACAAGCGAATCCGAAACTTGCCATCGCCACGAAGCGATCATCGCACTGATCTAAAAGAACTCAACAATAAAAATAGGCCTAAATCTACTGCACTACTGCTTCGTATCTTGTTAAACTCTGGTCAGGTCAAATTTTGTCTTGTATATCCTTTCTTGAATAACAAACGATAGCATGTTCATCGGCAGTCTTTTTTTTATATCGGGCTTTAGCTAGGGCTACTAGGGGGGAAAGAAGAAGAGAGAGAGTACCAGCTGGATCTATGTTTATGCAGTATGCTGTCTGTCATTGCCGCCTTTGATTTAAAAAAAAAAAACACACAAAAAACCAGCGTATTTTTATGCTGGATTTTTTTGCCATCTGGATGAACTTTTTGGAATGCTAGACAATCAATTTTGGTCACCAAGTTTGGTCTCAGTCGCTTGTCATCACTCTTCCCAAAAAAGGTAACCTTCAGGAGTGTGAAAATTACCGCACCATCAGCCTCATCAGCCATCCCAGCAAGGTCCTCCTGAAAATAATACTCAACAGGTTGAAACCACAAGCTGAACAAATCATAGCTGAAGAACAAGCAGGATTCATGGCAGGGCGAAGTACCACTGAACAGATTTTCAACCTCAGAATAATCTGTGAGAAATACCTACAGCACCAACAACATCTATATCATGTGTTCATAGACTTCAAAAGGCATTTGACCGAGTCTGGCATGCAGCTCTATGGGCAACCATGAAAGTGTACAACATCAGCCCTAAAAATTAGAAGTCATCAAAAGCCTGTATGACAAGGCTACCAGTGCAGTCCTCCATAACAGCGTCATCGGGAACTGGTTCAGAACAACAATCGGTGTGCGTCAAGGATGCCTACTCTCTCCAACACTCTTCAACATCTTCCTAGAGCGCATCATGTCAGATGCTCTTGCAGATCACGAAGGCACAGTCAGCATAGGGGGCAGAGCAATCTCCAATCTTCGTTTTGCGGATGATATTGATGGATTGGCTGGAGAGGAACAAGAACTTGAACAGCTTGTACAGAGGCTTGACACCACCTCCAGAGCTTATGGAATGGAAATAAGTGCAGAGAAGACCAAAATGATGACCAACAACACCAATGGCATCAACACGGACATCAAAGTACAAGGCCAATCCCTCAACACAGTGCACAGCTTCAAATATTTAGGAGCCATTGTGTCAGACAATGGGTCTCGACAGGAAGTCCTCTCCAGGATCGCACAAACAACTGCTGCCCTGACAAGGTTGAAGCCCATTTGGAAAGACAGAACCATCAGTCTACATTCCAAAGTAAGACTGCTGCGCTCTCTGGTCATCTCCATCTTCCTATATGCTTGCGAAGCATGGACCCTCACAGCAGATCTCCAACGAAGAATACAAAGCATGGAGATGAGGTGCTACAGAAGACTTCTGTGCATTTCCTATACCCAACACATCACCAACGACGAAGTCCGACAGACCATCACACAAGCCATTGGACAACACGATGACCTGCTCACAGTGGTGAAGAAACGGAAACTCCGATGATATGGCCACGTCACCAGATCATCAGGCCTTGCAAAGACCATTCTGCAAGGCACAGTGCAAGGAGGTAGAAGAAGGGGGAGACCGAAAAAGAGGTGGGAGGACAACATTCGAGAATGGACTGGTTTGACACTGAGCGAAGTCATGAGGGCTGCTGAGGACAGAGAAAGATGGAGTATGCTGGTTAAACGATCATCTGTGGTGCCCCTACGACCTTCGGGTTATGGGACAGGATAGGATAGGATTGGAAGTTTGGTCTCATGCTTCGTCATTCTGAAACACATCTACATACATCTGATCTATATACAAACCATTTGTTTGCACTTGTATTCTTGTACATTATTTTATTACCCAAAGGGATCATTTCCTTATTGTTTCACAAGCATCTGTGCCACGGGCGCTTGTATCTGGACACGCGAGCGCCTATACCTGTGAGGCTGTGACGCGTCTCCCTTTGGTTATCTAGGGAGACGCGTCACAGGCATGCATACCAAAGGGAGACCCGTCACAGGCATAGGCGCTCGCGTGTCCAGATACAAGTGTATTATAGATAACCAAAGGGAGACGCGTCACAGGCATAGGCGCTCGCGTGTCCATACAAGCGCCTGTGATCTGTGCGTAGTTACTGCATAGTTGGGTCATTTAATTTAAAAAGCGACCAATTAGCAGCATTCGACACTCGAGGTTTGTTTACTTGTCGCTATGCATCGGATTGCATCTGAGTTTTCTAGCAGGATGAGCTTGGCGCTTTGCGCGGAATGCCATTATTATTAGCTATGTGATTTCGGAATTATCCTTCTTTTAACCCAAATGAACGTACCTGTCAAAAGACTTGCTAGTGCGGAAGATACAAATTCTTACTCTTACAAGGAGCGACCTGTAGATAGATGGGCTAAGCTACCTCTATCCACAAAAGATTTAAAACCGATTAAGACTAATCAATCACGGACTTGGTTACATACAAAAATTCACTTTTGTTGAATTAAAGTATCATCATGCGGCTCACTTTAAAGAAATGATTTTTTACTAATCAAATGACTAGTTTAATTTCTCCAACGGAAAGAGATCTCGTTGGACACAACAATTCCCAAGATAAATACACCAGTCGTATGTATGTGATTAACGTCTAGTTTATATGTTCAACACAAACAGATTAACATGTATTAAGTTTTCTATATGTTTTGATGGTGGGGATATTGTTTTTTAGTTTCTTTTTTGTTGTCAAGCATTTGTTTTTTGTCTTTTTGGTAATGAGAGGAATAGTAGTTATTATTTATTTGAGTGTTTGAAGGTTGGTGGTCACTCGTATCTGAGGAATATTTGTAGATGGGTCTTGTTGGCTCTTCACGGACCTTCTGATCCACTCTTTTTCGTCATAGTATGACTACGCAGGGAGTGATGAAAGTATTAATCCTCTGGAGGAATATGAATCTTAGTTATTATTTTGGGTTGGGATTATTTTTGGTCAGTTCTACTCAGTGTTTAGGAGATCTTGTCTAGATTTGGTGTTATCTTTTAATGTAGTTTAAATATGGAGTTATGTATTAAATGTTATTGAAGGGAATTTTTTTTGTAGGTGGTAGTCTCTAGTCATTCAAGGAGATCTGTATTTATAACTCTGTGTGGATGTTCTGAAGGATTAGATTTGGAGTGTATGATTCAGGTCTTTAAGTTTTGTTATGGGAGTGACTATTGTTAGTTTAATTTTAGTAGAGAAGAAGGGAAAGGTGTAGATTTTAGTGGTGAGGATGTGAATGAGGGGTGAATTGGGTATGTTTGTATAAGGACTATTGTATTTAGATTATGAGAATGTAAGTGTACTTTACTTCTATTAGGTATATCTCTGCTAGGAAGTTAGATGTTGGGTTGCATACAGTCTTGGACATGAGCATCAGGGCTAATTTGTAAGTGGATGATGGAGTGGAATGCACAGATGAACTCGGTTTATACTCATCCAGGAGTAGGAAACAGTAATTCTTTCCATACACAACACAATGGCCCAGAAAGGGCTCGAACCCGGGACGTTCAGATCCGCAAGCCAAAGCACTACCATTACTGGGCATTAGAAACCAAGAATGTTAATTTAACATCTGCTAACCTTCCCTTTAGAGAGCTGGTAAATTAACGTCAGGTTTTGTTCCATACTATCTTTTTATTTCTAAGCTGAGTTACCACATCTTTGTCGTCAACATTTCTGATATTACACTTTTTCAGTGTGTCAAGCCTATTTATAACACATCTCTGTTTTAGTGTAAAGAATAACTAGCAAGAAGTCTAACATAATTTAAAACTGTCACTTACAGTTCTGGAGCATGTATCCATAGGGCTTATCGTCAGTGGCAATGGCCACCAGTGTAATGTGAAACGTTGCATGGGCCGTCACGATCAGTGAAGTCAATGCTATCAACACTTTCAGGAAGATGCCTGTGGAGCCTAAAACAACCACAAGAAAACAATGTGTGACCAGAAATAACAACTACAAGAAAACAGGGTGTGAATCAGTGCTGTTTCTATTGAAACCCAAATGGACGCATTTTGTTTGGAAGCATCTTGTTAACCCTTGTCACTTTCCAACATCTCCCAAAGATTTCAACAAAACCCATACACAACAAAGTCGGTTATTTTGTTTTAAATACTGTACCCCATTCTCAGGTGTATTTTCTAAAAGAAATCAGAGAATACGTGGATATATCAGTGAACAATAAGTTCGTAGTTAACTCATTCAGGACTGATGGGAGTGATGAAATTGTTTGGAAAACTTAGTTTTTTTTAATTATATTCAAATCACTATGCGTTGTCTGATCAGCCAGGGTGTATTAAGAGAGTGGGCTCTCGGGTAACATTTATTGACCCTGTGAACTTGGCCTTGAAGTAAGGTAATTCAATCACTGATAATTTTCGGGCTCATGGCTATACACCATCCTACCGGGTTTTAGGCTGATAGATCAACTCAACGTTATGAATTGATTGGCAGACATTGTTTTGGCTATCATTTCTGGACAAGATTCCAGCAGTCTGTTGACTAAGGCGAAATATTACGACTGTTACATGTACACGTTTTCATCAATAGTTGATTCAGCCCCGATGCTTGAATCTTGATATATGTAACTCGAAGTCGTTTATCCACGCAGCATGATCACTCAGCTCCACGGTAGAAGTCATCTTATACAGTTTTTCAACTTTATTCAGCAAACACCAACAACTGCATACAAAACTCCCAAAATAACTTTTTCAAGCAGACAGTGCATTACTTATACTGCCTCTCTGCAATCCAGTAAACTTTAGAACATTCCAGTGTTAAACCCTATCAAAATAAACTCATCACCGGAAATGTCTTACAACAAAGAACATTCTTCAGTTTAGAAGAATTGCCTAGCTATTACCAGATAAGTCTGGAATTTTCGATCGATAATAAACAAGTAATTTTAGAAAATTATCAACGACACTACAACAATAATGACAGACGAAAAATTATCAACATTATACAAAGCTTTTTCGAGCAACAGCCCAGAATCAAATCAAAAGTAAATACACGCTCTCATTGCAAAATAAAACGTTCGGAACTATCGTGCGCGTCTCAATCGTAACAACGACGCGGAACTAACTCACTCTCTCTCTCTCTCTCTCTCTCTCTCTCTCTCTCTCTCTCTCTCTCTCTCTCTCTCTCTCTCTCTCTCTCTCGTCAATAATGGTATGGCCTCCTCCATAGCATTCAAGAATTACATATAGTTGACAGTGAAACAAAACGACAGAGACAGAGAAAGACAGGGACAGAGAGGAACAAAGAGAGAAAGTTGTAAATTTAAAAGTGTACATTTTAAGCTTATTTTTAATATTTACTTTGCAGGAGAGAGAGAGAGAGGGAGAGAGAGAGACAGACAGACAGACAGAGACAGAGAGATACAGAGAGAGAGAAAAGGGGAGAGAAAGAGAGTTTTAAATTTAAGTGTGTACATTTTAAGCTTTTTTTTTTTTTAAAGTAAATATTTACTAACTTATACTTAACATGGTTTAGTTGTGTGGAGGCGTCACTGTGAGTGTGCTTAGAGAGAGACAGGGACCGAGAGGAACAAAGATAAAAAGTTGTAAATTTAAAAGTGTACATTTTAAGCTTATTTTTAATATTTACTTTGCAGCAGAGAAAGAGAAAAAAAAGAGAAAGAGAATTTTAAATTTAAGTGTGTACATTTTAAGCTTATTTTAAAAAATATTTACTAACTTATACTTAACATGGTTTAGTTGTGTGGAGGTGTCACTGTGAATGTGCGTACTGAACTAAAAGAACAACAAATGATTGTGTGGTCATTCATTTATTCATGTTTAGCCGAATGACAGTTCAGAAAATTAGTGTACTGACCAGAGCCTTTTTTTTCTTTTTAAGAAAATGCACTTATTGACTGGAAATTTTAGTCATTACATGTAATGGCTAGTGGTCACAGTCTAAACACAAATTGACTGCTCTTTTTTTTAATAGACAATACACGTTTTGACTGAATACACAGATTGCCGGTAACACATATTATATAGGCATCAAACTGTGCACGCAAGCACCTCAACATCGAGCATGCAGGTTGTACAGTACAGCATACCACAAGGGTCGGTATTAGGCGCTGTGCTCTTCACAATATATAAACGATCTTCCTCTTCATATTAAGAATTCATGTGAACTCGTTGCAGATGACACTAACATACATTCTAGCAACATCAATTTAAGTCATGTATTAGAATCACTGCATTAAAGTTTAAACAAGTTGACTAATGGACTTAGTTAAATCATATGTTAATTAACCCCCCCCCAAAAAAAACAAAAGCATGATAATAAGAACTAGACAAAAATGCCAGAATATTGTCCTCCCACCTCATTTTATGTCTCCCTCTTCTTCATCCTTGCACCGTCCCTTGCAGGATGGTCTTTGCAAGGCCTGATGCCCTAATGACGTGGCTATACCATCGGAGTTTCCGTTTCTTCACCACTGTGAGCAGGTCATTGTGTTGTCAAATGGCTTGCGTGATGGTCTGTCGGACTCTGTTGTTGGTGATGAGCTGGGAAATGCCCAGAAGTCTTCTGTAGCACCTCATCTCCATGCTTTGTATTCCTCTTTGTAGATCTGCTGTGAGGGTCCATGTTTCGCAAGCATATAGGAAGATGGAGATGACACGGGAGCGCAGCAGCCTGACCTTTGAAGACCAATGGTCCTGTCTTTCCAAATGGGCTTCAACCTTGGCAGGGCAGCAGTTGTTTGTGCAATCCGGAGAGGATTTCATGTCGGGACCCATTGTCTGATGCAATGGCTCCTAAATATTTGAAGCTATGCACTGTGTTGAGGGACTGGCCTTGAACTGATGTCTATGTTGATGCCATTGGTGTTGTTGGTCATCATTTTGGTCTTCTCTGCACTTATTTCCATTCCATAGGCTCTGGATATGGTGTCAAGCCTCTGTACCAGCTGTTCAAGTTCTTGTTCCTCTCCTGCCAATCCATCAAAACGGAGGTTGGAGATTGCTCTACCTCCTATGCAGACTGTGCCTTCGTGATCTGCATGGGCATCTGAAATGATGCGCTCTAGGAAGATGATGAAGAATGTTGCAGAGAGTAGACATCCTTGACGCACACGATTGTTGTTCTGAACCAGTTTCTGATGGCGCTGTTGTGGAGGACTGCACTGGGTAGCCTTGTAATACAGGCTTTTGATGACTTCAATAATGTTAAGGCACATATTCAGTCAGCCATTGATTACGCATCTACCTTATGGGATTCAGCCAATGATAATACAATTAAACAATTTATTAGATTACACAAATGTGCTCCTAAAGTATATGGAGTCCTATTAAAGAAAGTAACCCTTTCTGAGTTGGACTACATAAACCAGTGATGTCCCGAGGCCTCGGACATCGGTCATGGTCCGATTCGTTTGGAAAATGACCGAATGCAAACACCTGTGTCCCGTCAAATGTCCGATTCTATTGCGAAATTAGCGGTCATGGTCCGATAGTATTATGACTAGAACGGTCACTGCAAGAAACATCTGTACAAACTGGAGTGTCAAAGCCGTTAAAACGAGTTTGAATAGTGGACAATGCTAGACTATTATCACTCTTTAGTACATTCCGTCGAACAACAAAAGGGCCGCAACTCTCGACACTTTTGAAAGGGAAATAACCTACACCATACTTCCTCTGCAACGATCTTAAAGAAGCACTATTAATCGGTTCGCTTCACAATCTGAATGTCCTATTGCTTTTATGGACATGATGTCCGATTAGTTTTATGATTTAGGACATTTTGTCCTATTGCCCTCTAATCCTAGGAACACCACTGATAAACTTAGGGATTCTTCCTCTAAAAGCAAGGCTGACTCATAATGTAGCAGTCTCTGGAAGTCTCTCCCTAACTTCCTGAGACAAACTACCATAATGAATATTTTCAAGAGCAAATATGCTTCTCATTTTATGAAGTCAACATAAATGTTGCCTTCACTGTACAACAGTACATGTAAGAAAATAAGAATTATATTTTTCTTTCTATAAACTCGCTTTGCTACTGATGGTTTTATGCAATGTATATTGTTTCGTTTAATTAGTTTGAAAATAATGTATATGTGTTAGTTAATGTGTATAATGTCCTCTAAGCTTAGTTGCTTATAAACCAGTATATCATTTTAATGTTGTTTTTATGTGTGTAGTTTCAATAGACTAGACCTGTTGTAGGGCGAAGGCAAGATGTAAAAAAGCAGGTCACTGCTTATTCCACTACCTTCGTTAAATAATTATCTGATCTTATCCTCTCTCTGTCTCTGTCTCTGTCTGTCTCTGTCTCTCTCTCTCTCTCTCTCTCTCTCTCTCTCTCTCTCTCTCTCTCTCTCTCTCTCTCTCTCTGAGTTCCAAATATTAACCGGGTCAAATATACACGTAGATATAAATGTAAAAATCCTCGTATGCTTGCTTAACTCAATATAATAAATCTAACTATTCCCCACCCCACTCCCACCCCTCTCTCTCTCTCTCTCTCTCTCTCTCTCTCTCTCTCTCTCTCTCTCTCTAAGTTCCAAATAGTAGGCTGCTCAAATATACACGTAGATACTCATGTTCCATCTCCAGGAACAAAACGCTGCATGATAAAGCTATTTCTATACACCACAGCTGGCAAAACATCTGGGCATTCGCCAATATCGGCGTAATGCATCATATTCAGGAACTAGTAATCCCACTAAAGATCTGTATTAAATGAATATTGCTAAACCACTGCAGTCCAAGCCATGCAGCGTGGCTGAGACTTTGAGGCACCCTCCTTAGGCCTCAAAAGCTCACTAATGCCGTATGCAGTGCAGGCAATATTAAAAAAAATATATTAATAATAATAAGAGCAAGGTAAATGGTTACTTTTAAACTGTACAACTAATTTGTATGAAATAACTCAACTCGTGTCCCCTTTCAACATTCAAGTAAGCACTGTAAATAGCTGAGTAGGAGTTGAATGGGAATAGTTCGCATTCCTAGATCCATCCCACCCAAACACTAGATTTACACTATTACCAACACAAGCTGTACAATGAACGAAGGATGTTTTAAAACACTCTCGCCACGATGTGCTGGCACTAATTACTCCTATAACAATAGCACTACCAAAATCAGTCTTTCACCCAACAACAGAAAATTTACATAAATTTGCAAATGAATGACGTGAAATAAAACCTTCATTGTAGTATCAGCAAGCAACAGCGTCAATGACCAATTTATTATCTAACAAATACCTTTTATTCATGTCAGCAAGTGAAATTGTCTATGAAGGATTAATTTATTTCTGTTTATTCGCCGATTCAGTTATATGATTTCTTATTTATTTATTCGCTGATTCCGTTACTGTGCATGCTGTATTATTATTGGTACAATGACTCAGAGGAAACATTCACTTGCATGATTTTAGCATCAAAGCCGCATTATCCCCCTATCTATGGGCTGGTATAAGAAATCATGTTGGCATATCATCTATATAAAATACCAGTTAATGCACTTTATGTGATAGAATCAGAGGCTCTGAGACCCACACAAATGACAAGTTGAACAGCTCTGAGGCGTATGCCGGACGGTCTATAACACTCAGGGTGCAATTTATGCAAGCCACTATTTTCCATCAAACATCTGCTCCTCCACTTCCCCCTTCCTAAGTTAAACCAAAGAATATATTCCCCCTATCCATATCCATATCCTATCCCGTAACTCGGAGGTCGTAGGGGCACCACAGATCGTTTAACCAGCGTACTCCATCTTTTCCTGTCCTCAGCAACCCTGATTGTTTCGCTCAGTGTCAAACCAGTCCATTCTCGAATGTTGTCCTCCCACCTCTTTTTCGGTCTCCCTCTTCTTTCTACCTCCTTGCACTGTGCCTTGCAGGATGGTCTATGCAAGACCTGATGATCTGGTGACGTGGCCATACCATCGGAGTTTCCGTTTTTTCACCACTGTGAGCAGGTCATCGTGTTGTCCAATGGCTTGTGTGATTGTCGGACTTCGTCGTTGGTAATGTGCTGGGTATAGGAAATGCCCAGAAGTCTTCTGTAGCACCTCATCTCCATGCTTTGTGTTCTTCGTTGGAGATCTGCAGTGAGGGTCCATGTTTTGCAAGCGTATATGAAGATGGAGATGGCAAGAGAGCGCAGCAGTCTTACTTTGGAATGTAGACTGATGGTCCTGTCTTTCCAAATTGGCTTCAACCTCGCCAGGGCGGCAGATGTTTGTGTGATCCTGGAGAGGACTTCCTGTCGGGACCCATTGTCTGCTACAATGGCTTCTAAATATTTGAAGCTATGCACTGTGTTGAGGGATTGGCCTTGGACTTTTATGTCCATGTTGATGCCATTGGTGTTGTTGGTCATCGTTTTGGTCTTCTCGCACTTATTTCCATTCCATAAGCTCTGGAGGTGATGTCAAGCCTCTGTACCAGCTGTTCAAGTTCTTGTTCCTCTCCAGCCAATCCATCAATGTCATCCGCACAACGAAGGTTGGAGATTGCTCTTCCCCCTATGCTGACTGCGCCTTCGTGATCTGCAAGTGCATCTGACATGATGCGCTCTAGGAAGATGTTGAAGAGTGTTGGAGAGAGTAGGCAACCCTGACGCACACCGATTGTTGTTCTGAACCAGTTTCCGATGGCGCTGTTGTGGAGGACTGCACTGGTAGCCTTGTCATACAGGCTTTTGATGACTTCAATAATTTTAGGGCTGATGTTGTACACTCTCATTGTTGCCCACAGAGCTGCATGCCAGACTCGGTCAAACGCCTTTTTGAAGTCTACGAACAAATGATATAGATGTTGGTGCTGTAGGTATTTCTCACAGATTATTCTGAGGTTGAAAATCTGTTCAATGGTACTTCTCCCTGCCCTGAATCCTGCTTGTTCTTCAGCTATGATTTGTTCAGCTTGGGGTTTCAACCTGTTGAGTATTGTTTTCAGGAGCTATATAAAACCTGTACAAATGAACTATTAACTCAGTGTTCCCAAAGCAGATTTCCTTTCAAAGTTGATAGTATCACATTGTCTTATACTTTGAAGGTAAGGTGAAAGTCTTTCTGGAATACTTTACTTTCAGTGTAAGGCAGTGCAATATTAGTGAGGTTGCAAAACTACGAACGAATGCAATGTACGGCAACGAGACGACAATTACATCATTTCATCGTTGTAAGTACTCGGCACTCGTAGTTTGAGCGTCGTCACGACGTCAAATTCTACCAAGGGGTCGTCGTGGGCACAACGAGTGAAAACAAGGTTTTCGTTTGGTTCAATCAATGCCAGTGAAATTCGCGGAAATTTACAGAGAATTGTGAGAAATGACAATTTTACTGTCACTAACTCAGTAAAAATTGTGTCCGTAACACAAGCTGTTTTATTCATGAAGGAGTTGAGTGAATGTACTCGAGATAGAACGCTTCCTGCTTTTTTGTGATGGCGATTTTGAAGCAGGCAATGAACGCTGACTTCCATAAACAAATTCTCAGCCAATACTACTGCAATGGGTTAAATCTTTTGTGACGTTATTTAAAAAAAAAAAAAAAAAAAAAAAAAAAACCACGAAGTATCGTCTGTAATTCTGACGTCATTTTCATGACGAAATTATTTTTAACTTTACCGAGAATCATTTTGTGTACCCCGTTGGGGTGCCGGGGGTTTAGTATAAATAGTATCCCCACCAAAGAGCATAGATTAATCTATGCTCTTTGTCCCCACTTTCTGGAAATTTAGTGCTTTAAATTCCCACTGTCACCGTCTTTCTCATTTGTTCTTTCTCATTCCTGCTCTGTTCTATCAATCTGCTATACTATCTTCTTCTTCGCTAGACCAGTCACCTACCTTTTTTCTTGAAAACTCTTCAGGGACAAGACTCCTTATTTGTGTGTGAGGTCTGTTGGATCTGCTTGGGAATATTGGACGCTTTTTGCCAGGTGGTCACTAGGGCTTCCTATGATGTTATTATTTAGCAATGTAGGCATTTTATATGTATGTGTTTTGTTGATAATTTATAATGATGTTTGTATTCTGTTTTTTGTAAACGGGGGTTCGATAAGTACAGCCTCAGCGTCCCTTGCGTGGGATGTCTTTATTGTAAAGTGACTGGCTGGTGGAGGGCGTTCAGTTTTACCACTAGGGTTGTTTCAGCAGATCTTTTATGCGGATCGGGGGTTGTCCGGTCCTGATTTGGCTCGGAAGAGTCCGCTGGACCTAAAGCAATAACCATGTAATGTCATGTAATCATTTTGTGGTCGGTCATAGCAAGGATCTTACATTATCATGGTCATAGGGAGCAAGAAGAGAAAATGCAAAAATGGACAAAACTCAGCATCTTGTTATTTTAGGCGAATTGTTGCTAGAATGGCCATCGCTCTGTCGGCGATGATGGTAAAACCTTATTTTGTGAACATACAGGCGTGAAAAGTACCAATATATTATGCTGTGTCTTATTTGTTCTACCTTTGATTCGGATCAGCGTGTTTCCGAAATAGAAAAATAGGGATTCAAAAACGATAACGCTGTTAGTTCTTTTGTGCACGATCATCCAGTGCTCGAAAACGCTCTCTCTTTCTAGTATATTGGTTAAACTCCGTATACACTTCTCCAACTCCCTTCACCACCCTCCTCCCTCCCCCAACATCTCTCTCTCTCTCTCTCTCTCTCTCTCTCTCTCTCTCTCTCTCTCTCTCTCTCTCTCTCTCTCTCTCTCTCTCTCTCTCTCTCTCTCTCTCTCTTCTCTCTCCTCTCTCTCTCTCTCTCTCTCTCTTCTCTCTACACCCCTCTCTCTCTCTCTCTCTATCAAATTATTGTATCTCTCTCCCTCTCTCTCTCTCTCTCCCCCCCCCCCCCTCTCTCTCCCTCCCCTCCCCCTCTCTCTCTCTCTTCTCTCTGTCTTTTCTCTCTCTCTTACCTATTCTTCTCCTCTTGTCTCTCTCTCTCTCTCTCTCCTCCTCTCTCTCTCTCTCTCTCTATGTCGTAAATAATTGACAACGTCAGCAAAGAATGTAAGTACGTTCTCCATCAAAACCGTTGGCTTTTTTCTACACCACGCTTCTCTCAACTTATTGTATGTCGCCAATGTCATGTTCTCTCAACATCCCCCCTCCCCTCCTCCTGTCTCCCCATCTCGTATGTTACACAGTCGGTCAGATTGATCATTTTGCGGCCATAGCTTGTATCCTAACCTATGTAACTCAAAGGTCGTTGGTACATCATCTGATGTTCGTTTGACAAGCGTATCTTTCAGTGTTCTCAGCAATAGCTTCGTTCAGTGTCAAACCAGTCCATTCTCGAATGTTGTCCTACCACCTCTTTTTCTGTCTCCCTCTTCTTCTGCCTCCTTGTAATGCAGGATTTTTTTTTCAAGGCCTGATGCTCTAATGACGTGGCATAGCTTGTATTAGGGTAGTTTATGTATAGTATAGCTTGTATCATTGTAGTTTATGAATTAGTCAGATTCATTCTACAGAAATAGTCTGCATGCAGGTCGGCTGCTTTTTTCTACTTCGTCTAAAAATAATTAGGATCTAAAACACAGAGAGGGATGCTAATACAATCCACATTATTTTACCAACGACCTAGTGTGCGTGCGTTACTACATGTAATACAGGGACGGCTGGGGCTGTGTGTTTGTGGAGCGTGTTCGTTAGTTAATTAGTTAGTAATTGTTTATAGATCCAGCGGACTGCAAAGAGCCGAATCATGACCACAACGTTTTGAAAGAGGAATCACCCCTGATCCGTAGGTCCGTGTAAAAGATCTGCTGAAACAGCCCTAATGGTAACACTGAAGTCATTCCATCAGCCGGTCACTTTACAATAAAGGCATCCCATGCATGGGACGCTAAGCTGTACTCTAATTTAGGGAACCCCCGTTTACAAAAACAAAATAGAATATAAACATCATTATAAAATATTAATAAAACACATATATAGAAAATCTGTACATTGCTAAATAATACTACTATAGGAAGCCCTAGTGAAAGCGTCCAATATTCCCAACAGACCCATAAGCTTACCCAAATGAGTAGTATTGGGATAATTTTCTTTAAAAAAAAAAAAAAAAAAAAAAAAAAAAGTTTGATGACTGGTCTAGCGAAGAAAATAGTAGATTGAAAAAACAGATTATGAACGAGAAAGAACAAATTAGAATGAAAGAGACACTAGTAATTTAAAGCACTAAATTTCCAGAAAGTGGGGATACTATTTATACAGAAAACCCCGGCATCCCAACGAGGGGCGTGTGTGCAAGCGTGCGTGTTTGTGCAAATGCGTGGAACTGGAAGCACAACAAAAACCTGAGAGAAAAAATTGCTTTACAGTTTACAGCTGATTCTCATTGAATTTTACTGAACTGGAGTCCCGGAACTGTGCATACATTTTCCATAATAGCAGTAGTCATCACATTATAAGCAGGCTTACATAATATCTTACTCAGACTTAACCAAATCATACACCATATTTATGTTCATAGATAGGTATGAGCCAGACCATTCAGCAAACTAATTGTCAGTGCCCTATTCCTGGGTCAGGGACAGGTTATAATATATATGTAGCCATATACCTCCGATACTCATGTTGAATATTTAACCCAACACACCACCTCCGCCCCAAAAAACAGAAATTAAAAAATTGCACCCTCTTTACCCGTCGGAAGAAAAAAAAAAGTTGAATTTTAACAAGGCAGGTAGTGTTGCACAAAACGAATTCCAGCCGTTGGAGGGTTAAGAAGAAATCGTTGAATTCGCTGAACTAAATCCAGTGCGTACAATTTGCATCATTATGGCCTTATGGCCTGTCTTTATTGGAAGGTTCGTGGAGGTTCAAACAATTTTTTTTTAAATTATTTAATCGTTCTTATATAGCGATTTTTTTCAGCTCAAGAGCTGCTCAAGACGCTGGCCGATACAGGATCTAACTCAAGCCGCCCGAGACGCACCCGCAGCCTTTGGGCGCATAATCTGACGCCCGGACAACTGAGCACAATCCAGGGCTGGCGTGCATGAACGAACTTAAAAGCCGACTTAGGCTGAAGTAGCATGTTTTTAGTGAAGCGTTGAGTCTAAGTCGGCTTTTAAGTTCGTTCATGCACGCCAGCCCCAGGGATGGGGAGAGAAGGACCTAGGTGCATGCTGGGTGTGTTCTTGTCACCGGCACTCACCCGTCTAGGACATGAGCGTCAGGATCTTTAAAGTCCGTTATGATGGAATGTATGCGGCACAGACTAGACCTCGGTTTATACTCTCATCCGAAGGAGTAGGAAACGGGAGTAAAGAGGTCTTTCCCAAAAACACAACACAATGCCCCGGCCTGGGTTCGAACCCGGGACCTTCAGATCCGCAAGCCAAAGCTCTACCATTAGGCCACCGTGCCTCCCTCCTTTTTGAGATTCTCAGATCCCGAAGTTCTTCCTTTCTCTCTGGTTCAGTTCAGTTGAGTGGGCAGATTACAGTCCCCGTACATTCAGATCCCGAACCTAGGTTGCTGAATCTTTTAGCTAAAAAAAAAAAAAAGATTAACGAACCTAGGTTTGGGATCTGTGAATCTCAAAAAAAAACAGTTGTTGAACCTCCACGAACCTTCCAATGAAGACAGACCGTTAGAAGACCTTCTCTAAAGATCGTTGTCAAAGTCGGTGCCAGTGGTATTTCAAAAGCAAATAACTGAAATTGTTATTTAATTACTATTCATACATTATTCATACCACATAGTATTTGAACGGGTTCTTGAATCCTGAAGAAAAGAAGTTTAAAATAGGGAGGAGTAAAATAAATGGTCTTTGGTAAGGGTTTTGGTAGATATTACATGACCAGAGGGGGAGGGGAGAGAGTGAGGGATAGCAGCGTCAGATATTCAACATGGTTCTGATTTCAATTAGAAAGAGAACTAGAACGAATACCACTACTACTATTGCTGCTGCTGCAATAACTATTATATTTACTACTATGACAACGACAATTGATGTATTACGACTTCTCTGCAAAAATCAAGATTGTTTTAATATCATGAACTAACCTGATGATGGTTTGACTCGAAACATTGCGTGTTATTACGACAACGTGTTAAAGGTTCACCATCACCCATTATCCCCTACCCTTTCTTAAATTATTAATTTATTAATTATGAGGCGAATAAAACAAACAGCAACACCCAAGCTGAGGTCCGAAGCAATATTTCGATTTTTATTCAAATCTTTATCAAGCCATGTATTAAGTCGTTATATACCTATTCAGTTAAATTACAGTTCTCATTAATTACTCATTAATATCCTGCTATGGATGATGCATGCTGAGGATGCTTCAATTTTATTTACCAAATCTTTCATACTGATACAGGGAACATCAGTTACTTTCAATTAGCACACATTTAAATTTATACATATACTGCTTTTTTTTTCAAGCCCTGCCATGGTCCAGGTTCATCTTAGCCTTTGTTGAAGAAAAATAGGCTATTGACTATATTCAGAAATCGCAACTATTCAATGCGGCCCATCTTTCAGTATATCATTCATATTCTTTGTTCTCACTTGAAATACAAAAAACACACTTATATTCAAACTGACCCAAAACCGATCTGATCTTAGCTGCTGACTGCCCTTATACATTCAAAGAACGGATATATTCAATTAAATGCCAGGGCCCAAACTTACTATATCTTCAGAGGACTCCGTTGACAGTAGCACCATAGAGCTTACTGTAAAACTGTAGCACAGAGCCACCGCACACTGCACAGCTTCTTGCCCGGCGTAATCGTAGAAGCCACAGACCGCTACCAGTGTCTGGCATAAAGATAGCTTTGCACTAGAAACGACCCACAAGAACGTAGAACTAGTTTTAAGAGGAACTGTATCGAGCTCAAAGTCTTCCAACTCTAAACTGTAAGACACACTTCGGTAGAAAACATCACATGTACATATTTAGAAATATATATATATATATATATATATATTTTTTAAAAAAAATAAAAAAATAAAAAAAAAAAATCATGTACTATAACCACGAGTTAGAGAAGGCTAAAAAGGGAATCAAGTTTTACCACTTGTTTGTAAATCTAACTAAGCTTTATGGCGTATGTATGCAGAGACTATCAGATCAGAATCATAATTTATTTGGAATAAAACAATCAAGCACCATTACCTTTAAACACTTTCAAGGGAAGATGAAGGTAACCTAAGATTTACCACTTGGTTACAAGTCTAAAGCTGCATGACATTTTCCCACACTGAGTAATGTGAACATCATACTCGTAATCTGAGGGGACATTTCTTTTATTAACTTCTTACAGAAACCCCTCCAGAAAAAATATTATGAATTATCTTCTTTGTTTTTCCATACATGTATGTCTTAGTCTATATAAGTGCTAAAGTAACACCATATTGAAGTATTGAGATTTTTTGATAACTCGTTAAGAGAAAGTAACTGCGCACTTAAAATACTATATTAGTAATAATGACAGGAACTAACTGATTAGTAATAATTACAGGAATTAACTGAATCTAGATAATCATAATGACAATGTATTAAAGTATCTTTATTAATAGCCATCATTAGCGCTCTTTGCTCGCATGACAAAATTTGAGTGAATCCAAATTTAACTATCCAACCCCACCCCACGCCCTCAGTTCTGGTTTAATCACTCCTCTTTAAATAAGTATATATTATTTTGCTGATGAAATAAAACTTAAGATGAATTCAAATTTGCCTTTGTTAACTCAAATTTCATTAGGGAGGCGGGGAAGGGGAGAGTGAGTGAGAGAGAAAGAGAGAGAGAGAGAGAGAGAGAGAGAGAGAGAGAACGCTCGCCCATTAGAATTTCAGCTCAAGAGCTACTCAAGGCGCTGGCCGATACTGTATCACTTCCATATCTATACTTGAAACATACGCCATGTAATTAGCTAACATCATATAATTATGCTTATAACGCATGTGTACTAATGGTAGTTGTTGCTGCTTCGTTACACAACTCGGCAGACCTAAACCGACGGCTGCACGTAGCCACAAACCCCAATCATACACGTTGCCCGTTTAATTACTGATCATTACTGAGTATTGCCGTTACTCGTGAGTTGCAGGCGGAAAGAACAAAACTGAATGTTACAAACAGTAGCACTATGGCGCTTTAGTATTATCTTCCTTTAACTCGGCGCTCTGTCGAATCATCTCTTTCGTTTTGCTCTAAACAGAAAACACACATTTCCAACAACGTCTATCCTTAAATCTCGATTCTGAACTTTTCTTTGCTTTTGCTTTATTAATTAATTAATTTCATATAGTTAGTTATTTATTTTCTTTCTGTAAAGCGATATGAGCTCTATTGAGGAAGGAGCCTGTACAAATGTTAATTATTATTATTATTGTTAATTAATTTTCAAACTGAAAGTCAACACAAGAACACTAATAAACAAAAATTATTTGTATCACGGATATATACAACATAATTATACGCGACATAGATAATTATGTACATCTGTATAATAAATAACCCAAATAATGCCCACGACTAGACCTGTTTACCAATATGTCGACACACAAAAATGTTTTCATTGTTCCCATTCTTGTTCTTCTTTTTACCAAAGTGACAAGAATAATAATTTTAAAACACTTCACAAACCACACCCCATCCATCTTTCCGCCCCACTTCTATTCTAATTAAAAAAGCATTTTTCAATCTGTCAAGTAACAGCGACGTACAAGCTGTTTCAAATCAAAATATCATGAATGACGCAACAGAATCAATATTTCCCAATCCATTGCAAGGATACGGTCTACTGCTGTTGCCAATGGCAACGGATGCCCTGTTTGCATGACGATTGCTTTGGTGTATGTATGTGTGTGTGTGTGTGTGTGGGGTGTGTGTGCGCGCGCGCGCGTATGTGAGCGTATACGCGTACAATACCATAGAGTCTTTGTAAACATTAGTAACTGTTTGTGGCACTTGCATCCATACCAATGAATTTGGAAGTTTTGATGATGATGTACGATGTTTACCCACGTCTGTGGACTAATGATACAAAAGTCGACCGTCGAGAAGAAACATGAACCTATTGTTCAAGAGAGCTATAGTTTACTATAGCTCTCTGGTTCAACGTTCACTGCATGGGTGTAGGGAAAAATGCAACTGCAGTTGGTGCACACTCGGTGCACATCACCACAACAGCGCACACACAAAAGTAATCAACTCCCTTTCCCTTCCCCTCACCACCATCCCCAGCCCCCTCCTCTTTTCCAACCTCACTTTTGTAGTACAACTCTTCCTTTGCCGCTCCTTTGTACGTAACTTAATTTACACCAGTTACAATGTGGCATCATATTGTTTAAACGAAAGTGCACATTTACAACAAAACAATAAAGCTATAATAGAAACAGTGTAGTTCTTCGTCAATAGTCTTTTGTGTGAGGATCATATCGGTCATCGACAGAGCAAACGTCGCCGAAGGCAGACAACATCAGCTTTTATTTCCACAAGATAAAGCCTTCCGCGCAATTATCAATGATCGTTCACTAAAAGCATTTCAATGGGTTTTGGATGGCTGGGGATGGTCAAGGATTAACAACGATAGAGGACGCGTTCATCGAGGTGGAAAGATATTATTATTATTATTATTATTATTATTATTATTAGATAGATATTAATCAATGCTTATAGTGTCCAGCGGACTACAAAAGCCAAATCAACATCACAGAAAGTGTTTTTCAAGGCTAGATTAGAATGTTCAAGCATTACAAGATGATACAACATGCATGCAAAACCTATTAAGCAACAATGCCTTATTTACCTATAATTATTATGATTCATTTACGTAAACAACAATGTGTTGTTTAGGTAAGTAATAAGTTATTTACGGAGAAAATATAGGTCTATTAATTTTTTTTTTAAATCTTACATCGTTTGTAAACAAATGATTATTTATAAAATAGCTTCTGTATAAAGATTATTTAGGTGAAAGTAATTGAAAAAAAAATAAAACACCGAAAAAAAAATCGCAAAATAAATATTTTACAAATGGAATTGCACAGCCCATTCCCTCAAGCGAGTCTTGCCTTGACTTATCTCCGATATTCCGTCGATGTGCGCGTGCCGTCTCGCGGCCACTCTTCTGCCAATAAACTGTCTTTTGTGGTTCCATTTGCAAGACCGACGCGACCTTTGCAGACATGCCAAGGACAGAGAGAAAGACAGAGATGGAAAGGGAGAGAAGGGGGGAGGGGGAGACAGAGATGCGAGTAGAGTCGGGGAGGGGGCTCTCAACTAACAGGCAAAGGCACGGGGTAAGCGAGGTGTGGTACGAGATTCACAAAGGCACTAAAGCAAGCTACATCCGACCCAGGCCAGAGACATCATAAAATAATTATGGTGATTCACGCGGTCACGCCCACTCAACTAGAGTTCACGAACCCGTTTTCGAACTAAACCTTATTCTCTCTTTGTTATATAATCGATTTTCTTCATCAATCGTCAAGATACCAACACACTGATCCTGCTTTCTGTATTGATCTGTTTTAGCGCCGCGATATAACAAGCAATGTTATCACTGAGATCCATCTTTTTCTAAACACGTTTTGCGCGGTATCTCAAGTTGACTCAACAGATTTTGATGCATTTTACCTTGCATGCAGATAGACCAGATAATGGCCAATCAGTCCACGTACGACGTGCTTGACTACACAACAAGTATGATATTTTTTACATAGGCAATCTGGTCTCTTCTCCTTCCCGTACATTGTGTCTACACACCTATGATTTTGCATGTGCAATTTTAGGAATATTCTTCCCTGCAACCCTTGGGTGATATCCATTCATGGATTTTACACACAACAAAGATGAATGAGAAAGAGATGGATGCATAATTAAACAAATTCACTCAGAATCACCTTTTCAAACGGGGTGAAATACGACTCGAAGCTCAACACTGAAAGAAACGTGGAAGTCCTAGAGGAATCTTGCTCTTAGCAGTTCATTGCTTACCGCACCTCAACTTTACAGCTACGTCCATAAAACAAGTGTACGAACACTGATCTATAGGGACTGTGCGGTAGTCCACTCTTCCTGAAAACGAACATTAGACAAAACCAGAACAAAGCCCAAGGATGACTCAGTAGAACATATCGAGAACAATAGCAGAATAGATCCTGCCAAGATCTACCCCTTCTCCGAACCATTCGAAGTGAATGTTGGACTGTTAAGTTAATCCTAGTATATTACGTTTTGGACATTTAAGTTAATGTAGAGATTAGAATTAGATATAGAGTAGAGGAAATAAATGTGTGATATTTACTGTTAATAAGTGGCTGGACTACCTATGTTTCATAGCCGTGCGAGAGCTAGTGTGTCAGTAAATCTTTACACTTTTCTCCCTATCTCTGTAATCCCATCTTCCCACAGACCGGGCCAAACATATACATGTATTAAGATTAGTCATAGGGCGATCTAACTAGCCGATCTCCGAAGACGAAAGGCGTGTGGGTAATAGCATTCCATTGAGCAGAGCCCAGCAATAATAGAATCCACCGTCACACTGGGTACGTAGGAGAAAAGACAAGCTTTACTATGCAAAACGTATCGGTGTATAGACACCCACGTCATACTTGGTGTGTAGTCAAACACGTCGAACGGGGACGGATTCGCGTCTGCTTTTGGGGAAGGTTAAATGAAAATTTTGTTGTTTATTTATTACTTTATTTATAAACATAAACATTCCAAATGTGGTCAGTTTATGCAGAAATTATCCATAAAGTAATTAAATTTCAATAAATGATAAGCAATACTGTGGCAGTTGTGATGATTTTAACGAAGGTGTGGGTAACTTTTTACTCACGACCATCGTGGAAGGTTAAAGTTCCATTTTTTTAAGATAAAACTGAGACAGAACTGACCCACGAACATTAACTTTTTTTATATGCTGGTTTCCAGTTACGTGTGTGAATCTCTGGAAATATATCTGAATGGATTGCCATCTTCTGCTCCTTTGTTTGCGAAATGCGTCTACAGACACATCCAAAGTAACAGAGGTTACAGGAGTTGACAAACCAGCTGAGGTGCCAAAACGATAGTTATCTGGCAGTAGACCAAACCTGTGCACCTGATGCTAGTCCAACTCTAATAGACAATGGTTCTTATAAGTTAGAATACCACAGTGCTCAAGAACAAGCCAGAAACATGATTGTAACGATTGTTACAAAAAAAACTTTGTGTATTGTTTTTCTGCTGTTGCTGGTTTTTTAATGCGCGATTCGATGAAAATAATTAACCCTGGTTTCGTTCGTGTAAACTAATTGCCACTCACATCTCAATAAATATTGTATTATTGTGACAGCATTTTTTTATACTTTATAAAACCATTATCGTGGTTTGCTAATTACGATAAGGTTTAGGGCAAAGCAACACAAATAATTTGTTCTTTCCCTCTTTCTTTCTTTTTCTTTCTTTCTTTATTTATTTCCTTTCTTTCTTCCTTCCAACCCGTATGTTTGTCTAAGTGTCAGTGGTTGTTTTTAAGAGTAGGTGCACTGGTAATGCTTGGGTAGGATAGCGTAAACGCATACGGGTATGTAAATTGTTGAATACACAACATCAATCATTATTGTTTTGTCAGTTTATCAGTTTCCACAAAACGGGTATAAATTATTGCGACCTTGGAAAGTTTCCACATAGAAACATTCATACAGCATATCAGAATATATCTAGGCTACAAACCACACTACTCGCCTTGTTTAAAGCCGGTTGGCAAGGCCAAATGTGAATAGCACTAGGCTTGAGACTGGAAAACTTGCAACTGTGTTTGCACAAAGCATTCATTATAAACAGGCGTGGGTTGCAGACTGACACATGTACATTAGTCATTAATACTTTATACGAGGTTGTTTTTTGTTTGTTGTTGGGTGTTTTTTACGAGTGAAAGTGTTAATTATAGCGTCTCTCTCTTTGCCTCTCTCTCTCTCGGTATAATATCCATCTTGGAAAAAGTGTTTTTAAACTTTACTCGCCTTTCACACCTTTTTAAAGAAAGAACATGTTAACAGATGCACTTTCAGCAGTAGAGGATGAAGTGGTGGTGAGGTTCCATAACAACAATTTGTTAAACAGGTGTTTTTTTCAGACGTCTCCTAAATTAACCCTCGAAAGCTCAGTTTCAGAGAAGGAGTTAATTTATTAATTCCTGTCTGCATTCCAGGCATACTACAAACATATGTGGCAGAAAACCTGACAAATCTACCATATATAGTACTGGGTACATGTATGTTTTCCTGTCCTTCGCCAGCTGACAACTTAAACACTTCCGCCCTTCAACTAGAAAACTTCTGTCTAAAACAAGTATTAAACTAAAGTGTATGGAAAGCGAAATTGCCCTCAGTATCAGTAGGGCACTTCCCACTCACACATGTGACAAGTATGCTAGGCTGTTTAACTCAGTTGTATGCATTAAAATAAAAAAAAGGCTCTCCCATCGCTTTGGCCTTGTTTTTTTTTAGTTCAAACCTACGCGAAAAACAGCGGCGCCGGTGGGGGCCAAAAGCTCGATCCTGTACAAGCTATAACACTACGATGCAGGTTGAAAATATCTGCTTCCCACGCCCATTTTACATTTTTTTGCACTGCATTCACTGCATGTTTGCATACCTTAATGTCTTACGACAAGTGCTTTCCTTCCCTTAAACCATCACATCCAGAGTATACCCAACCAGACTACAACCAATACTTGTAACAGTTGGTGAAGCGGTATCCGCCTGTCTCCATTGGGCGAATGTTTCATAAGACTGGATGCGGGAACCGTATGAGTATTCATCGGAAATGTCAGTTTTGCCTTGGTGGAGGGAACAAGGAGAGGGAGAAGGGGGTTGTCAAAAGTTTCCTTCCTTGCTTTCTTTCCTTCCTTCCTTCCTTTTTATATAACTGATTGAGACTCTCAACACTAAATCATAATTTGTGCACTGAAGATAAGTCATCCCCGCCATCCCTTGGAGAACCTACAGCGCATTGTTCAAAGCTTGTTTCTAATTCTCAATATCACACACTTTGTATCAGGGATCGCGGAAGTCAAATACTCCGACAATACTTTAAATACCCAGTACCGCCTCCAACCCTCAAAATGGCCACTCAGCTTTGTTTTTGTCCTTTCTATGCGTTTATTAACGAGGACGTGTGCTCTATTGACTAGACATATCCCCGCCACTTCTGGCTTTTGAGAGGCTTTCGACGCCCGATCGTTGACACGTGTACTTTGGCCTTCAGAATACGATGCTTGGGTAAGTAAGGTATGCATCAGCTAACTGCACTCGGGCGTAATCCAAGCAGGCTGGGAATGTCGATACGTTACAGATGGCGGATTGCAAAAGCAGCGATGTGAAAGAAAATTGTGAAGCTTGCGAATCTGTACCTACTGTACCTACCTAATCGAGTTTGAATCCCAGTAGGCCTGCCTATCCCAGAAAATAAAACCAGGCCTCAGTTCAACGCATTGATCACAGGGTGATTTAGCATGCATGTCATTGCACAAATGCTAGGATATTTAATGCAAGTTAACTACGAATAGGTATATATAGACCGTCATTTGGGTAGTATTTATGGAAATGTATTTATTGCACAGACACAGGATCACCGCAAAGATCTAGCCTGTAACCGAATCGTTTAACACCACAAGTATATCAACTAAGTTAGTTGATATACTTGTGTTTAACACCAGTTATATACATACCTCTGACACCGAGTATGATTCCATACATTTTATCCTTATATCCATAATACAAAATCACATGTTCATAAGCAGTGTTAGTATGCTTCAGATATTCTGTGGCCTTCCTTGGGTCAGGCTGACCTACTTTGACCTGAAACTAGTGATTTAAGTAAATCAAATCCTAAATATGAGTCAAAATTCACGTGTCTCAGAATAGGTTATGTTTTTCAGCAACATATCATAGTGTCTCCATACTACTTACCGAATTGGTTCTTTTGCTATTAATGTTATCACAGGAGCATGAATAATTCATGATTATCGATAAGCATAAGCAGAACATAACGGTGAGTGAGGGGGTGAGCTGAGGGGAAGGGGGAGAATAATACAGTGTGTGTACTCTCTCACTCAAACCCTCTCTCTCCCTCCACTGCCAAGGGAGTTTTAATTATCACTGTATTTAATAATTATTTAATAATGTACAGACTGAAGTGGTTTGTAAAACGAACGATTTGTAAGCTTAATTCAAAATAACGAAATGACTATACGACCAATGGACACTTAACATTTTACAGGAACTGATTTACTCAGTGCCACGGGATAATTAAATCCATTTTCATTGATGTAACTAAACACAATGCCTAATCAAAAGATCAGTGATCAATCTTGCTGCGGACACACGAACATGACAAAATGAAAGGGGACATAGTCGGTCTGGGCCTTTTAATAAGACACTCAAGACAGTCAGTCGACGCTAATGCAGACGGTTATTGATCGATTAGATAACACAATTTATCGTTTAATGGTGGCGTTGTAACTCGAGACAGAGACAGACAGGTGTTAGATGTCAACTGTGAGTGATGTAAGCAGATTGTGCCTAAGTTTATTCTTTACATCACCCAATATAACGCCAAATTCCCCACCTGGCAACTCCTACACCGCCCCACACCCTCCCGCCCCATCCCTCCTCCTTCACCCCTCTATCCCCTCCCCCCAATCTCCATCCCTTAAAATAATTATACAACTCATCCCTTCACGTTGTTGATTATTATAATTATTGGTTTATTTACTTAGTTCAAATGCAACAACACGGCGCTTCAGCTCTAGATAATACATGCCAATTTACACAGGCTGCCAATCAAATCTCAGCATGATGCATACAGCGCTTCAGCTCTATATAACACATTTCAAAATTATGCAGGCTGCTAATTTACTACATGATGCATACAGCGCGGCAGATCCATTGGTGCTCCTCTCTCTCTTTCTCTCTCTCTCTCTCTCTCTCTCTCTCTCTCTCTCTCTCTCTCACACACACACACACACACACACACACACTCACACACAAGTCTGTATTCATGACAAATTGGGATTTGGGATGAAATGTAGTCGTCAGAAAGCGTTGTTTTTTTTAATGTAAGAATTAAAAAATGGCTTTTCGTCAAAAAGGTTTACCTATTTTGTCTTCTAACCCAAACCATATTACTTCAAATTTGTCTAGAAGATAGAGCACTCCTATGTAGTATTTAAAACAGTCCCATGCACTACAAGGGCACTCCCAAGTACTAAAAACACACTCCCATGTACTTAGAAAAAAGTGGGGCGCTGAAAAAAAGAGTGGCGCGCTAGCTAAAAGCCCCATTTTGTGCATAAAAAGGCAAGTTTAGCACCCCATAACTCCATGAATACATGCTCCCCCCCCACCCCACACACACACACAGGGTTACGGACTAATAATGGTTTTTAACATGCTAATTATAGGATATTTCATCATCTCAACAACAAAAATTCAAGAGAATGAACAATCAGAGTTTGGGCTGAAGCCTGAGGTTAATCTGAATTAAACAGCGAGGAAACAAGCTAAAAACAATCTGAGTCTCCATACTATTTTGATTTAACTTCTTTCTGTATGAAAAAAAAACACTAAGATCATTGTTATTATTTATACTGTTACTGGAATAAATGTGTACAATTACTCATCACTTATGCAACAGCTGAACACAATGATTTATGATGGATTCATGTTGAGTTAATCCTGCAGGCTTGAATTATATTGTAAGTCTCTTAGAACACCCAAGCAGAAGAAAAGCAACACACATTAGAATTTAAGTTTATTCTAAATAAAATTTATAATTTACAGTTTATGTTACAGCTGTCTGACCTGAATTATGCTGTGGCGTTATACCAACAAAACGTATAGAGACCTGAATAAGCAGGCACTCAAATGCCACATGTTTACAATTGTATGAATTCATACGACCTTGTGACTGAAATAAATAGTTATGACTCACTCATTCATTCAGTTGTAGTGTCATTTCTAGTGTGGTTCACAACAGTAAAGCTCAAAAACAGCAGGTCTACTGGCAGAAAATATTCAGCATAAATTCTAATACACCTGTATTCAAAATTATGTTCTGCATATGATATGATGAGGTGTTTTAAAACACACACACACATATAAATATATATATTTATATATAAAAGCAGACTTAATTTTTTAAGGCTCTGGCAATAAAATTACAAATCATAAGTAGAGACCGTAGTATAAAGGGTAGCTGAATCTGCTGAGGCCTACTCTATAATACACCCTACTTTGTACAATGTACAGCGAATGCTTCAAAATGCTTCGTCCTAAGGTCAAGATCAGGGCAATATGGGACCAATGACCTTTTCCCACCAAGTGACCATCTGGTGAACCACATCATCTGGCAGATCCTTTGGACAGGCATCATCCCAGGGAGGCCGGTCCCCCACCCTCACTCTCTTATGGCTCCTCTGTAGCTTTCACAAACTCAGTCACCCCACCCTTAGCCCCCCCCCCCCCTACTCTCATCACCCCATTTCCTCAAACCCTTGCCCCTCTTCCTAGTCACATGCTTCTAAAATGATGCAGTACTCCAGTACATCTTATGATCATTGGAAAATTATGTCTTCCTTGCTGAATAATGGGAGACCATCTGCAGAATATAATGAGATCATTCTACTGGATATGATACATTTTTCTTGTGCCAATCCACGACCACAAACCCCAGTTAAAACTTAAAAGAACTTGACAGTAAACTCAAAAAACTAAATTATTAAATCATACCCACGGCTGACGGCACCAAACTTCCAGACATACCTGACATCGAATGTGAAGAGGGATTCGGCAGCAGGGGTACCACAAGCAGGCATACCAAGTAGAAGAAAGATAATCCATTGAATCTGAATGCAGCAGCTGAAAAAAATAGTGCAATAATAATAATAATAAAACTAATACTAATGCTAATACTACTACTACTACTACTAATAATAATAATAATAAGCTGATTTATATAGCTGATCTATAATAAGGCACACTGCTCTTCACAATAAAAGCATTGTAAACATTTGATTAAAACATAAAAATAACAATATACTACTAACATCTATCGCAATAACAATAGCATTCACCAAGGCAAATGCGAACAGAACCAAAATGACAATATCATGCTTACTAATGTACATTAAAAACAAAATACAGATTAACACAAAATACATGCAATCAACAATAAGTAAAGGGAAAAGAGTATTAAAAACAAACACACATTGTCAGTAAGTGTCACTCAAGGGATACAACTACTAACTAGTATTAATTAACACAGATCTGTGCATTATTTTCTCTCTCTCTCTCTCTCTCTCTCTCTCTCTCTCTCTCTCTCTCTCTCTCTCTCTCTCTCTCTCTCTCTCTCACTCCTCCCCTTTCTCAGGCGTTTTATCTCTTTGTCTCTCTCTCTCAACTACAAACACACACATGTAGTTTGTATACATTCACACACACACACAAACACACTCACACAAACAATTTGCTAAAATCATGATTAATAAACATGCAACAGAAATGAGTTAACATTGTCTCTGCAAAGGATAGCTCTTTGCCAGTGGTTCAAAGTATACAAGTGGTTTACATCAATCTAAACTAAAACTGAAATAATTAAAACATTAGGTATGCATCTGGATACAAACTAACAAAGTATGTACCAAACTTGCTATAGCTTGGATAAGACCAATGTGAATGTATTACAGGTAAACATTTGAGAGTTAAATTAAGAGTAAACTGTCCTTCTGACTTTTCTAAAGAAGTAAACAACTGCATAACACTAGGCCCTAATCTCAAACAGAAAGACGCTCAATGCTTGATTTACTGAACAAAAATCTGTACACACCTGCCAGAAATGCTGCTGGGAGTAGGAGTCTGTAGAGGCAAAAACACACCACATTTGTGGCTGTTTCAGCCATATTGCACTGTGATTCTTTCTGGTTTCAGACGCGTTGATATCAACACATATTTACAAATACACTGTCGTTTGCAAACTTTAAACAAGTCATCACTGTGTCACGAGCGCTTGTACAAGTTTAGTCTGCTGCTGTTCATCTGAAAGGCCAAATAATAGGCCTATATAAGATATAAACTTTGCCTATCGTCCTATTTATCTTTATCAGCATCAACTCGCAACGTACTAACAAAAAAAAATCTTCAGTCTCTCGCATTACTCGAAAGATTACTCCTGACGCGTCTTCGTCGGCCGATCTGAAAGAAGAACTTGTATGTTTCTTTTCAAAATGAATTGGATTCTAGACACCCATAACACTTTAACAGTAAATGCTTAATAAATAAGTTAATTCTCACATGATCCAACTTCGGCAGTCAAGAGATCTACAAAAGACGCCTTAAGCGATTGATATAAAAAACGAAACTACACCACTCTAGAATGTGGAAAATTGTGGACAACGCACTACCAACGAACACTGAAAGCTTGGTGGCAGCAGCTGGAGCATTCGGCGCGGCTAAAGTAGTAGTAGCGATACAAAACGTGTGTCAACCATAGATTTCTCTTCTGTTCTTTATAACATTACTGTCCATAAAACTACCTACATTCCACTGCTACATCCTCATTCAATAAACTCACATTGGTAGTCTTTTGTGACGGTAGATCTATCGTCGAAGACCTTCATCTGCAAGGGGGGCAACTCTTAAGGCTGCTTTCTGCTTATCATCTGCTTGAGAAACTCGAAAACACGTCGGCAAATCAAGTGAGTAGAATAAGTTATGATTGCTGCTGCGGCTTTGACTTTCGTTTAACAATAAAGGTTACCGTCTTCGCGCCATACTCTTCTCTTATTGTTGTTGTTGTTGTTGCATCAAGTTTTATTCATCAGATTAACATAAGTTGTACTGACACTGATAGATGTTGTACTGATCTCTTATTTTAAAGAATATGCTAAAAGTAAAGCTATAAATCAAGTCAAATGGGAATCTTTTATAAGTATAATTATCCTATCTTCTTCTTTTTCTTTCGTTGGGGGCTGCCAACCTCAACTTATTGAGGACGCTGCAGCCAAATGCTTGGTATGTTCTTGTTACCGGCACTCACCCGTCTAGGACATGAGCGTCAGGATCTTTAAAGTCCGTTATGATGGAGTGCATGCGACACAGACAAGACCTCGGTTTATACTCTCATCCGAAGGAGTAGGAAACGGGAGTAAAGTGTCTTTCCCATGGGCAAGGATACAACACAATGGCCCGGACAGGGCTCGAACCCGGAACCTTCAGATCCACAAGCCAAAGCACAACCATTAGACCACCGTGCCTCTCTATCCTATCCTGTCCCGTAACTCGGAGATCGTAAAGGCACCACAGATGATCGTTTAACTGTGATGGCTTCGCTCAGTGTCAAACCAGTCCATTCTCGGATGTTGTCCTCCCATCTCTTTTTCGGTCTCCCTCTTCTTCTACCTCCTTGCACTGTGCCTTGCAGAATGGTCCTTGCAAGGCCTGATGATCTGGTGACGTGGCCATACCATCGGAGTTTCCGTTTCTTCACCACTGTGAGCAGGTCATCGTGTTGTCCAATGGCTTGTGTGATGGTCTGTCGGACTTTGTCATTGGTGATGTGTTGGGTATAGGAAATGCCCAGAAGTCTTCTGTAGCACCTCATCTCCATGCTTTGTATTCTTCGTTGTAGATCTGCTGTGAGGGTCCATGCTTCGCAAGCATATAGGAAGATGGAGATGACAAGGGAGTGCAGCAGTCTTACTTTGGAATGTAGACTGATGGTCCTGTCTTTCCAAATGGGCTTCAACCTTGTCAGGGCAGCGGTTGTTTGTGCGATCCTGGAGAGGACTTCCTGTCGGGACCCATTATCTGATATAATGACTCCTAAATATTTGAAGCTATGCAATGTGTTGAGGGATTGGCCTTGGACTTTGATGTCCGTGTTGATGCTAGTGGCATTGGTGTTGTTGGTCATCATTTTGGTCTTCTCTGCACTTATTTCCATTCCATAAGCTCATAAAAATAATGGGTCAGTTACGGAAAACGACTTTGAAAAGGCAAGGGTACTTAACTCTAGTTTAAGTCAACAGTGTTTCTTTTTTTTTTCCTGACACTCATTTTAATGGTAAATATTGCAAGTTCTATTAACCTGTCACCACTTCATCTTTGATTAGACAGTTTTTAAATGCATTCAGTGAACTTGCATTCACGGTTGGTATGTTTCATTCAAGGTTGTTATGATTCTGTTAGTAAAAAACTTGACGAATTCGCGAATGTTGTTATAAGGATTTGTAAGGTTAAAGTTATAGATGGAAAGATAATATAATTGTTTATAGGGTTCAGAGGACTGCTAAGAGCCGAATCAAGACCACCTTAAAGTTATGACTCTAGAAGTTATATTTAATCCACAAATTTGAAGGTTAGACAAAAAGGTATGAAACATTGATAGGAAGGTAACCATAGGTTATGAGTTGGTGACCCTCATTAACTGATTACAAGATAAAATGAGGCTTTTTAAAAGCCCACCATGGATCAACCAGCAAATCAAGAAACTCCTCCAACAGAAGAAAAGATTGTATGATCAGGCAGAGAAAACTAAAAACTGGGTCACTAACACCTCATACTCACTTTAATTTCATCTGGTGTGGAGGAGCTATGCAAAGATTTTCTTCATTTTATTTTCTTTTTAATTTTCAGGTAGCTCTTGAACTATAAGCATCCGTACCAGCTAAAGCATTACTGAGCTCTTACAATGGCAAGACAGCTGTCCACATCTGTCTCAGACCTGGTGCTTATGTTATCTGTCCTGTACTTCGTGTACCATGTTTTTTGGGACAACTTCTTCGCAGCTTTTGGATTGTCCATTCAAGGAGTTGCAGCAGCAATTGGAGTATACCGCTTTGCTCTTTCCAGACCTGCTTCATCAGTAACAGTTAAGTAAGAGTGGTCCTGATTCAGCTCTTTGCAGTCTGCTGGATCCTATAAACAATGACCAAGTAACAGTAATGTATTGAGTGAGTGTTTGTATACATGTGCGTTGTGTGGGTGTGTGTGTGTGTGTATGTATGTTTGTATGTATTGAAATGCATCCTGTGTTGATGGTAATAGTTTATAATGTGCGTCTGTGAAAATGTGTTGTTCTTTCTTGTAAGAACAATAATATGCTATGCTAAAGTGTCCTGCATTAAAAAACAATTGTATAAACTATTCATTGTACTTTTTGTACTATCATATCATGTCATATGTCATATCAAAGGCTCAGGCTACAACCATGCTAAAACCAATGTCTAGTTTGTTTTTAGAAGAAAAGCTAAATAACCTATCTCGGTTAAGTTTACTTATTTATGCTAAAGCGGATTAGAATTTACTACTTGTGGTATAAATTTATTACTTGTAAATTCATTCAAGGCATAAATTCAGGGTATGAAAGTTAGAATTGATTTATTAAGCATACCATCCCAGGCATACTTTCTCTTTAAATTCCACGGAAACTCAGACTAATTAATTAAAGAAATATTTGTTAAGAAAAAAGGCTTAAAAAGTAAGTGTAATTACCCCTTTTTTTCAGGACTACCACAAGACATTCTCCTGGTTGGCGCAGGTGGCTGGCGTGCCGTTGCTTGGCGTTGGCTTTGCTCACAACACCATCCCCATCATGGTCAACCTCTGTTTCCTCTTCATCATTGGTGCTATCATTGCCTCTCGAATCATCAATGATTCCAAGACACGCCAGCTGCTGACAGAGGCTTCTAGTGGCTTTGGCATGTTGACCATCATTTTGGTGTGTCTGAAGTTTTTCAACTTGTATGGTCTGATCGGTGCAGCAGCCTACATTTGTTCAGGTCTGGTGATTGGGTCAGAGGGCTACCTTCATGGAGTCCCACGGATTGATGTTATGCACTATGCTTTGGTCATCGGCAACCTCTTCTTCAAGATGGCATTGGTCTAGTTTCTTTGTAGTACCAGCTTTAACGTACTTCGCCATTTTAGGCCGTTCAGTTAATCTTAATCAGTGTAATGTTTATAGTAGGCCAAATGCTTATTCAATGTAGTTGTAAAAGATTCAGTTGTTTTAAATAGTTAATTTCCCAGTAGCTTCAAAAGAAAATCTATTAAAGTCTATCAGAATAGAAAGCAAATTATATTATATTTTTTAATTTTCTCACACATTGAGCTCATTTATTGGGGATTATATATATAATACAAGTATATATTATATCATTATTATTCTGGTTTTGTTGATATTATTCTGCACGGGTTATGTTTTCAAATATTGACAGTAAGAATTTAACCTCTATACTGAATTTGATGAAAGTATGTTAAGCAGAAGATGAACTACAGACAAGAGTTTCCTACAGCTGTTAAATCTCAGAGTCTTGTGCCTTTGAAATCGTACATACTATGCACTCTCAGAAAGGCTCTGTATGTTTGGCTTTACAAGTGTTGTTTTCTGTAGTTTTGATTGTTATTAACACATGCCTGTGTGTGTTACGGAAAAACCCAGAAAATTTGAGATATTGGGTTTAATTCCTTTTTCAGGTGATACAGGAGCTATAAAACATTAAGAGACATATTTAACCGGTGTAATTTTATTAGGTCTTCCTTTGAGTAGTTTGTAAGTGTAAGTACAATCCTTCAGTATTTTAAACCAGGACCCCATTAGGAATTGAAATGATCTGATAGCTTTCTTAGTTTTTAGCGTGAAGCAGTCAACAAAGCTATGGTTCAAAATATTTGTTCTTTCTTTATTTCTTATATTACTCTGTCTGGCCAAATTTTTTTTAAAAGATTTGCACATTAGCATATTTAATCACTAGTGCAATAATAGTTTACTGTTATCAGTGGTACTATAATGGTGATTTCCACCATCCATAATACATTTCCATAATGTCAGCTAATCATTTCCATAATAATTAATATTGTGCCATAATTGGTACATGATTATGTGGTTGTTTTTTGTTTTGTTGTGTGTTATTTTTTTAAAGGAATAGGTGGTGTTTTAACTTTAAGGTCACTGCACTTGCATAATGGATTCATCCGATTAAAAACGTTGTACCAGCGTACTGTTGTTGACTGCTGCAAATTATCAATGATGTATCATTTTGCTATAACTTGTTTTGTACTTAAAATGGCTCGTTAGGTATTGTCCGTACATTAAACAACATCTTTTAAAGAATTGTTATATACATTACTGCTCTTGAATGAATTTGAATCTACTTGATAGTATTGCCTTATTATGTAGGCATTCCTTTGTTTCTATTATAATTCTACCCAGCAAATAAATAAACTCACTCCCTACTGGGCAATTTTGTTCTACACTTTTCTCTCTATTGTCCCGTGGGGTTTATGGGCTCTGCACAATGGAATTATGGACCCTCACGTTTATTCGGTGGGAACTGCTAGTAAGTCACCCTATGAATTACTTTAATAAATTTATTTGTTTAGCTCGTTCTGTGTTAAGGTTGGGGTACAGAAATAGAAAAATGGTAAAAGAATACTGTCACACTAGCTTTCACACGGCTATGAATCATATGTAGTCCAGCCACTTGATAACAGTTAAAATCACACATTTATTTCTTCTACTCTATACAAGATTCTCTAAGTACTAATCTAACTTAAAAAGTCTCAGTCACTGCTAATAGTTCGATCGCTGATAGTCTAGGCAGCTGTTATATCTTCCTCGGGCACTTGCTATAATATTTCATGTAGATTTGGACTACTGTGGTCCATTTTACAGTTTCTGAAGAGTTGGACTACTGTGGTCCTGTTATGATCAGTTTAAGTGCACCTTCGCCTTATGCACTTAACTCATGTGTGGGGTGTTCGAAGTCCTTCTGTGAGGTAGCTTCTGGTCCACCTGTGTCGTTGTGTAGTTGGGTTCCCTTGCCACGCTGTGGGGTCTGACAGGGTGTGTTTCAAGGTATCTCTTTCCGACTTGTGCGGTAGAGTCTCCTCAACCAACTAGTCGTTTCTGTGGAGTGGGTCGCACAGGATAGCTCGGGATAGCTCGCCTGCTCGTCTGTAATATAAGAGACGAAATTCTGCACAACCCTGAATAATCGGTTTGTGCAGAGCGTCTCACTGAAAGCCAAGTAGCCCTCAGTGATAGCTCCACATCTCTATACATAAGCGACGAACATTCTGCTACTTCCGGGTTCCACTGGAATCTCACTCTAAATTCCTATACATACATGAATATCAATCGTGTCTAACTATACACATACAGAATTAATAATAATATAAACATTCAGTGGTACAGCCACTGGTCTGCAAACATACATATAAGTTAAACAACAGTGGTTCCGTACGGGATACAACATGGCGGCGCAACCGGTCGTGTTTCGCCTCGTGCTCGGCTCTTCCACGTGGTCCGGCAAATTCGGATTAATAATTCACATTTTTGCATAGCAAATTCCACAAACATAATTTCAACCATAATATAAATATATCACGATGAAACAGAAGGGTGTTCATTTACCTGTTTGACAAGTTCAGGCCCGTGATGACTTGAGAGAATTCTAAGATTTCAAAGTCCTGCTTCCTGGTCTATGAGTGTAGAGATTTCTCTAGCTGTGGAGATGTTGACTCTACCTCGTCTCACACACGACTGATTCAAACTGTGTTAGGCTCTGACACAGTCAAACTGCTCTACCCGCTTAGCTGCTTCTGATTGGTTAAACGGTCCGATTCAAAGCTCAAGTGTTGATTGAGTCACTACGCTGTGTGGGTCAGGCTCGCAGTGTGCTGTAATTGCTGCTGTGTAATATACTAACTCTCTACTGTTACAAATACTACACCTGGCTAAATAGTCAATGGGCAGAGTTAAAGCTAGCCAGTTCGTGACATCTATACTGGGCTTTTGTACTATTTAGTGAACAAATTTCATTAAAAAATAAGGTACTCCCCCACCCCCCCCACCCCAAATATTATTGAGGAAGAAATAAATTGGGATAATGTCTTTATGACAATTTATAAACTAAAAGAAATTAGACTACGATGGTTTCAGATAAAAATTGTATTTAGAATTCTTGTAGCAAATTCAATCCTTAAACAAATGGGTATAATAAGCAATGTTTTTTTTGCCGAGACCTTAAAGGCAAATTTCTTCATTATTTATGGTCTTGTCCGCACTCATATCATTTTTTGGAATGATTTAGAATAACATTTGAAGGAAAAATCTGATCATGTAACAAGACTGAGATTTACAAAATGTATTGTCTTATTTGGTTGTGAAAATTAAGCTCTGCTGCCTCATTCTACAGCTGAAGAACACTATGAAACTGTGGGCAATAGAACACATTTGAAAGCTAGAACTTTAGTTTTATACACAAATTGACGTCATTAAAACACAAAAAAAGGCCACAGTTGAAAAACTGCAGTCGCAGTGGTTCATTGGGAAGCGATGGGCATGGGACTACTGCGATTGCAGTGATCAGTAGGGAATGAGTTAAGTATATTGCTAGTTGCTGATAATGTGATATGGACTGAGAAGATATTAATTACTCATAACACGTTCTCACATTTCGTGTTATGGCTAAGGTTCTGTTGTAAACACAGTTATAACAATATATGCATGTTTATTTTAGATATAAAAAGATATACTGATAGTGACAATGGAGAGCTCTAAAATTTCTTATTCATTGACATGGAATATCTCCTGACATGTAACAAATAATTTTTGCAAAAAAGTGAGAAAGTTTCAAAATAAAGGGTAAAATAAGCTTTAACTTTGCAGTATTATTTTCTTTAATTTGCTTTCTCAAGTCTCCCGAAATATACCATTTTCATAGCGGAACATGTTGTTTAATTCAACACCAATGGAGATACCCCAAGCAACACAGGCCAGAAATTTCCAGCATGCTTAAACTTGTTGACAAGATTTTAGTTTTACCTTAGCCATACCACCAATTTGACTGGACTTTTAATTCTTGTTTTATTTGACTAGTCATTATTCATGAATTCTGTGAATACATTTTGTTCGTTAAGTTCTTTTTAGTTTCATTGTTTATTTTCCTCTCAAAAAAAAACCTTACAAAGTTGTTCCTGCTTCTTAATTAAGAATAAAAAAAGTAATCAAAAGGGTGTGTTTGTAAATATTTACATTTGTGGAATTATCTTTCTTGTTGTTTGGTTTCCAGTTTTAGGCAGTCATTTTTAAGATCAGTTTTATTGTTAGTTTTAATATGTGTATGGTATTTGTTATTGTTAAGTTAGCATTGAAATACTTAGTGCACTTTGCCCCACTGAATAAATTAAAAGTAAGAATTGTGCATTGGACAGTTGTTTTATTTATTTATTTTTGTAATCCTCTTGCTATTGCTCTTTATCAATACGTATAAAGAATAGGATACTATGAAATATTTTTGCTTGTTATTGTTGCAGCTTTTCCTTACAATCATGATGAATTTCCATATAAAAGTGGAAGTTTACGTATTTATACTTTGTACATAAAGCTGTGCTTCTGCTGGTAGGCACAAAGGCAAGATAGTTTTTCTTGGTTGTTATTGTATTGTATTGTATTGTATATATGTGTGAAATAGTGAGTCTATCCGTTAGAATTTGTTCTGAGGTGCTAGTTTTAATATTGAGTGTGGGAATGTATTAATGTTGGATCTGAGAACAGTGAAATTATGTTTATTATGTTTTGGAATGTAATTTTTGACTCACATGAATAGCAAAATGAGTAGTCTATGTACTCACCCCCCAAAAAAATTGTTTCCAATTTTTTGCAAATCTGTGCGAGATGAATCATATATAGGCAAAAAATGATATCGAAACTAAATGTCCATCCATCTTTCTCTCTGTCCGCGGTCTGTCTGTACAAAAACTTTAAAGTACTCTGAGCCTATTTCAACTATCACAACCAAATTTCGTAAGATGGTGTATCCCCTTGAGACCTCAAAAATGATCAGTGAATGAATGCCTTCACTTCAATGTCAAGATCACAGTGTCATCAAATGTTAGTCAAAAAATGACAATTTTTCACTAAATTTTCATTTGTTTTATAGGTTATTAATATTGAACTGATGATTCTTTGATGCATGATAAATATCAATGAGACACATATACTTTACAAATGTGGTCAACCTCACTCCAAGGTCAAGGTCACTACAGCTGTGCAAAGTCTAAACTATGAGAAATATAAAGTCCAAACTTGTTGTATTTAGAGATGATAGATTGATCTCTCATATATGTTCAGTTTTTGCGTTGATCTTGAAGGTCAAGGTCATTTTAGGCCTTGCAAAAATATACAAAAAATGGATAATCGCACAGTGGAATGGCTGCTTATTTAACCCATAGTATGCAACACCATTGGGTTATTTGATCAGACACGCATGAGAGATCACATGAGGGTCAAGGTCATCCCAAGGTCAAGGATATTGAAGTTCAAGGTCATCTCAAGGCCAGTTTTTTTTTTCATAAGATAACTGTTGCTGTATTTTATTTTATAATATATGAGTGTATTTGGGGCCGCATGTCAATTTCATCTCAATAGTATAGAAAGATCAAAGTCTGTATTACTTTGCATTGTAATGCCACCATTTTATTTTGTTTTTTTTCTGTGGACTCATTTTCATGTTTAATATTGCAAGTTCCATAAGGAGCATGTGAGTCATATAGGCTTCACCCTTCTACTTTAGATATTTATTTTCTTATTTTTTAATATATTTATATATTTTAAAACTATTATTATTATTATTATTATTATTATTTTTAAATGATTTTGGTCATGGGATGTTATTTTTATTTTGGGAATATCCAGCCATATATATTGCCACCCAGAATTGAAACTGCCATATCTCACTGTCATGTAATAGTGAGATAGGACATTATTATTGCTGGCTAGCAATATGATATAAGCCCCCACTCTTTAAGCAGAAGTGATGATGTGCTACTGCCTACATGATCATGGCATTCAATCCTGATGCAGAAGTACATAGTTTATGGGCATTTTTGTTTCCTTTCTTTGCAGTTGTTAAGCATGTTTAAAATTGGTTTGTCGGTTTTTTTTTTTAGATCAAGGTATATCGTTGCCGTTTTAAATCTGTAAAAAGTTTTTTTTTCTAAACTTCATGATGTATTTTAAAATTAACACTACTACTACTGGATGCTATACGCTCCTTATTTCTAAATCAGACTCAAAGCGCAGCAATCTATAACCAACATACATGTCCACATGGTACAAACACTCCCACATAGTCACATACACAACAAACATACATTCATCACTCAAAAGGTGTAAAGGAACATCGCGCTATTAAAAGACGGAAAGGAAATTGAATTTTTTTGTGTGTTAAATTTTAGATTGACTGCATCCAATAGCATTATTTTACTCTGCTTGCATATCCAAATAAAGTTCTGTTATGAAATTTCATGTGGTTGTGTGTGTGAGTGCGTGTGTGTGTACTGAAGGTAGTTTTCTCTCTTTAATTTAGCTTGCGTTTTGCAATCTGAACAAAAATTCATCAGTGATGGAGAACTAAGAGCACACTTTCATCTGCCAAACACCAAAGAATTACATTGTTCTCTCTGTTACACACACACACAGCCAATTACAAGTCATTCAAAATCCGCTCTTAATCATTCCATAAACACAGCTTACAGCAGTCTAAGTAGTTGTTTATTGATGAAATCCAGCTACAATTTCAATGAATGAAAAAGTAAAACACAAATACATTTATACAAATAACAAGCCACTCAGTACATGGCACTGAGTAAATAAAAAGCAGTGATTATTTTTTAAATGATGATCTAACTAAAAAATGAAGAACTTAGAACAAAGCTTACAGCAAGAAAAATCCACAAATTGATGCCCCTCATCTCAACAGGTATTCGGAAATGAGAAGTAATTGTTTTTTTGTTGTGTTTACATTCTCATGAGCATGTTGTCTCAGAACACTATGAAAGCTACACTGAGCTCATCTCCTATACACTTATGTGTCCGGGGACATTAATCTAACTACAAGCTTTTCTTCAGGAAAGGGTGGTGGTTGCAAGGCCCAACGAGTGGAGCTAGCCAGGATTGCAACTAAAATCAACCTTTCAATTGATCTTGAAGGTTTGATCGAGGACAGAGCAAAAACTATAGACTATAAACTATATTCATTTGCAAAGAATGTTCACCCAATGTTAGACAACTCTTGGCGCAACATGCTAGCAAGCTGGCCAAAATTATTTCCCCTCATATTTCCGAGCATGGTCTATTAACAGAAAGCAAGGGCAAAAAATTGAACCTACCTGTATTTTGGATAGTTACTACTACTAACAATAAATTGGGATCCAGATGATTAGCACTGCCATAGAAGCTGTAATACGTTGTCAATATATCTGAAACTTGCAAATACCAGCAAGAAGGAACACTCTCAACTGATTCCGAAATGGTGTTTTCTACTAACACAGCACTAACATGGTGACTATTAACCGATTTAATATTTATGTGTCCAGCCTACTGTGCTGTTTAGTACACCGATTAATTTTTAACAAAATTGTTCTGCTGCAATGCTCCAAAATACACACAAATTACATTACAGCATACAAAATAAATGACTTACACCACAAAGCAACTCTACATACTATATTCAACAATAACCCTTGTTACAACTTATACATAGATTACTGATAGATAGCATCAATCAATACATTCATTTGACTTAGTTTTTAACATTAGATCTACCAATACAAACAGACTTTGCAAGTTTTGTTCACTTGATATATCATGTTATACGTTATGGTACTAGCCCAGCTTACATGTATAATGATATACTGACAGCAACTGGATTAATGTCCTTCAAAGTTTCTAAATTAAAAACTGTTTGCTCAGAATTAATTGTAAAATGGAAACCATTACCATACAAAAAAAATATAATTAAAAATTAGTAATTATACAGTTACAACTTATACCCAAAATATGTGTAAAACCTATTTTTATAAACAAAGTTAATTATTTACTCTGTACTAGCATCACTAAAATACAAATATCCTGACCCGATGAAATTCTGAAACCCAATACAACAAAATTGAAACTACATATTATTTTGTGTCTTTATTGAATTCCTGGCTGCACCTTTTCTTGGCCCTGTTGTCTAGATTTATTTCTGAGAGGAAAAGAAAATACGGGAACAAATTTAAATGCTTGTGTTCTCCTAACATGTTATGTTTGTATGCCATGGAAAAGGACAGCCCGAATAGCATAAAGAGAAGTTTACAATAACAATGAGATATGTAAGGAGCAGTGTGCTTTGTTGTAAGCCCTTCACAACTGAACGATAAACCTGAGGAATGGCCTTAAAGGGAAAATAAATGGGAAAAGATCCTACAAAGAAGCAGCAACACTATGCAAGCTAAAGTAGCAGCCAGCATGCAAAACAGAAAGGAAATCACTGGTGAGTGTGTGAATTTGCAGAAGAAATCTAGATTCACTAGAGAAAGAGGGGAGAGGGGGAATTTAACCACTTTGCTAAAAATAGAACATAGGTTGTACAGCCACCTAATTAAGACAGTACAGTTTCAACCACGTCCTGGTTTCGGTTTTGATTGATTGATTGATTGTTGCTTTAGGTCCAGCGGACTCTTCTGAGCCAAATCAGGACCGGACAACCCCCGATCCGCATAAAAGATCTGCTGAAACAACCCTAGTGGGAAAATTGAATGCCCTCCACTGGCCAGTCACTTTACAATAAAGACATCCCACGCAGGGGACGGCTGAGGCTTTACCCCAACTACTCGAACCCCCGGTTACAAAAACAAAATAGAATACAAACATCATTATAAATTCTCAACAAAACACATACATATAAAATGCCTACATTGCTAAATAATAACATCATAGGAAGCCCTAGTGACCACCCCCTGGTTTCGGTGCCTCCACCCGTTTTGTATAAGTTTTTAACTTGACCTCACATGAATACAGCAGCTAGTAGTATTTTTACAGCTCTTCTGCATAAGCAAGTTTAGCATAGCAGTCTGGCTCACAACCTGATCAAAGAGGCAGCTCAATTTAGAAATAATGTAAAAGTATTCTGATGTTGCAATGTTATGACGCAAGGAATCAGCAAGACATATTCTGTTTGACTAATTTGTTGTTGCTTTGTTTATATTTTGGGGTCGAGTGGGTGGAGCCAGTGGAGCTGTCCATTTTTTTAAATGGCTGCTACAGTGAAAAACTGATAGCAGTCCTCTCTGCATCCAAACGAAGTCAATTACAGCTCAGAAAAAAGAATCACCAAATTCAGTGGTTTGAGGATGTCAGTTCAAGAATAGTATACATGTTTTAAATGTACCGTTATACATAAACGTATAGTATATAACTTTATAACAAAAACCAAATAAATAAAAACATAAATATAAAAATATAATACTATTAAAAATAGTATATAGTATAGTACACATAATAAAATATAAAATATAGAAATATACATGGAAATAAAAGTTCATAATAATAAGAAGAAGAAAAATAAGAATAATAAAAATATATCTTGAAAAACAATCTGTATAAAAATATCCCTTGCTCCAAAATATTGAGAAGAAAAACAAATTTAAAAAAATAATAAAATAATAATAATAATAATAATAATAATAATAATAATAATAATAATAATAATTCACCAAGACAGACAACTACTATTATCACCATTTAGTTTCTCTGTTTACTTCTTCAAAATTGCCCTTGGTCTTTCACTTCACACCCTGACATCTTTTTCTGGATCCAGCTTTTTTGCTGAAGTTTACTAGCCAACTACTGCATGATTCTTTGCAGCAAACTAGCAAGAAAGCGTTCCACAATCCTGGCTTGTCAGAAAGGGTTCTCTTCAGACCCCAGTCTCACGAAATCCTGTGGAAATGTAATTCTTGCACTTGCCAGTCTCTCTTGTGTTGACTAGTGCATGTGGGGTGCTTTAGGTTCATTCCCTCATTTTCGCTGTTGGTTATAAGCAGAGATTTAGTTTTTTTCTAAATGGTGGCTCTGGACATAAGACAAAAACAAATACAAAGAAGCAATAAATAAATAAATAAATAAATAAATAAAACATTCACATATAAAACACACTATATAAATATTACTTTGGCCTTCCCTCTGACATCCCCCAACCACTCCAAATAGTGAAAGAAATCACCCCAATAAAATAAGTAACTGAACATAAAAATATCAAAATGTATTAGAACTTTAAAAAATCTCACCCAAACAACATTTCAGTATTTAAAAAAAAAACTGAAAAAAGGAACAAATTCAATAACTAAATAAGGGAATAAATAAACAAGGAAATGTGTAAATAAATAAATAAACAAATGAATAAGTATGAAAAAATACAATCCCCATAATGCCAAACTTTCTTTAAAATTTGTATTTATTTTTGCGCCAAGAAAGAACAGCGTGCTTGATCTTTTACACAAGAGAAACCATGTCAAAGAAGTTCATGACCTGTGTAACACGACTGTATGACCTTGACTTTAGTTACATACAATCTTTAGTACATTTTCTACAAACTTGATATTCTTTATTTATGGTTCGGTATATTGCACAATCAGTACAAGTTGAACCATTCACAACATTGTGATTCTGACCTTAAATCCATTACATAACACTGCCACTATGACCCCAACTCCACATTTTTGACCTTCACTTTGTGTATATGACCTCTGTGACCTTAATGGCATTTTATGGCTATCTTCTTTGCTTCTTCTTTCAAACTCATAAATTATTAGAATTATGAATCAGAAAGTACAAACCTTTCTGACAAACTGAACATGACTTCCAATAATTGTGTTTCAAATGTGCAAGGACAAAGCTGCCAAGGCATCTTCAGAAGGAGAACAAAATGATAACAATTAAGAATTGTGAAATAGTCTTGCTTGTTTTCTTTGTACTCCACTTGCACCGACAATAATCATCTACTAAATCCTACAACTCTTTTTTCTCCATAATTAACATAATGTTTAGCTGGGTTTTTGTTGTTTTTTTATTACACAACATTTTTAAGCTGCAACCTATGAACTATTTAACACAATTAAATTCCCTGAAAATTAACAGAGAGACGTGTCTAATCAGGAAAAATGGCATTAGAAAACCTTAAATTAAAAAAGAACAAGTATCAACAGAAAGAATACAGAAGGTGAAAAGCAACAGATGATTTTATTTGAATTTTTTTTTTAAAAGAAAACGAACACTAAAAATAGTGTGTTTGCAAAGAAAAAACATTTACAAAGCCCGATGTAAAACATGCAGATTCTTATTTCTAGGAAAGATGGCAGAAAAGTATATGGCAGATATGTGGTATTAGTTGCTGTTGTCATTATTGGTGATATTTTCACCATTGTTGTTGAAGTTGTTGCCATAATTATGTGCATATGTTTAGTGTACATGTGCCATAGGCCAGATGTAAATCTGAATGTAACCATGTAACACCTTTCTTTGCAGGTCACATGTCAAGCATACACAGTCAAGGTTCAAAACCAAGCCTGATCTGCAAGGCCATACTGTGCTAAAAAACTAAAGGTCAAAGGTTCCCTCAAGGCAAAACCATGAACAGTCGCTGTTCACAATCTACCGTCATGTAAAAGACTGCAGAACTAAAATGTCAACTTTGGCTAAACCATTATGAACTGTATCAGCTCAAATGACAATGTCATTATGGTGTAATACAACTTTGTAAGCCACCACAAACCATTCGTTCTACTAATTTTACAAGCAGGATTTGAGCACAACAGAGTTTGTAAATAAAAGATGAAAAACAAAACAAAGACTTGGTCATGCTGTATTTCAAGCAAAGTGTAATGGATTGGAGTGTGCTGTGCAAAATGTAATTAAAGGATTCATGATAAATGATGACTTCCTGTAGTGATCAGGTGCCGAGATTAAACTTTCAGGAAAGATTATAGTAAGGAGAAGAGATTTCAGGGCCAGAAAAGACGCAGACCAAGAGAGTATAAAAGGGTAGAATCCTTAGTCTATAAGGGGGCCGGGTAGCTCAGTTGGTAAGAGCATCTTGCTAGTAACCGAAAGGTCGCTGGTTCGAATCCCGGATTGGTCAACGTGTGATCATATTATTTTCCCCTTTACCAACAACTTGCCCGCTGGTGTCAGTATAAATCGGTCCAGTAGTCACCTATATGCAAAAGTGTCGTGTGACTATAATCTACAAACAACAACAACAATCTATAGATTGTAAATGACTCATGTCAACGGTTCAATCCCTTTACATAAAGCATGTGCGCTATATTACTATCATCAAACACTAATGTTTCACTCGCAACCTAAACTTGATAACAGAGCTCTGACAGCTCAGGAACACCAGCTGTGGCAACAATGATCGTTCGTTCTATGTCTTGAATACTATATAGGTTCGATTCCCTTCTTCCAAGAAACTAAATGCAGGCAAACAGTTGCCAGCACATGCCATTTTAAATTAAACTGAATCCTCCTACGTAAAAGCTAGTTGTTAAAATCTCAAACAGGCTATCTGATAATAGCTGAAACTGTAGTGAATCTAAGACCTATATTTTCGAACTATTCACTGCTTTTCCTTACAATTGTACAAATCTTCATTATATAATTTATATTCTGATACAATATATTCATTCTATTTTTTTATGCTGACAATAATGGACAATGTTTTATACATTTCCAAATGTAATACAATTCCACATACTCACATGTTATAATCTTCATTATAGTTTACACTTTTAATATAATACTCACCCTATTTTTAAGCTTAAAATAATACACTGTTTCACATATACATATCCACATACAGTACAATTCCATACACAATACAAAGAATACTAATCGTCAGAAAAAAAACTGGTTTTCAATGGAACGCCCAAGGAGCACAACACCTATAACAGTTAATTTATTTTATAGAAGTCACCTTTGTCTACAAAACATGATGACCAAATCAGTTATCACAAACTAAATTATTTCAAATTACTGTTGCCAAGCCAAAAACCAAATTACAAAGAACACATACAAAAAAAAAGCAACATATTTGTTTATAAAGCACCTTCTTATTCAACGACATTAAATTTGTCAAGAAGGTTTTGGAATTTTCACAAGACTGTTAATTAAAACACCGTAATTAAAATGCATGACAAATGCGTTAAACTGCCTGATGAAAAAAAGTACATTGTTGAGAACAGCATTTTCTTACACAACTGTTGCTAAATATGGAGTGATCAGGATCATTTTCTCTTTGTGTAGCTGAAAACCCAGAGACGCTAAAAGTTCAATAAGGTTAAAAAAGATTAGCAACTCCTGACAAATGCTGCAAGCTTCGAAGTGTGAACATGGAGAAAAAACTATGTGCTAGTAACTTGTTTTAAATATAGTAAAACAATTCTTCATAAATATGAAGTCTCATCAAATAATCTAGAGACTGTGTGTTAATATACTTCCTTTCCATGGCTAAGACTTATGACACAAACAATGCCAAATGTCTCTTTGAAATACATTCATACTACATGTTAAGTATCAATAACAACATAGTCATTAAACAAAAAGGCAATCCATTAAGCACTTTTTAACTTAAAATATTCTAGCGATCATGCACAAGTTACAATTCCAAAATGCACAAATAAAAACTAAATGTATTTGCAAAATCATTCCACAAAATGTTTTCATTTCAAACAAAAACATACATAGAACATAAATCAAATAAGAATTCATCATAGTACCAACATTTTGAGGAAATTTCCTGCTTATGTCACTGCAAACTCATTTACAGGCAGAAAATGAAACAGGGAACATACTCGACATCCAGGATTGATTGATTGATTTATTGTTGCTTTAGGTCCAGCGGACTCTTCCGAGCCAAATCAGGACCGGACAACCCCCGATCCGCATAAAAGATCTGCTGAAACAACCCCAGTGGGAAAATTGAATGCCCTCCACCGGCCAGTCACTTTACAATAAAGACATCCCACGCGGGGGACGGCTGAGGGTTGACCTCAACTACGCGAACACCCCGGTTACAAAAACAAAATAGAATACAAACATCATTATAAATCATCAATGAAACACATACATATAAAATGCCTATAGTGCTAAATAGTACAATCATAGGAAGCCCTAGTGACCACCCGGCAGAAAGCGTCCAACACTCCCAAGCTGATCCAACAGACCTCATACACAAACAAGGAGTCTTGTCCAGGAAGAGTTTTCAAGAAAAAAGGTAGGTCATTGATCTAGCGAAGAAGAAGATAGTACAGCAGAGTGAAGGACAGAGCAGGAATAGGAAAGAGTAAATGAGGAAGACAGCGACAGTGGGAATTTAAAGCACTAAATTTCCATAAAGTGGGGATACTATTTATACTGAAAACCCCCGGCACTCCAACGGGGGTACTGTTGCCGCAGTGAATCTGTCTTGCCTATAAAGGAAAGACAGGTTTTCAACTGTGGCTTTCACTGTTCCCTTTATAGGTTTGAACAATCTACAGTGGCAAGATTGCTCATGACCCCAAGGGGTCTCGACATCCAGGAAACTGCCACCACAAATGTTAACAAAATATAACAATGCATGCGCTTAACCATAAACCCCCAATTCATACTCCTGTAAAGAAAATAAAATGTGTTGAGCATAAGCTCAAACACTAAATAAATTTAAAGATTTTTTTAAAAATCTGAAACCTTTTTTATGTGGCCAGTTAAATTTTGCATCCTGAACAAAAACAATTGCACAGCCTAAAGAAAAGGCAAGACAAGTAGGCTTTGGAGTTACCTTAAACACTGAACAATTGGTTTACTAGAGTTTGAATCCCAGTCTTGGCTCTGTTTAAATAGTTCTTTAATTTTTCCTTTTCCTTAATATCATTATAATAAACGACAAAAAACTTTTGCACGTGCCCAGAGCTGCCTTGACAAGATCATACGCTATCAAAATATATATATATAGTTGTTCTTCCAAAAATCTAAATGACCACACAAGCAAGATTTCAGAGTAAAACGACATGACATTTTTTGCAGGCCAAGAAAATTCTCTTGGAATTTGTAAAACAACGGCATATGCAGACCTGCCTACCCCCCTCAGAGTAAAAGCAGGAGACAGGGGATCAAAAAGCAAGAACACAAGTTTTTTGTACACATTTATAATGAATATTTATTTGTCACTGTTACAACTTAAGATTAGCCAGACCGTCAAAAGCGTGAGTCTCCCGCCAAAAGCGGGAGAGTAGGCAAGTCTGCATATGTAAATAATGCAATGAAACGAATAATACAATTTGCACAGATGACAAAATCAATTTCTCCACACACAAAAAGGTATCAAATTTGCTTTGTTTTTGCAAGTGTATGTGATCACTCTACTTCCTAAGACATAGACTGTTACGTTCTCCTTCCTCTCATTTTATAACTACCTCAACTATTGGTCCATAAAATACTGTTAGTTAATGTGTAATACACTGTATCAATTACTAAGGTTACATCAACTCTAGGAATATGTATTTCCATGATCACTCTTTGATCATTAACTTTTTAAATAATAATAATTAACATTTGTACAGTGCCCTTTTAGTGTGAAAATAATAGGGAAAGTTATTGAGACATTGATGACAACTACACAAGAATGTGAAATATAACCATTATATAGAGTTGGTATAAACCAACACAACAACAGCTATAAGAGCTTCAGCAAACCAGGCAGCAGAGAATAGTTCAACAATGACAAATAATACACAAACATGGCTACAAAGAATGAACTCCAAAGAACCCAAACCAAACTATTTTCTAACTTCAATTAGTCTGTTTAATGTTCACAAAACTTTTACAAAACTTGATTATGCCTAACAAAAACCAGAAAAGAAGCATTATCTGGAATGTCACACTTGAATGTGATGGCATATGAACAGTCGTATATAATAAACTTAATATTTTGTATCTATTTGTAATACGAGAATTTTTAATAAGAAAAATACTGATGAGCAAATAAATACATAAAATACTAGTTTAAAACTGTAATGGTACATTAGTAAAAGCATGCTTTGGTAAATCTACTTCTCTAAAACCTGAGATTATCATACAGTTAAAAATACTAAAGTCAAAAAATCAATTCAGAATACCAATATTTAATCCCGTTATATTCAATTTCAAATGCAAACAAAAGTCACTGCATACTTTTCCTCTTTAAAACTATCATATCGTGTAAAAGTTTCAGCTAAAGAATTATAATTATTATTCATTCTTAGTTTAGTGTGCATTGTTATTTATTTTTTATTGAATCATCCTTATATAGCACTATTCCAGCCCAACCCTTCAATTGTTTTGCTAACCATGAGTCAGCTACCCGACCCCATAGTTGACAGTTGTAGTAAGCAGAGGTATTTTCTTTTATTTTGCTTCTTGCTTTATTTTCTGTATCTTGATCACACAAACTGCACAGCTTAGAACAACTAAACGGATACCATTTCTGCAGTACTGTACACATACCATACCAGTTTCAACAACAAAATACTTTGACCCTGCAAATGCCAGGCATGAGGGGGAAAGGGTTAAGTTCAAGCAAGGTCATTTGAAATTCCTTTGTTAAAGAATGATAATATAAAATAAAGTACTTGGTTGAAGCAACAAAACAGAATCACAACATCAAATTCAAAAATTAATAGAAACTTTGTGGCCCTTTTTTCATGACATTGCCAAACTGGTTGAAAATGCACACCCAAACGAAAAAAAATATTTCCTTCATGAAGTTTCTACTTAACAATCTGATTCACTTCTAGTGTAACCATTGGATAAAACTGTACACATGTCCTCTCAAATATAAAACAGTTCTTAAAAGTAACATAAAATAAAGTAAACAAATATTCATACAAAAATCAAAATATGTGCATTACCGGGAAAAAGTGCAGTATTACAGTACAGCAATATAAATACAATTCACAAATATTAAATAATACATAATGACAGGAAATGATTTATGTTTCACTGGGAGCATCAGCGCAGATGCTGTGAAACATTTCACGAGATCCCTGAGCAACAATCAAGGATGAGTTGTGAAAGAAAACTGTCATAGAGCCATCCAAATCATGATTTTAACGCCATCATAAATTTTACATTGTGGCATATGAATTCTTACTTAATGTTCCAACCCATATCTCTTATTAAAATATATCTGGTTTTTTTAATATTAAACTGTACGTATATACTGAAAACTAGTTACAACATTTATTCACGTTGTAGTAAATCTATGAATAGTCCATGCCTAATTCGTATTCTTTTCTTTACTGATAAAATTAACGTTTGAAATGCCAAATGTTGATATCTATTAAATCTATTAGCTGAAATCTTAAAAGATTAAAAGATTGACACAATCATTTGAAATGTATAACTGATTTTAAAATAAAAATTTTCAGCAATAAATAGGCTTCCAAAGTTATAAAATTCTTGTTCATTCCTCTTTACATGCAATTTTTTCTTTGGAAAAATTAACATTCAACCTACTTTAAAATAAAGTTTTTAAGTGATCCTGACTACAACTGAGATCCTTGATGGTAATAGTACCTACCATACAAATGACTTAAGGAAGCAAACTTGCATTTCTACATTTAAACAACTTATAATGAGTGACCATTAAAAGTATCAATAAGAATGCCGTTGTCGCAGTACAATATTTTGCTATTTTGCCAGGAAGTCTGCAAACCAACAGCAGCCAGAAGGACTAAAAATAGACATGACCTTGACCTACATAATATCCCCGTCTTCAGACAATGAAAGAACTCAAACTAATAATGCCTGCTGATCTTGGTCAAGTATTCAGTACATATCACTAGACAATTGTTGACTTCATGCAAGATTTTGTTAAAACGTTATGTCTCTGACAATCTACAACCATAGGAAGACCAGTTCTTCATGACTCATTCTATTACCCTGTCTAACTTGTGATTACTTGGAAAAGAATGGCACGTAAACTGATGGTTTTCATGGCCAGAATTTTGTTGCACTCTGTAGAATCAGTCAGCGGTAAGTCCTTGAAGCCAGAATCCAGCTCCTTGCCATTGAACTCATGCTCATAGATGATGGGGTTCATCCTCATCTCCCCGTATGGTCCCCTCAAGATCAGAAAGTGCAGACGTATTGGTGTCACAGGGGGCGTGCCTTTCAGACTCAGCTGGTACTGCAGAGAGCGTCGGGAGGAGTGCGATGGGTTCTTAGCTTCAGGGCAGTTGAGAGATGCACGAATAGCCCACTGGTAGCCAAATGCCGTAAAGCGACACGACTCGTAAAACAGCTGTGGTAAAAAGTCGTCAGTACGGTATGGTTTCAGTTGAAGGTCTGAAAAAAACAAGATTTACAGGTAAAATACTTCATGAGCTGTTAGCTTCAAAGAACATGTCCACTTGAAACCTTAATTATACCAAAGTTTTTGTTGGTATGTAAGAAGTTGAATGAGCACAGACAGTTGGAAACGGACCTATTACTTAACAACTGATCGCCAGCTGATCAATATCCAACAGCAAACTCCACGCGCTATAAACTAGTACTCCAATCAAATGAATACTATCAACCCATTTTTGTGCTGTTCACAACATTTATAAACATGCTAAGTCAAACTCATGTGGATACATCTGTCTGAAAGTTTTAGTTACCATTGAAGGTGATTTTCTCAAAAGACAGGAGGTTGAAGACACTCTTGTACAATTTGGCCTCCTCAGCCTGTCGCATATCGACTGCCTCAAGGGCATCCATGATGTCCAGTCCTGTCTTGCTAGGTAGTATACAGACCGACTCGTGCTCTGCCAGCCCCTGGTGGGGGCCTCTCCATCGGCACCCAATACGAGCATATTTGCATGAAGTTGGTCTGCAAAACATGTAACAAACGCGCTTAAGACCCAGGAAAAGTAAAGTGCTTTGTTTTCCCTCATTTTGTTTCCGCATGAATGTCTGTGAAAGAATGCTGTTTAGATGTTTCTTCATGATACCATTTTACCATACTTACTACCACCAACAAAGCAGCTGAAGTCTTAGAAGGGGGAAGAGTTTTCTTTCTTTCCAGACAGTTTTCTGCAAAAGAATCTGATTACTTCTTTGATACAGGTATAAATGGAAGCAAAAGCATGAGTTGTGCTTTGAGCTAAGAACATGACCTGTTCTTTTTTATATAACACCCTTGGGAGAGAAAAGTCAATTTTGATTAATCAAAAACATCATAAATGTAAAATATTCCAATTATTTTTGTTTTATAAGTTACATTCTTTTGATCATAAATATGGCTTGTTTTAAGTTGCATATAATCTACCAAAGAAAAAAGGAGATTTTGGGACAGCTATTTAGAGCTTAACAATTATAACCTGTCCTATTTTATTTCTAATTCTATGTACAACATTTCATCAAAGTACTGCAACACTTTGAGATAGAAATCTCCTATGAGAACAAAGCAAACTAGAACCATTGTTGACCTGTAGGTCATTTTCACAAAGCTTGCTGCGAGTGCATGAAACATCAATAACAATTGGCATCATAAAAATACATCCATACAACACACACTGAGAGGTATGTCATAACGCAATCAAAAATGTTTTTTATCTACCACCATTGCGCAGCTTGCATTTGCAAAAGATGAACCATGCAGACCAAAAATTAGTTCCCAGCGAAGAGTTTCATTCTCTTCAATTTGGCCTAAAAACATTCACATTCAATGAATACGCAGCAAAATTAGCTGTATCAAAACCTAAATCTTCCCTAATGTTTTCCCTAAAGTTAGATATAATTTGAACTAAGATGACTATTCATTGTATCGGAAAATTATTTTTGCTATTGTAAGTTAAGCGAGCAGTTGAAGTTGTCAAAGTGGGCTGGAAAAAGGATTGGGGAGGGAACAAGCACTGACAGACGTTTGCAAATGTAGCAATAGCATGGCAGAGAGACAGAATGAAACCCATCCTGGCCAGGGGAACCACAGCCATTTATTTTGTAAACCATAAAAGTAACAAAGATGTTTTTTTTTAAGTCCAGAAGATCAGTCACAACTGTTAAAAGTGAAATGATCCATAGAATGCTAGAAGGCATGCTATGTTGTCCAAATTATTTTGCACTGACAAATCAAGATCTCCTCAGTCCTTTCAACTGAATGTGCAGTGTCCATTAGAACGTCTGTAGAGGCGCTCAACAGAGCAGTCAGCTTTGCAAATACCATTGCTGCCAAAACTCATCTGATAACAGATGACTCGGAAAAGTGAATGTTGGCCACTCATTTATCACATATCATTTATAGCATCTGACTACTAACTGACCGTCTCGCAAGAATACACTGGTCAATGCACATGCTTAGAATAAAACATACATCTGCAAATGTTATAATCTATCAATGTCAGTACCAAAATTGCCAAAGGTAACATGTCAAATGAACTCTAGTGACCTGCAGCCTCTAAGTTTTCCATGACCTCAGTTTTCTATTTTGATGTTGTTTTTATTTTTTTTAACCATACAAATAATTCAATTGAGATTGAGTCAGTCATACAGCATGGAAGTGGTTCTCCTCACCAAGAATAAAATGAAATAGTCCTAACACTTAAAATCTTCACAGAATGTTATGAACAAAAGGTCTGTAAAGTTCTGATAGATCAAAAACTAGATAACCACAGTGGACTAGACTGACAAATATAGACGTAAAACAAAACATAAGACAGCCAACAAATGAAAAAACTCACAAACACAAACAAATAGTCAATACAGACACAGGACAAACACTTCTAGCCTCAAAACAGAGCTTTATAAATATAAGACTGTATTTTTCTTTATTCCAATTTATTCAGAAAAGAAATTCACACATAAACAACAATCATGTACGAAAATCACCAATAATCTAAAACTAAAGACAGAAGATACTTGCCCACTTACACAACTATTCAGAGTGTCGCTTCATAGATTATGCTGGCGTTGATTTTCTTCTTGGCCCATCTTCATAGTGACAACTTCTCTGGATCAGCGCCAACCCCTGTCAACAAGACCCGTGGCTCTCCTGTCCGATGACAGAGAGAAAACATAAAGAAGTGCAATTGTGTTAAGGGAGGGGGTTTATTGGGGCGGGGTAAGGGTTAATGAAGAAGGGTCATCTTCAATGGAAGTAGATGTGAGCAGATTCCAGTGGTGAGTCCCATCCTCCGTTAGTGACGCCGTGTTCTGTGGTCACTTGTACTTCCGCAGAACCTGTTCATTGTCAGCCTCAACGGAGGCTGGCACAGCCCGAGCTGGCACACACAAGCCGACAAGATGCAGGCGCCCACATTGCCACCCTCAGCTGCCGCCCTACCACCTTACCTAACACAAGAAGCTATGTTATGGCGCCAAGGAGGAATGCGAGCACGTGCATGCCTGCCAAGCCTGTGTGCGAGCAGCGGGTCTGTGATCCATTACACCTGTCAAACTGCTTGTCAAAACAAAGCAGAGCCTGTCGCTGTAGAGCACTACTGGGGTGTCTACCAGACACGCAACGCCCAGCAGTGCATTGCGACAACCTGCAAAAAAGATCCAGGCGTGTTAAACTTCAACAGTGAAGGAAAATGGCGAGCGTTGACTGCAATGGCAAGAAAGATTGCCACGTCACCGCTGCTCTTACCTCTCGGGGCACAAGTGCCTCTGGTGGTTGCTCAGTTGGTGGCGCGGCAGTCGTTGTTGGCACAAGTGACACTCGGAAGGCATTTCTGATGCTGCCTTTTCCACTGCCAAGTTGCGTACACAGTTGCCCTTGTTGATCTCACAGCGACAGTTGGGACATGTGGCAGACTCATCTCTGATGCGAGCATCAGCCAGCAAGTGGTTGAAGCATGATGCACACATCAGGTGACCATTGCAACACTGAAACATAAATTTCTAGAAATGCTTAAATCAAACATTTGTTCAACCTTTGATTATTTTTCTGTGTTTATGTTTGTTTCAATAAAGAACAGTGTTTTCTATGATGCTAATGTCAGGTTAAAAGGAATGAACATTTTTATATGAAGAAAGGAATTATTATTTACTAAAAATGCTACACAATATGTCCAACAATGCTATTTTTCATTTTATTGACTGTATTATTGTTAGTGTTACACGTTATTTATCAATAGTTGATTCAACCCCGATGCTTGAATCTTGATATGTATAACTCGAATTCATTTATCTATTCAGCCTGTTCACTCAACAACAAGGAAGGAGTCATCGTGTAAAGTTTTCCAAATTTATTCAGCCAACATCAACAACTGCATATAAGATCGCTTTCCGAAAATCAATACAAAGATCACTTCAAATCACTTTTAAAGCAGAAAGTGCATAACTTGTATAGCCTCTCTCCAACTGAAAAAAACTTTGAACATTCCAGCCTGACTCAATAACACCCAATCAAAATAAAACTCATCACCGAAATATGCACCGTCTTACGTCACATAATGTTTATGAATCTACATGATTCGACCAGCTGTTACCCATAAGATCTGGAAAATTCGAATTATAATAAACAAGTAATTCCAGAAAATTGTCAACAATATCGATTGATGAAAATTAGTAACATTATACAAAGATTTCTTCTAGCAACAGCGCAATCAAAGGTAAATACACGCTATTATTGCATGTTTTGACAAATTAAACAACCGTGTGCTTCTCAATCATAATAATAATGTACTGTATAGTATTGTACAGTATGGTATAATATTTGTTGGTTTCACAGACGTATCCACCCTCTCTTTCAGATACTTTATTGCCAAGGGACATACAATGCACAAGCCAAGTAATACATTCCTCTTTTGATAAACATGAGTTAGAGAACACACTTATATGAAACTAGTCGGAATTTGGGTATGTTTCCAGGCATTGGCTATCCGATACATAAATTTGCCTACCAAGACAAGTGCCTGGGTGTGACATTACGGATTGGATCGCATTATACTCCGTCCGCGCGCGCAAGGGAAGTAATAAAAGTACTACCTTAGGAGTTATCATTCATGTCTGCCTTTGTTTATAACACTCTGCCCGCACGGTAAACTGTCAGGGTTAGGGTTAGGGTTAGTAATAACATTACGTTTCTACCGCCAAGCTCCACACACTTCCCGGACGCTGCTTGGTTACCGCTGCGACTTTGGCGTGGGTGGCAACCTAATGGTAGGACGGACTATAATGTTACACAGGAAAGATTTTCTGAAGTAATGAAATAATTCACTAATATAATTTTAAAACATAATAATCAGTATCAAGGATTGATGACTGAGTCAATGATATAATGCTGAACATGATTTGGATAATGGTATATGCATTTCGAATTTCAGCTATTGGGTCACATTGACACTTCATCTAAATTGCCACTCCTTCCCTCCTGCAAGTGCAAAGCAACCCACAGTGCCCAAAATCAGTCTAAACTCGAACAATCTAATTAGTAAAATGACAAAATAGATTACCAAACAGTACACTGTTCAAAATTGAATTTTTAAGCCCAAATTGAATTAATAATGTACATGAATCCTCCAATTCACAATGGCGTACCATTTAATCAATGTCCTGAAAAAGCGACAGACTGCGTCGCCTTGTTGCCATTGTGATTACAGCTGACAGAGTGATCTGTATCTAAATCTAAACAATTATACTGCGCCCTAGCTTTAGAATTCAACAGTAAAAATAAAAACACTTCGGAACTGAAACAAAAGTGTGCCTGTATTTTATTCCAAAAATATAAAGCAAAAATGCATAAGAAATAAAAATATGATCAGCTGCTGAAGTTGCAACAAAGGTCAAACTCAAACTGGACCAAACCTGATAGCAAGTCTGTGGAAGATCCAAACACACTGCACAGCACAAGATTCCATTCAGTCGATCTTCCAGTCCTTTGGAATACTCGGAGGCTGAATCTGACAGTTTAGCCTTTTTCTGGCAAGGTTCGTAGTTGTTCAGATTTTCCTTGTCAGCGCAAGAAACTCGCAGGACTTGCGAGCTTTCTCCTTCGTTGTCTGCCATCTTGTTTGTTTGTAAATTTCTGTTTGACGTAGCAGACCGTCAAACCCTTGAGTTAGCTGACATCATTACCGACCAATGGAAATGGTGTTGACATCAGATCGGGAATTGTCGGACATTCCGGACTGCTTCGGGCGTGGTGTTCGGGCCAACGATTTCTGTTCGGAGTTTACCGAAGTATCCAAGAGAGGCGTGTCAGAAAAAGGTGCACAGAAAAGGCAATGAAATGAGGGCAATGAGTGTAACCACAGCGCAGATGTGCATTGAAAATGCTAGACACAACAATACTCGTCAATTCACACATATTTAGGCATAAAATGCCTCCATTAAAATACAAGAACACCTTAAACTATAATGTTTTACAATAATATAGGAATATATGCCCCCCCCCCTCCCCCTCCCCTAAATGTAATGTGTTTGACCCATTTTCCCACGAACCAGGAGCTAGATTGCCGGAGCGTGTGCACGTGATATGCCATGTGAACCTATCAAAGCGCTACTTCTGGAATTTCAAGAATGCTTGATCGTGCCTACTTAATTTATTAATTTATGCATGTCGATTGTTTATTTTGCACTGACTGAATCACTGAATTAAAATAATTAAAATACACAAAACACAGGTTATTTAAAAGTTATATATATATATATATATTAATTTGTATTTATCTTTAACGAAATTAATACAAGAACATGGGTGGTGATGTTCACATGAATGCCTCTGGATCATGTAATTTTTATTAATATAATATGCTCAGGGCGCACAGGAGAGAAAAGAGAGAAAGAAGGGTGCGGTGGGAAGGAAGGCAGAAGTGGTGAACAGATCTATAGTTGGTTACATGATATATACATTTTACTAATTCTTGTTCTTCTTCATTTTCTTCTTCGCAATTCTTCTTTATGAGTTATTTTGTGAATTTTCATCATAACTCGATCGTTCAGATTATTAAATTAAAGATTGATTGATTGATTGATTGATTCGATTGTTCAGATATCGTTTTACTTTGTATAATTAATTTATTTAATATAGTATTCATTTAAATTATACTACTATGAAATTTAAAGAAGGTTGTCCTAAAAAAATCTGTATACTTTCTGTTACAATTAGTGCGTCCATCGATTAGCCCCAAATTCCTACTTCATCCATAACATTCCTACAACCATCTAGAAATCTTACATTCTTCCTCTGACACCCTCATGCTACAAATACCCCGCTACAAACTCTCCTCTGCAGGCTGTCGATCCTTCTCAATACTTGGTCCTTCAACTTGGAACTCTCTTCTTCTCTCTCTTCGCAGCTCTTCGAACATAGCCACTTTCAAGTCCAACCTAAAAACTAATCTCTTCCTTAAAAATGTACGTCTGATCTCACCTCCCATCACCATCATCATTCCTTTTTTCTGATTCAGGCCACCCGCACACCCCAAAGCCCTTAACTCCTTATAATTAAGCTGCTCTCCACCTCCCTATCTGTTCCTTAGGCATCAGTCAGCCTTTGTGTACATTTTACAGATGTTTTATCGAATCTGTTTTAACATTTGGCTGTTTCTGCTGGTATGGAGATCTAAATGTGAAGAACAAGAATGTGCTTGACAGAGTGGTGAAAGTGTGCGGGAAAGTGATTGGAGAGAAACAGAAGAGTCTGACTGAGTTGTATGAGTGCCGTGCAGTGCGAAAGGCTAAAGAGATTGCGAGAGACACCACACACATCCTTGCAAAGCATTACACACTTTTACCATCTGCTCGCCATTTTCGAGTGCCTAAATTTTCCGCTGTTAGAACCAAATGCAGCTTTGTACCACCAAAGTCGATCGAACTTCTGAATAAGAATAAATAATCTGTGATGGTGTGTGTGAATGTTTAGATGTGGTTGAGTGTTTGTAAGGAAAAGAAAGTGCCTTTATTTATACTATTTCTTTTAATCATTTAATCACTTAAATCGCCTGTGCAGTAGGTGCTAATTTTTGCAATGACAGCTGTTATGTAGGTTTGTAAAATATAAAGTCCTCCCTTCTTTGCTTGTGTAGTTATCTCTGTGATTAGAATTGATTTGTATGGTCTTATATACATTTAAAAATACAACATGAATGTTCTTTTCCTTTAATGTAATTAACTTTTTAACCTGTTATCTGTACATTAATATAAGCGAGAAGGAAAATGATATATGTCCAGTAAGAATGTGAAGTGCCAACTGTGTAGGGCACAGGTGTTATATGTTTTCTTTTTGATTGATGACTTCCTTTAACTGCCCGCAAAACATGTCTTAATTTCTCAGAGTGAGATAATACAGTTTTCTTGTATCTGGCGGCAGGGATAGCTCAGTGGTCAGAGCGCATGACTTGTGTGAGAGCGTCTTGGGCGACGTGGGTTCGAATCCTGACTTCAGCAAACTATTGTGTTATTGCTGGATATTACGGGCCAGCACTTTGAGAAGCTCTCTGAGCTTGTAAGTGCACTTTATAAGACAAATCTCTTTCTTTTGTATTGTAACTCACTCCCTCATCATTTATAGTTTAATTACTTGTAAATATTCCTTTTCATGTTTGTATCATGTCTTTGCATAATTGATTAGTGTCTCGTTTTTGTTTCTCTTTTTTTCGTATGTGCTTTAATGTTAGCGTTAAGTATAAATGCGTGAGAACTGCACTTTGAACTGAGGTAATTAGCAAAATGTGGTTAATATTATACAATACAATACAATACAATACAACTTTATTCATCCCAAAGGGCAATTACATTATTAAGTTTATGAGGCAGCATAAAGATACTCAAAAAATGTATCATAAACCATTTTTTAAAAAACAAAACAAAACAATAAATACATAAATTTAAAAAACATCACACAAGCACACACACGCGATTATTATTATTATTATTATTATTATTATTATTATTATTATTATTATTATTATTATTATTATTATTGTTGTTGTTGTTGTTGTTGTCGTCGTCATCATCATCATCAATAAAGTAAAAATAAACTTATAATTATTAAAGTAAGCGCCTTTAATTTCCCTAATTTCCATATATTATACCATAGATACTATCTCTGTATGATTATACCGATCACTAATTTGAACTAACAAGATTATAAGTTACATATGAATTATATTATAAACAGTCAGAAACAATGTTAATATTGCCAACTATTTTTTGTTAAACAGATATGTATGATTAAGACTAGACATCTTCAGATCTCTCTCTCTCTCTCTCTCTCTCTCTCTCTCTCTCTCTCTCTCTCTCTCTCTCTCTCTCTCTCTCTCTCTCTCTCTCTGAGTTATTTTCCTTAGACCGTTGTTCACGTCTCTGTCTCTCTCTTTATCTGTCTATCTGTCTGTCTCTATCAGTCTGTCTGTCCGTTTTTCTGTCTGTCTGTCTGGCTGTCTCTCTCTCTCTCTCTCTCTCTCTCTCTCTCTCTCTCGTTCTGAGTTATTTCCCTTAGACCACAATTTCTCTCTCTCTCTCTCTCTCTCTCTCTCTCTCTCTCTCTCTCTCTCTCTCTCTCTCTCTCTCTCTCTCTCTCTCTCTCTCTCTCCCTCTCCCTCTCTCTCTCTCTCTCTCTCTCTCTCTCTCTCTCTCTCTCTCTCTCTCTCTCTCTCTCTCTCTCTCTCTCTCTCTCTCTCTCTCTCTCTCTCTCTCAATGCACCTTCCTATCTTTCTTTTCTTTTTTCAAAAAAAAAAAAAAACCTGCCAGATCGTCCACAAAATTAAATGTTCCAATTCCAAGAATTGATCTCTACAAAACTAGTCTAGCTTATTCCGGTTCCATTTTGTGGAATAACTTTCCTGAAGATCTCCGCACTCCAGCATCTAAATTTACATCATTTAGAACACGTCTCCTAAAACACATTAAAAATTAAATACACATTAATTGTTAATGTTGTTGATTGAGATTAACAACATTAATTTGATTTCAATTTTTTGAAAAGGAATTTATCTAATGATGACTTTGTTTATTTGTTATTGTTCCATGATGTGAATGTTATAACCTTGAGTTGTATTTAATATATTGTTAAAGCCCCAAGGGCAAGATGTAAAAAAGCACATCCAGCGCTTATTCTTTTTCCCTTGCAAAATAAAATTGTTATCTTATCTTTTCTCTCTCTCTCTCTCTCTCTCTCTCTCTCTCTCTCTCTCTCTCTCTCTCTCTCTCTCTCTCTCTCTCTCCCAGGCCAATATATTTTTACACAATTGATACAATTGATGTCTCAGACATTTAACTTGTCATCTCTGCCACGTTTAAAAGGGGAAGAAACGGTCAAATAACCATGCAACAATCAATTAAGCATCTGTGCCTTGATATCCCACTCCCATGACCCATATATAGCTACTTAATAAGCTGATGCGCGCAGTTCAGTTTATTGAAGAGTCCCTGTTATAACGTATAAAATCATTCAATAATAATAATAATAATAATAATAATAATAATTATTATTATTATTATTATTATTATTATTATTATTATTATTATTATTATTATTATTATTATTATTATTATTATTGTTGTTGTTGTTATAATAATAATAATAATAATAATAATAATAATAATAATAATAATAATAATAATAATAATAATAATAATAATAATAATAATAATAATAATAATAATAATAATTGTCATCCTCTCGTGCCTTCTCGTGTCTTTTGGTATTCTTCCATGTCTTTTCGTGTCTTCTTTTTGACTTTCGTGTATTTCCGAGGTTTGCGCTAAGGGAAGCTAAAAAAAAAAAAAAAGGGAAGCTATAATAACATATTTCCGGTTATGTGATTCAAGCATTTTGGTTTGTGTATGCTGTCAGTATGTTGGTTTACGCACAGGCCGTGAAGTCTCGTCTTTCGTAGGCCTCAATTACATATTGTAGCATATAATTGAGGCCGACGAAAGACGAGACTTCACAGCCTATGGTTTACGCGCTGTCAGGGCAAAAGTTGTTGCAATATTTATTGAGTTGTGTTGCAGTTGCATTATACAAGTAGGCCTAAAGTAATAACATGGACGTCGACGACGACAATGGCTCAGACGAATATCCAGGGGTTTGTTTGTGTTTATGTTGTATACTGGTATTGTACTTAAAATTAAACATGTTTGAACGGACTTGAAAAGCGCCTAAATGATAGTAGTAAATCAGTGATTTAGTGAAACTGAAAGTTGGATAATTTTAAGCAATTAAATGTTGAATGTTATAATATGTTTTGAAAAAAGCAAAAACCAAGCAGTTAGCATATGATTTGGCAACTCATTTGCATTTTATTAATTGATTTATGAGGGTTGCTGAGGACAGAGAAAGATGGGAGTACACTGGTTAAACGATAATCTGTGGTGCCCCTACGACCTTCGAGTTACGGGATAGGATAGGATAGGATAGTTGATTTAGACTTACTGTTCTACTTAGACTTACCGTTCCACGGAATATGATTGACATTTTATTACTTTATTTAGATCCTACTTCCACTGAATGTAACATATATCCTTTTGGATTTTATTTTGAAACTTGAATTGAAAAAAGTCTCGGTCTCAGTGAATGGGAACTTCCACGTTATCTGTTACTTTTTGTTAGCAAAAATGCTATTGAGATATATCATATAATATAAACAGTTAATCACTTGTATTGCTTTCTTCATGTAACAGTCTCCAGATGGGGATGGAGATACATTCTTGGCTGAGGAAGAGGACGACAAGGAAACAAGGGAGGAGGAGTTAGAGAAGTGCACAGCAAAGTTGGCAACCATAGACTTTGTTATGGAACCAGCAGTATACCCCACTATGCAGAAGTATGTCAGATTGTATTAAATGCTGTTTTTTTTTTATTTAAAAAAAATCCAGTTCTATATGGGCAAGGTTCAGAAAAGGTTTTGAAAAATTGTGACACGTATAAACAGACTTGGTCTAAAGAAAAGAGAATGCAGAGTATGAAAATAACATAAACACAACAGCACAAAGGGTATTGGAGCAAACAAGACATTTTTATTGTACCAAAATTTTGTTAAATTGATCTGAACTTTTGTGCATAACATCACCTCATGTCACAAACTAAATCAACTGCCGTACCTGCACAAATACTAAATTTAAAACCTAAATGCATGGAAACAATGAAGCCCTGGTTAGTAATCTACAAACACTTGGAAGCAAATTTGCATTTAACACCAGTTTATTAGAAGAGCTGGTAAAAACCGTGAAAATAACATAACACATCAGAACAGAACTTTTGCGTTACATCTTGTCACAGAGAGTCAAGTCACCAAACATTTAATCTGAAATGCAACAGACTACTTCTACAGTTCCTGATGGAAATTTGTAACATAAAAATATCCCGTTACATGAATATATTGCAGTTAACTTCGAGACCAGTCAAAATCTATTAAAAAAAAAGAAATGTGAACACAGCCATAACAAACATAATTTATACAAAAATGAAGCAATACAGTTAGATGCTATCATTTAAGTTCATTTGTCTTCGGATAAACTCAAAAAGATCTTAGACTTAAAGAAAAAATCATTAAAAAATATACAAGGGGTCATAACTTCACACCGTGACATGAATTTTGGTGTGGATAAAAACTTTATTGTTTATGAAAAACAGTAGCTGACTGGTCAGATTAACAAAGCTAGACACTGACAAATTCAAATTAACCATGGTGTTAACGGGATATAAATTGATATATGGGTCTGTCTACAAAGCTGAGCACCGCGAGGGGTGCTGCTTTTCTAGATAATATTTATCACAACAAGCTGCATATTTGCCTTTCCTTTTGCTATTATCTTATTTAAAAGTGATCGGAGAGATAGTATTAATAATTTCAAGACGAAAATGTCTATAGAACCTTTGTATTTGCTTTGTAAATGTCTGAAAGTGGCCTAAAATTTGACCTAATTTTGTGACATGAGAATGACCGGGTTTTCTTCTAAGTGTTTACATAAATAAAGATGTCATAGAACACGTAAAATTATTATAATCTAACTCATTAGTAATAGTTTAAACATGCACAGTACTTACAAAACCAATTTGTTTTGTATTTTGTGTATTATAGCCGGAGTAAATTTGGTTGTCCAACGTAATGCATGGTTTCCGAAACAGGCAGAATGTTTTCAAAAATTGATCTTCGTCTTAAGCGCAAGAATACATGTTTTTTTTAGAGTTGTCTTTCTTGTTGGGATGTTATGAATGAATTCCAATGTTTACAAATAACAATTTAGTCGTTATGTAAATGCTTTGATGGTCTGAAAAGCATCGGTTGACATCGTTTCCGGATTTTCGTGTGACGTTGGACAACACACAAATTTATTTTGCTTATTTCAAAGCATACCTAGTAGAACTATTTTAATGACGTAAAGTAGGCCTCATTAGCGGATTGATATATACACTCGTCCCTTCTCGCGTGGTTTCATTTTATGCGGGGAATCTTTTCCATTGTGTGTGGTTTCCGTGTATCACGTAGTTGTTACGTTGGAAAACGCACGCAGTGTCACCAAGAAAATTGACTCTTTACGGTAAGATTCTTCATGTTTATATAATATTTTATGTTTATTTAGTTGTTAGGATAAGTTTAATTCAACTGTGGTGCCTATTTTAATGAAAATAGATCTCCGGCTAGTCCAACGTAATTAGAAGCCAAGAAACCATTATTTTTTTGTCGTTCTTGTTACGATGGATGATGAGATCCGTTCAAAATTTTTTAATGAATAAATAAAAATGCTCTTTGAAACAGCAGTGACAAGTAAACTTATTTAAATTTATTATTTGACTTGATTTGGATACGCTAAGTTTGATAAATATTATTTAGCCGAATATAATTTATCGTCAAACTTAATTTGGTTTCCGTGTTACATTGGACAAGGTGAAGTTATGCACAAAGAGTGGAACAAAAGGTTATTTTACCTTAATGAACACTTGACTAAAATTAGCTACTTTTAAAGTAAGGAATCATTTTAAACTGCATTAAATAGATGCCTTGCCACAATCCTATCCTATCCTATCCTGTCCTTTCCAGTAATTCGAAGGTTGGGCACCACAGATGATTGCTTAACCACGTACTCCATCTTTCTCTGTGCTCAGCAACCCTCATGGCTTTGCTCAGTTTCAAGCCATTCTCGAATGTTGTCCTCCCACCTCTTTTTCTGTCTCCCACATCTTCTGCCTCCTGGCACTGTTTCTTGCAGGATGGTCTTTGAAAGGCCTGATGCTCTGGTCACGTGGCGATACCATTGGAGTTTCCGTTTCTTCACCACTGTGAGCATGTCACCCTGTTGTCCAATGGCTTGTGTGATGGTCGGTCAGACTTCATCATTGGTGATGTACTGAGTATAGGAAATGTACAGAAGTCTTCTGTAGCACCTCATATCCATGCTTTGTATTCTTCGTTGTAGATCTGCTGTGAGAGTCAATGTTTCGCAAGCATATAGGAAGATGGAGATGACAAGGGAGCACAGCAGCCTTACCTTGGAATGTAGATTGATGGTCCTGTCTTTCCAAACGGGCTTCATCCTTGTCAGGACAGCAGTTGTTTGTGCGATCCTGGAGAGGACTTCCTGTCGGGACCCATTGTCTAATAAAATGGCTTCTAAATATTTGAAGCTATGCACTGTGTTGAGGGATTGGCCTTGGACTTTGATGTCCATGTTGATGCCGTTGGCGTTCTTGGGCATCATTTTAGTCTTCCCTGCACTTATTTCCATTCCATAAGCTCTGGAGGTGGTGTCAAGCCTCTGTACCAGCTGTTCAAGTTCTTGTTCTTCTCCAGCCAATCTATCTATGTCATCCTCAAAACGGAGGTTGGAGATTGCTCTACCCCCTATGCGGACTGTGCCTTCGTAATCTTCAAGGGCATCTGACATGCTACGCTCTAGGAAGATGTTGAAGAGTGTTGGAGAGAGTAGGCATCCCTGACGCACGCCAGTTGTTGTTCTGAACCAGTTTCTGATGGCGCTGTTGTGGAGGACTGCACTGGTAGCCTTGTCATAAAAGCTTTTGATGACTTCAATAATTTTAGGGCTGATGTTGTATGCTCTGATGGTTGCCCACAGAGCTGCATGCCAGACTCGGTCAGACGCTTTCTTTACGTCTACAAACACATGATAAAGATGTTGTTATGCTGTAGGTATTTCTGGAGATTATTCTGAGGTTGAAAATCTGTTCAGTAGTACTCCGTCCTGCCCTGAATCTTGCTTGCTCTTCAGCTATGATTTGTTCAGCTAGGGGTTTCAACCTGTTGTATATTATTTTCAGGAGGACCTTGCTGGGATGGCTGATGATGGTGCGGTAATTTTCACACTCCAGAAGGTTACCCTTTTTGGGAAGAGTGATAACAAGCGACTGGGTCCATGGTGTAGGCGACTTCCCACTCTGCCAGATCTTGTTACAGATAATGGTGATGGCATCCGTCATCTCTTCTTCTCCTGCTGACTTACCCTTCTTCAGCGATTGCACTGCTGCCTCAACTTCTCGGAGAATTGGGAGGATTCCTTCTTCTTCCCTGTTTTGAAAACATGCTAGAGCTGGTGGATATTGAAATGTTTGTTCATAATTTTATGCAATGCTGTGCAGTGGGTCTGGTCATGAAGTTATGTACAGTCACATAGGAATGGCAAAATAAATCAGACTAAATCCCAGGAGTTAACAATCACATGTGTGGAACAAAACTAGCTTCACTAAATTATTATAATGTGAAATACATTAATTGAAGAGGTCTGGTTGAAAAATAATGGTGTATGTAACTTCACCATTTTGATGCAGGCTTGCTTTGACAAAGAATGTGAAGTTATGCACATTACTTTACATTACATTACATGGTTATTGCTTTAGGTCCAGCGGACTCTTAAAGCAATAACCATGTAATGTAATGTAATGTGTATAACTTCACATTCTTTGTCAAAGGTAGTGTAAATAATGTATGTATCTTTTAAAAGACAAAAGGAATTGTGTTAATTATTTCACAAAATCCACTTACTGTCTGGGTTTGGAAGTTAGTAGTGAAGTTATGTACTAAGAGAAATGGATACATTTTCACATATTGAGCTTCAGAATAATCCTACACTGGGAAAAACTAGATTACTCTAGTTTCTTTCAAGGATGGTTGAGTTCATCGCATTACACGACTTTCAGCATGCAGAATTTTTCACTAGCAGTGTGACGTTATGCACATGGTCGTAATCACAAAAAATAAAACCTATAGTGACCACAACCAGAAAGAAATCAAATGAACATTTGTGATGCATAATTATTAATCTATGAAAATAAATATTTGATCCTTTAAACAAAATAACAAAACACCTATAAGACTGAAATGTTTTGAGTTGTGAAGTTATGCACACAAATCAATTAGACTAACAAAACTTGCAACATGAATGTATATGGCTAGGGGTGTATTTGTCCTCAACGAAACCCCTTGGGGTCATGAGCAATCTTGCCACTGTAGATTGTTCTAACCTATAAAGGGAAAAGTGAAAGCCCCAGTTGAAAACCTGTCTTTCCTTTATAGGCAAGACTGATTCACTGCGGCAACAGTTTCCCCCGGTGGAGTGCCGGGGGTTTCAGTATAAATAGTATCCCCACTTTCTGGAAATTTAGTGCTTTAAATTTCCACTGTCGCTGTCTTCCTCATTTGCTCTTCTTCGCTAGATCAATGACCTACCTTTTTTCTTGAAAACTCTTCCTGGACAGGACTCCTTGTTTGTGTATGAGGTCTGTTGGATCAGCTTGGGAGTGTTGGACGCTTTCTGCCGGGTGGTCACTAGGGCTTCCTATGATGATATTATTTCGCAATGTAGGCATTTTATATGTATGTGTTTTGTTGATAATCTATAATGATGTTTGTATTCTATTTTGTTTTTGTAACCGGGGGTTTGAGTAGTTGGGGTAAAGCCTCAGCCGTCCCCTGCGTGGGATGTCTTTATTGTAAAGTGACTGGCCGGTGGAGGGCATTCAATTTTCCCATTAGGGTTGTTTCAGCAGATCTTTTATGCGGATCAGGGGTTGTCCGGTCCTGATTTGGCTCGGAAGAGTCCGCTGGACCTAAAGCAACAATCAATCAATCAATCAGTCCTCAACGAAAATATTGTCCGTTAAAAAATATAAATGTTTGACATTGATTTGACAATAATACGCATTTAAAAAATTGTGTATTTTGCTTCATGAGAAATTATTTAACACGGGTGCAAAAATAATGCATATTATCTACAAACAAGAATGTTTACTCAAACATCTTTGTAGTGATGCTGCCGACTTGAAATAAACATGCATTTTCCTCGCAAAGTAACAGTACCGGCAAAAATAGAGTCCGACACCATTTCAAAGCCTTGCCCATATATTATTATTGCCATTCATTGGTCAGAATGTTGTAATTTAAACATGGCCACCAAACTAATGACTCAGCAGTAAACTAGAATTTTACAAACCAAGTTAATGGTATGAAAGCCTAAGGGCGTAAGACTGAACTAAAAAATCTAAACAAAAACATAATAATAAAATTCAATCTATCCAGAGGCAGTTTACCAGGTGCATTTTGGGGTTCAAGGACTCGAGCTATGAGGAAAGATTAAAAATTCTTCCGCTTCCTTGTCTTGAGCATAGACTATAATAGAGTGTGAGAGGTGACATTATTGAGGCATATAAAATCCTGCACAAAAAAGTATTACTCCAAAACCACCAAGAGCTTATTATTGAAATCAGATGGGTTTTCAACAGGAGGGCATGATTATACATTAATCAAAAAGACGGTTAAAATTAGTTTGTATGAGAACTTTTTTTGTTTGTTTACTAACAAGTACTATGTCCGTCATGGCACAGTCTACCACTTCAGGTGTTTGTTATTGTTGGTACCACAATTGCTTTTAATAATAGTCTGCATACATTTTTTTTCTATTAAAATGCGGCTGACTATTATTGGGATTCCCTTACCCCTCCTCTCCCCCCCCACATTTGTAGTATCAGACAGCTAATACCTGAAAACCAACCTCACTTTTGACTAGTATAAACTATAATGCACATTATTCTAGAGGGAAAAGGCTGATTGTCTATGATGCCAGCACTACTATACTATACTATACTATACTATACTATACTATACTATACTATACTCAGTGATCGTCCTAGGGATTTGCAAAACCGGTACGACGTCACAGTAAACAAACCCACTCGAACGCAAACCGGTAGGCCAGTCACGGAAACCGGTATGACCTGCAAAGCTTAATAATGCGTCACTATTTTTGACACCGAAAATCTGCCGACGAATGCAGTGATTAATTTATTGCTCACCATAAAGCCTACTAACTATAACTGAAACGATATTTGCCAAAAATAAAAGTAAATAACAGGCCTTTCTTACCTATTTCCGTCGCGTTTTGCTTTTCTCGAACACCTCCCTCGCTCTGTCGACGTCGAAGTTTTCTAAAGACGTAGGCTATTACAAGTAGATGGCGACTCTGTTAATGCACTTTCTGTTTCATTAGAAACATCTTCGTCTTCACATAAACTTCTTTTATCACCCCTCTCTGGTCCCCCGTTGGGGTGCCGGGGGTTTCAGTATAAATAGTATCCCCACTTTCTGGAAATTTAGTGCTTTAAATTCCCACTGTCGCTGTCTTTCTCATTTGCTTTTTCTCATTCCTGCTCTGTTCTATCAATCTGCTATACTATCTTCTTCTTTGCTAGACCAGTCACCTACCTTTTTTCTTGAAAACTCTTCCGGGACAAGACTCCTTATTTGTGTTGGATCAGCTTGGGAATATTGGATGCTTTCTGCCAGGTGGTCACTAGGGCTTCCTGTGATGTTATTATTTAGCAATGTAGGCATTTTATAAGTATGTGTTTTGTTGATAATTTGAAATGATGTTTGTATTCTATTTTGTTTTTGTAAACGGGGGTTCGATAAATTAGAGTACAGTCTCAGCGTCCCTTGCGTGGGATGTCTTTATTGTAAAGTGACTGGCTGGTGGAAAGCTTTCACTTTTACCACAAGGGTTGTTTCAGCAGATCTTTTATGCGGATCAGGGGTTATCCGGTCTGATTTGGCTCGGAAGAGTCCGCTGGACCTAAAGCAATAATTATGAAATGTAATGTAATCGTCCCTCTCCCCCCTAGCAAAAAATGAAAAAAGAGATTTTTGCTTCTTCATTATTACTAGCCTATCTGCCACTGTCGCAATACATACTGACGAGCACGAGGAAAGAAACAATCAAAAGGTGCGCGAGTTTAATTTATCCGTATTCACGATAGCCTTGCGCCCGCCAATGTTATATCATTCTGTATTAATTACCTCAAAGAATATGGCAAGGCTACTGAACGCATTCGCAGGCCTCTCGTCTACACTCCCTAAACACATTATCAGCTTGGCTGGCTGGCTGGCTGGCGCTCTCTCTCTCTCTCTCTCTCTCTCTCTCTCTCTCTCTCTCTCTCTCTCTCTCTCTCTCTCTCTGTCTCTCTCTCTCTCTCTCTCTCTCTCTCTCGCTCTCTTCATTTCTCTTGTTTTTCTTTCTCTTTTCCTTTATTTTTGAAACCAGTCAAACAAAATAAGAACCGGTAGGTTCTACCAGCTACTTATTTTTCAACCGGTATTTTTATTCTCAAACCGGTAAAATACCGGTAATTTCCGGTTAAATCCATCCCTGTATACTATACTATATTAATACTATACTAATATAATACTATACTATACTATGACTATAATATACTATACTATAATATACTGTACAGTTTACTATACAGTATACTATATTATTATACTATACTGTACTATACTATACTATACTGAATTGGTTACAAGCATTGACAAGTGTGTGTTTCAGTGTATCATAAGCTCTTCCTTCTTTAGTTTGCACAGGTATTGTTCTTATATAAATATTTCTACATTTATTTTATTTTTATTTTTTCTTATAAACTTTCATTTTCCTTTGGAAAAGTAGTTGGAAATTGTTTGTCAGTATTAGTGCCAATGTTTGTGCAGATATTTGAAACTTGGTGGATCAGTGGAGCGAATGGTGGATATGCTGTGCGATAATTACCATGCTATAGCGCAAATGATCAATGTTTTGGCAGAGTGGCTCATGCTAGCAGGTGAGAGGGGTTTGTGCTATTTCTTGAAAAGACTAATATGATGGGAAAGGCTTCATACTTTATCCTGTCGGTGTTGAGAATCCATACTTTAATGTATTTTTTAACATCGGAACGTAGTTTCCGACTTTCTGTTTTAGTTACCACTACTGCTGCTGCTGCTGCTGCTGCTGCTGCTGCTAGTCAGCATGAGGAAGGTTTTGAAAAAAAAAGAACCTAAATATATATTTGTAATTTCAGGTCTTACTCTACATTACACTTCTTTTCTTGTGTTGATGTTGGCAGGTGTAAAACTTGAAGAAGTGAAAGAAACTGTAGAGAACCACCTGAAAGACTTGATCATCAAGCACTTTGACCCGCAAAGAGCCGATGAAATCTTTTTTCGTGATGCTGTTGTAAGTCTTCTTCTTTTGCATCAGTTTTACAAAATAAAAATATGAACTAATTAATTAATTTATGAATATGTGTTTATGTTTGTGATATATTTGTACTGCCTGGCACAGACCTGGCAGCTAATGTTTGTTTCGTGGGAACACTTTATAATCTGAGGGTTGAATATTTATCAAAAGCAAAGGGTTTTCATACTCTAAATCAGAATTGTAATGTGTTTTCACACCCCATTCTTAGACATATCTCCAGAATATTTTGTAGGTAGTACGTTTATTTTCTGTTAGGATACAGCACTTTGTAAGTTGTCGTAGAATGTAAAAAAAAGACATTAAACTGCATGCTTATTGGTCTGTATATATACATGCTCAATGTTTCAATAAAATGTAGTGTACATTTTTCTCCACATTCCTATTGTTTCAGCAGCACGATGAACGGTAAATTAGCTTTTGCTTTCCTCAGGTGAGGAGTTTATGAGATGGCAACCTGTGCAAGTTCTCCCTGCGTTTTTATACTCTTCTCTTTGTAGGTCTTACGCGTTGGTACCTTTACAGCCTATTTTCAGTTCCTTTTACTTGAAACAGATTCTAACAGTTTGTGCAGTCCCTATCAGTCAGCCTATCGACAAGGTCATAGCACTGAGACAACATTGACATACATGATGAATGACATGTTAATTGATCTTGATGAAAATAAAGTGTCCATCCTCTCGCTGTTAGACTTGTCCGCTGCCTTCGACACCATAGATCATGAGATTCTTATCGCAGGTTTGCAGTCATGCTTTGGTGTTGGAGGCACAGCTATACAGTGGTTCAGGTCTTACATTTCTGAAAGATTCCAATATGTTTCAGTGGGTGGTCTACGCTCAGAGTCTGTGTCTCTTGAATATGGTGTTCCACAAGGTTCTGTTTTGGGTCCCATCCTATTCACGTTGTTTATAAAGCCACTGGCCGACCTCATTTCCCAGCACAATGTAAAGCAGCAGTCATTTGCAGATGACACTCAGTTGAAAGCCTCTGCAAAGCTGTGTGACCTGAGCATTGCAACTAAAAGCATTCAAAACTGTACTGCAGATGTTCGTGACTGGATGATGGTCAACAAACTTCAACTTAATCAAGACAAAACAGAAATTCTTCTTGCATCAAAATATAATGCCGAAAAGTACCTCCCTACCAAAATGCAGATTGGGAATACGATAGCATTTTCAGAGTGTGTCAGGAACTTGGGGGTGTTGTTTGATTCTTCCTTGTCAATGAAAGAACAAGTTTCTTAAGTATGTCAACTAGCTAACTATGAGCTACGTAGAATTTCAGGAATCCGCAGGTACCTCCAGCCCTGAAAATGAAAAAAAGGTCCCACTAGCCTTTGGCTAGTAACTTAAAAATTTTACTAGCCAAACTAAAAATGTTACTAGCCAAACTAAAAAAAAAGTTCATTTTAGCGCACTCGCATTTGGCGACTAAAGTTTTTTTTTTAGTCGCCAATTTTTTTTCATGCAACAAAGACTCTTGTAGTCTCTTTTGTGCTCTCGCGACTGGACTATGGAAATAGTCTACTTGCGGGAGCCCCAAATTCCTGCAAAGAAACTTCAAAAAGTTCAAAATTCAGCAGCACGCTTGATTTTATGATCACAAAGATGCCAACATATTAGCCCCCTTCTTAAAGAACTCAATTGGCTCAAAGTGTCTGCAAGGATACAATATAAGGTTGCATGCATGTGCTACAATGCACTATCAAACAACACCCATCGGTATCTGTCAGACCGCCTCCATATCAACACACCTTCAAGATCTCTCCGCTCTGGTAATGACACCATGAAACTAAAACCTCACACTTTTTTTAAAAAACAAATCATGTGGTGAGAAATCATTTTCTTTTCAAGGACCATTGATATGGAATAGCCTCCCAGCCGATTTACGCCATGCGACATCCTATAACTCTTTTAAGAAAACGTTGAAGACATACCTTTTTACTGCCACATACAGCTAAAACGCTTCTTTTTTTTTTCTTTTTTTTTTTTTACATTGCCGTTATTTGTTTGTGTGGTACACATAATGTGTGTAGGTGTATGTGTGCGCTTTGATATCTGCAAGGGAAAGCTCCTTATAAATAAATAATTTTAATAATAATAATAATAATAATAATAATAACATCCTTATTGGTATGCTGTGAACAACCCTGTAATATTATATTGTGTGAATGCTGGAAGGTACTTGTGCCACTTGAACACTTTCTGATGTGTTGTGTACATGTAGGGACCTATCAAATTTGATAATTTGCAGATCCCAGAGTGGTTGCAAAAGATGATTGACTTTCCAACTTGGAGAAATCTCTTCTACAGACTGGCCGAGGAGTATCCCGATTGCTCTCTTCTCAACTTGACCATCAAGGTATGAAAAACACAACGACGTTAACAAGATTAAAAAATAGGTATAATAAGCCGTGTTGCTATGGATGTAGTATTATGGTGGGTTCACATTTTGTTTACAACTGCTTTTGGGAACTATGGAATTAGAAAGAGTGGCTTGATGGAAATTCATTTGTGCCATTTATTTAACCTGGCTAATTGCAGAGTTCAATCATTGATTTTTGACTCCCATGCATAGCAGTGCAATTATATGTACTCACCCAAAAAATAAGAAATTCAAGATGTTTGCAAATCTGTGTGAGATGAGTCCTAAATAATCCAAAAATGGCATTACAAAAAATGTGTTTGTCCGCCCCTCTCTCCAGGGTCCGCCATCCGCCATCTGGAACTTGCAAATGGATTAATATCTCAGAACCTATTTCAACTTTCACCACCAAACTTGGTAAAATGGTGTATATCCATGAGACCTGATAAATGATCAGTGAATGAATGACTCCCAGACCCGTCAGTTCTAGCATGTCCCGAGAAGAAGAAGAAATCCTCCCAATTCTCCAGGAAGAAGTTGAGGCAGCAGTGCAATCGCTAAAGAAAGGGAAGTCAGCGGGAGTTGACAACATACCCGCGGAACTGCTACAAGCGGGAGGAGAAGCGATGATGGATGCCCTCACCATTATCTGTAACAAGATCTGGCAGAGTGGGGAGTGGCCTATACCATGGACCCAGTCGCTTGTCATCACTCTTCCCAAAAAAAGGTAACTTTCAGGAGTGTGAAAATTACCGCACCATCAGCCTCATCAGCCATCCCAGCAAGGTCCTCCTGAAAATAATACTCAACAGGTTGAAACCCCAAGCTGAACAAATCATAGCTGAAGAACAAGCAGGATTCAGGGCAGGGCGCAGTACCACTGAACAGATTTTCAACTTCAGAATAATCTGTGAGAAATACCTACAGCACCAACAACATCTATATCATGTGTTCATAGACTTCAAGAAGGCGTTTGACCAAGTCTGGCATGCAGCTCTATGGGCAACAATGAAAGTGTACAACATCAGCCCTAAAATTATTGAAGTCATCAAAAGCCTGTATGACAAGGCTACCAGTGCAGTCCTCCACAACAGCGCCATCGGGAACTGGTTCAGAACAACAATCAGTGTGCGTCAAGGATGCCTACTTTCTCCAACACTCTTCAACATCTTCCTAGAGCGCATCATGTCAGATGCTCTTGCAGATCATGAAGGCACAGTCAGCATAGGTGGTAGAGCAATCTACAATCTTCATTTTGCGGATGACATTGATGGATTGCCTGGAGAGGAACAAGAACTTGAACAGCTTTTACAGAGGCTTGACACCACCTCCAGAGCTTATGGAATGGAAATAAGTGCAGAGAAGACTAAAATGATGACCAACAACACCAATGGCATCAACACGGACATCAAAGTCCAAGGCCAATCCCTCAACACAGTGCATAGCTTCAAATATTTAGGAGCCATTTTATCAGACAATGGGTCCCGACAGGAAGTCCTCTCCAGGATCGCACAAACAACTGCTGTCCTGACAAGGTTGAAGCCCATTTGGAAAGACGGGACCATCAGTCTACATTCCAAAGTAAGACTGCTGTGCTCCCTTGTCATCTCCATCTTCCTATATGCTTGCAAAGCATGGACCCTCACAGCAGATCTCCAACGAAGAATACAAAGCATGGAGATGAGGTGCTACAGAAGATTTCTGGGCATTTCCTATACCCAACACATCACCAACGACAAAGTCCGACAGACCATCACACAAGCCATTGGACAACACGATGACCTGCTCACAGTGGTGAAGAAACGGAAACTCTGATGGTATGGCCACGTCACCAGATCATCAGGCCTTGCAAAGACTATTCTGCAAGGCACAGTGCAAGGAGGTAGAAGAAGAGGGAGACCGAAAAAGAGGTGGGAGGACAACATTCGAGAATGGACTGGTTTGACACTGAGCGAAGCCATCAGGGCTGCTGAGGACAGAGAAAGATGGAGTATGCTGGTTAAACGATCATCTGTGGTACCCCTACGACCTCCGGGTTACGGGACAGGATAGGATAGGATAGGAATGAATGACTTCACTTCAAGGTCAAGATCACAAGGTCAACAAATGTTAGTCAAAATATGACAATTTTTCACAAAATTTCACTATTTTTCTAAGTTATTAATATTATGATTCTTAAATGCATGATGCACACATCCTATGAACATTTGGTCAACCTCACTCCAAGGTCAAGATCACTGGAGCTATTCAAAGTCAGTTAGTATAGGTACTTTGAAGTGACCTTGACCCTAAACTATGAGAAATATAAAATTCAAACTTGTTGTATTTAGAGATGATAGATTGATCTTTCATATATGTTCCGGTTTTGCATTGATCTTGAAGTTCAAGGTCATTTTAGGTCTTGCAAAAACATAAAAAAAATAGATCATCATACTGTGGAATAGCTCTATTTAACCCATATATGCAACAAGGATCAAATTATATGTTTTCAAAACTAGACAGTAAAGAAGAATCTAAGCGACATAACTTAGCAATGGAAAAATTATCTGAAGATCAGGCCAAATACGAGAAAAACAGACTATTGCAGCTTCATTTCGTTAATTAAAAAATGAAAGAAGAAGGACATGCTGATAAAACATTTGAAGACGTAGATGAAGCTTTGCACTAATATTATTTATTTACTGGTACAACATTACCTCCATTAAAACAACCAGTGTTATCTGATTACTAGTATACACCTAAAATTGCGCCTACAATGTCCGAGACTGGAGAATTAATTTTAATTGTATTTGGAACGGTAGTTGTTTATTTTCTTATCAAAAAATCTACTAAATAAAAATAATGACTGCTTCTTTGTCTAAAGTATATTATTCTGAATCAGGGTATTGGAAATAAAAAACGACCGTCGATAAACTAACAGAAAAGACAGGACTGCCAGAAAACGTTGTTAAACAATGGTTAGCTAAACAAGCGGTTTGGCAAATTTATCTCCCACCCCAGAAAAAAATAATAAGACCTAAATTGGAAAACTCAAAGCCTAAACACTCATCAAATGAATTTGCTGCATCTTTTTCATAAAACAATTTGAAGGAAGAAATTAAAGTACTCCCTAACTGTTATTGATCTTGCTTTGAGGTATAAAGATGCTGAACCTCTTACAACCAAAAGTGCATTAGAAGCTTCTCGTGCATTAAATACAATTTATTCTAGAGGCCCTGTTAGAATTTCACAGAATAATTCAGTGTGACGATGGTGCAGTGAATCAATTGTTATGAAAACATAATGTTACAATATGAAGAGGAATTCCTGGGTTACATAGACCTCAAGGTCTCGTAAAAACTTCAATCCCCAACAAGCAGAGAGACTGTTTGCTTATCAGTATTCTAAGGAGTTGTTTACCGATACCCCTAATACAGAACGGGTAATAGACTACCTCGCGTTTTGAGAGAAATGAATTCTGACACTCAAACAACAGGCAGGATGGAGAATTTTCCGCGAATCTGCGGATTTCCGCGGAAGGCATTTGCATTTCCGAGAAAAAAATATTGAGTTCCGAGTGTGAGAAGCTGAGGGGCTACGCTTTACTGGGCATAGCGGCCAAAAGCGGCTGAAGGTCTAAACAGGCAAAACGTCCAAAAGCGTCCGTATCAACCATGTGGTTATATTCTCGCGTTGTTTGAAAGATTGCGAGACTTCCGGCAATTGACTTCCGGTTTATTCTGTTGTGAAAACATTCAACTGCTTTTCCACAAGTTTTCTCTGTGATGCGTTCGTTTTTTCGATTTTTTTTTTTCAAATTTTCTTGTGTGTGTGCCTAAAAGGGATGGTTTGGATTCTTCGACTGATGAAGGGGAGTTTACAGGCTTCCATTTATCAGACATTAAAGTGAGAGAAATGGACTTGGAGTCGGAGGAAGAGATCAGTACTGACATTAGACAATTAGTGTCAGTAGTGTGCATGCATACGATCTTTCAGACTGGCATGAAAGTGAAGAAGAGGGGGCTTGTTTGGACTTTTTAAAACTTTTTTTTTTGTATACACATGGAGTAATAAAAAACAAGACATGACAAGAGAAGTATAAAAAGGTAGATAATCAAAATAGAATTTATTTCTGTTCATTTTGCATTTTATTTCATTTAAATCTATACACTAGTCACTAATACCTAAGATGTGGTGTTTTTACTAACGTACCCCTAAATATCTCTAAAATTATAAAAATTCTTGCCTGTTTACAGCTAAAAAATAGACGAAGGTGTGCCCAGTAAAATTGGAAATGTGGAGTTTGTGTGTAACAGTGGTGGACCTCAAACTTTGTTAGGCCTACAAATCAAGATTCTTAACGTTTTTGAAAGACATGTGCATAAAACATTCTTTTTTTCTTTTGTTTGTTTCTATTCGTGTTTACTTTTTGCTTTTTGCTTTCAGGAGAGGCCCTAAATTACTTTCAAAATTGCATAAATTCATTTTCTTCCAGGGGGCGAATACCGGGGCTTGGCCCCTGGGCCCCGGCCGGATTTCAGAGATTTCTTGATTCAGTTGTTCTCCACCCTGAACAGGGTTGAAACCGGTTAAAACTATTAAACATAAACAGATGCATACTCCTAAGCTAGGTGAAGGTCACCCCGATTTAAGTTTGCGAAATGCAAAAGCAAGAACTTAATGTCGGCCGGGGGAAATTGCCAGTGACGTCAAAAAATGAGCTACTGGTTTTGTGGTCACTAAGTATTTACAAAGTTGACAGAGCATTGTCTACCAATCCACCAGTCTGTTATTTAAGACAAAGAACTGATTGCAGAACACCGCAAAGAAACTATGTAAAAGAGGAATTACAGATAGTTTCTCGTGACAATGTAACTTCTTATTTGAAAAAATAAATATTTAAAAAAATGACGGGACACATTAAGGAGCTTGGATAGTATTATGATAATGAATGAATGGGCTCACATTTAAAAATGTTAGAAGATGAAGGCTGGGAAATCTTTTTTTAATTCAGACTTCATGAATCAGATATTTATATGTATAATGGCTTCACTGAACAATGTGAAATTAATGAAGTTTACACATTTTTATGCAAAAGAGACTTCAAAAGAGTTTTTTTAAGAAACTTACAGAACAGGCATATAAAGAATGCAACTTGAACTCATACACATATTACTTTGATTATTTATGGTCAAGATTTATTAGGCAAGTCCGTAAAATGAACCCTCATGTAGTCAAACAAACTGTGATGGTGGGTCTGAATGCGACTGATCAAATTTGTTGCTGGGTTTCAAGTTCTGCAACTTGTAAGCCAGCATAGTCCTCCATGAGCAAAATCATTACTGACACTAGGTACATTTTCTTCGCTGCTGATGGGGCTACTCTTTTGCTGAAAAAGCAACCCAAATATTACCCATAGAGCTACAAATATTTTCCCAAAGCAATGCTGATAGATTTCTCACTGAACGGTGAACTATTTGTAGATAGTGAGCGTCTTTATTCACTTGGTCAATGGAACATCGGTGGAAGATTTCTTGCATAACTAGTTCTGAAATAAATCACCTGATATCATTATCATTATCATTTTGATTGTCAAATTTGCAGCTGATCTCTGATGCTGGCTATCAAGGCGAGATCACATCGGTGGTCACAGCCTGCCACCAAATGGAAGTCTACTCTCGATGGCTGCGTACCGCTATCGCAGGATTCCTGGATGGAGGAGAAGAAGCCTTGGGAAAAAATCTACCAGAGTTTATTGTAAGCAGAACTAACATGGACATAATAAAGCTCTTAACCCAGATGTTGTTCCTTTCTCTCATAGGAATGTATTCCCGCACTCTCACGCTTCCACTTGCAATTATTTACTAAAGTTTATATGTCTTAAAATGTTTCAGTTCGCCATTTTGATAGAAATCATTCCAGAAATGAAAGAGTTTATTGTAAGCTAAAATAACAATGAGAGCAGTTGATACTTGGACAGGCATGCTACTTTTCCTGGAATTCCAGGAATTCCTGGAGATCGACCTTTGGCTTTCCTGGTGATTGAAAAATTTCCTGGAAAATTATAAAAATCTGTGTCAAAAAAAAAAATGCAAGCGTTTTTATCACAGTAGGCGATATCAGAGGGATTCGTCTGCTAGACCGCCATGACAGTCAATTTAACGATCATATCAAAGCGGCGTTGTGATTGGCTAGCTAAATGTATCTCACCAATCAGATTGCTTCTCTCTTACGTGATTCGCTCTGTGTTATAGCCAGTTGTTTCCGTTTGATTTTTGACAGTCTTCACCACGATTCTCTTTTTTTGTAAGTTTCATAACGTATGGAAGCGTTTTTGTGTACTACTAATAGTAGCATAGTATCAAATGTCCACCTGTCACTGGATGCAGTTTTCCTGGGAAAAGCTGAGGTGCCTCTGAGAAATCTTCCTGTGGATGTCCAGCACAATTTCAGACAGACAGTTCTACAAGGATATATTGCTTGTGGCAAAGTCCTCCTGGAGAAAATGCCACTCAGGAATGGTTTTCTACAGGCAGCCGGGGGATTGAATCCAAAAAAGAAATGCTCAGAAGCATTGGAGAAGGTCTTAAAGCTGCCATCATTCCTGCCTGGCGAAGTGTTGAAAGGTCAATCAATTTCTGGTGATGCTGTTGAGGTGACCAGTGAAGGAGAGCAGATAGAGTTCCTACAAGCTGCCTACAGCAGTGAAGTGCGGAATTTTTTTGGAGAGGAAGATATTCCTGCTTTGGATGAAGGTCAGAGGATAGATGTCTGGTGGGCCAACATGATCAGCAAGTATTCTCTGAAACATCTATCTCAAGTGGTGAAGGCAGTTTTGTCAATTTTCCATGGCCCAATGGTAGAAAGTTCCTTCAACATAATGGGTGATGTGATTGATGAAAGAAGTGGCCGAATGGATATGGCCACATTTAACGCTTACCACACCACGCGATATGCTCTGGCTGCCTCAGGAAAAAGTGCTACAGCTTTCTTTCACAGGGAGAATGTGATGAGGGATCCTGTCAACAAAAGATTGATTAACAATATTTCGACTGCTCGAGAGTCGTATCACAGTGTCCTCGCTAAGAGAAAAGAAGAAAGGAAAAAGAAACTTGCCTTATTTTAAAGGCAACATGCCAGAGTTATCTGCAAAAGGAAAGCCATAGACACGCTGAAAAATGAGGCCAAAAAAGCACATTTGACATTTTACAAAAAGCAATCGAAGAAAACATGACTTTGTAAAAAGAACACTTTTAAACTCAAGGTTAGTTTATTTTGTTCACTCTTCTGAGGACTGATGTTATTTCTAAATGACAGTCTATAATACAATAATGTTAACAGACATGTAGGCCTACCAGTGTCATTTCTTATATATAGTTTAAACTAAAATGTTTGGGTTTTTTCATCTTTGTTGATTGATTTTTCGTCTTTCAAAAAGTGCTCAGAATGTGCCAGATTGCACAGATTTTAACTGTAAAAAAAAAAAATTCCGGGGGGGCATGCCCCCGGACCCCCCTAGGGGACTCGCCTGCTTTGCAGGCTCGCTCTCGGGACTCTGCTAATCCTTCCAAAATTTTCCTGGAAAACAAAATTTTCAGAGTAGCATGCCTGTTGGATGCAATGTCAAATGCGGTTAGTCCTTGGATACCATCACTGAATGACACAATGAATCTAGTGCACAACACCCAACTTTGTGTCTGGCTGTATTTGGAATCGGGAAGGTAAGGCAGCAAGGGAGAGGATATGGGCATCATCCTCAATAAACTGGTCCAGAGAAAAGGGGAGGCCCAAGCGCCTTTCTCTTAAACCAATGAAAGGTTTTGAGAACACCTTATCCTTTCTCTTGATAAAAACCAAACCTGCCATATCATAATGGATTTTAAATATATTTCAGTGCGCTTTTATCATGCTATACAAATGGTTTTGGGATTGAACTGCAATTGCTGATTTCTGTTACTGAGCATGGCTTGTCTTCGACATTTGTTTCTTCAGAAAATGGCATGCCATGGGGAGCACACATACCTGTACAGTCAAGTTGTCATGCATTCTTTGGCAGTAGACAGCAAAGGCGGGTCCAGTGTCAGGAGAATATGCCAAGAACTTCAGCAATGTGCAATAGACAAGTAAGTTACTGTTCACATTATTTGATTTAAAATGACAGATGTTTATGATGATGTTGATGAGGGAAACACTGATGGTAAAATGATGTGTGGTGGTGATGGTGATGACGTTGTAGTTTTGTTACAGGATTGCTTAAAAAGTGATTCAGTTTGTCTCTTTTTCAGGGGTTTGGATGTAACTCCAATAATGCTTGCTTTGAGTGGCGCTGGTGCTTACCCAAGAGCTTGTCAGGCGCTGTCTTCTATGCTGTCACGCAAACAACTTAATCCTGCTGACATGACAACAGTGAGTTTGCACTTGACTTTGCGTATTTTGTACATGAAGTACAAATGGACCTGGTGTACAGTAATAATTGCAAGTTCTTGCAAAAAAGGTGGTAAAAATTATGTAAAATCTTGATGTAAAACTTTGCAAAGCGATTAAAAAAATCATGTTAATTTTACTCACTTTCCCAGTTTTGAGAATGCAACTGTTTATGAGACCTGTTTTACCCTCCATTTCAAACATAAAAAATTGTAATAATTTTGCATTCTGTATGCTATTACCTTTGTGAAATAACTTTACTTTTATTAATGTTGCCTTGTTTGCTTGTCCTTCTTTTGGCATCTTGCGTTCACAAGCATATGTATTTATTTTTAACAAATCTTTATATATATATTAATTGATTTTTTCATGTTTTTCAGTTATTTAAAATGTACAGTGAGCAAGATTCTCCACCTGTAGATCTTATCCGTGTTCCTGCATTTTTAGGTGAGTTTTCCTGTCAGCATCACAACACCCCATCGTTAGCAACCACTCTTTTCCAGGTTTTGAAAATAATCACGTGTTAGATTAATGTCAAAAATTGCAAATGTGCATCAAAGAAAAAAGAAATCATACATTGATACATGGCTATTAGACATAAGCTTTTTCTCCTATATTTTCTCTGACAATTAGTAAGTTTACTGACTGCAAACTGTGAACTAACAAGAAGAAGCAGGTCATAACACTGAGGAAATATTCATGCTTGGAGTCTTTTGTCTCTGTGCAGATCTATTGATAGAAACCCTGTTCAAACCTGGCAGCCATGTCAATCCAGAACACAAACACAAATATATTCATCTGCTTGCGTACGCTGTTTCTGTACATGAAACCTTCAAGAAGGTATGACTTCAAGCTGCAATAATACTGATTATTTTCCTGTCATATTTTATAGTTATATTTGTTATTCTTTATTCCATTTTGGTGCATATATTATGTCAAAGAATTTATAAAATAATTTTTTTTAACAGCTTTTTATTAACACAACAATGTTCAATCAACAGAATACGGAGAGGTTTATTTTTTTAGTTTTAAGTTGTGAAAGGACATGTTTTTTAACCCTTGAGATGCTGTCAACACTGAACACCTAGACAGCCAGAGTTAAAAGATAAGTGAGTGAATGGATTGCTCTTTTATAGATTGTAAGAGATATTCAACACTAAATCTTTTCATGTGACGATTTGCAGGGCAGCCGGAAGGCGATCAACAAAGATGAGGTGAAGCCCTCAACTCAGGCGTTGGAAAAAACTCACTCTCTTTGTCAGCTCCACAGGGGTGCCTCAGACCTTATTGCTGATGTCACAAAACTCTTCCACTGCTTGAAGTGAGTGAGAACTGTGTTGCAGAAAGTGTGAATAGTGTTGTTGTAATGGCAATTAGAAATGGCGCTTTCACAAATTTGAAAGTCAGGTTTTTGTGTGTGCGCGTATTGTTTTATAATAAAGGCAAAAGCGGAAAGAACTACCAGGGCCACAGCAGGACTTGAATATAAACAAATATTTAAATTTAGGTGAACTTAAAGAAGCCTAGCTTTACTTGATTGTTGCTATATTGTTTGTATCTGTATCATGGGTCAGGTTTCCTGTGTGTGCAATGGGTGTGCTACGGTGGGTAGACCACACTGTATCAGAGCCAAGTTACTTCAAACTGAACACGGATCATACCCCTCTGCATCTGGTGCTGGTAGATGAGGTTGGTGATGTTTCTTTTTTTGTTTTCTTGCTGAGCTTCGCATTGTTGTAGTTATTGACTAGATGTTATTAACGACTAGATGATTACTTAAAACTTGCAATGTGAATTTAAGACTCATATCTTTTGCAGGTGGCAAGGCACATGTCATTGTTGAAGAGACTGATCATCAAGCGTTACTGTTGCTCATCACCCCATTGTTGATACATATACTTCAGCCCTTACGTTGTCAGTTCCTTCATTAAGGAATAGATAGCTTTTGAATGAAACTTGTTGAAATCTTTTCATATGGTTTAAGCCTGATTTTCACTACATTTGTTGTATGTTTATTTGTAATTAGTATGAGGAATTCTTGTTTTCAATTTTGTTTTTCCCCCAAAATGAATGGTTTTATTTATATTGATAATACCTTTTTTCAGATTGTAACAAACCATCCACTTCTTCATGGCAAGGCTCTTGATCTGCTTATTCGCCTATTCGAGGCTTCTTATGAAGAACTGGATGTTTTAGTCAGGGTAGGTGACATAGTGTAACATTTTATCATACTTTCTGTTGGGTGTACATGTAGAACACACCACTTCCACAACTCTCTAGGCTCCACATACCTCCTTTATGTCATGTTCAATTTGAAAGATGTTTGTAGTGAAGGCTTAACAGATGCTGAACAGTTTTATGATTTCAGGATCAGGGTCAGAGCATGCAGGACTGCATCTAAGCCTATTGTTAATCTACATACAATGGGATGAGAAAGCAGGGCTGTTGTACCTGTCTTGCTCTATTTATTCTGCCCACTATGTTCTGTAGTTTGAAAATGTAACTGAAAGTAAGCAGAAATGTTTTACTATGAAATGTCATTGTCTGTGTCATAAGAGAAAACTATTTTAATTGTGTGTAGCTGGAGCTGAAAAAGATGTTGCTAGATCGAATGGTGCATTTGCTGAGTCGAGGCTCGGCTATACCTGTAGTGACTTACGTAAGGAAATGCAGTGAAGAGCAGGATGTTGACGTCTCCCTTATCAGACACTTTGTCACTGAGGTAAGGACTGTGTTCTGCCCATGCTTTTTGTGTGTGGGTAAAGGCTATGGCAGTGTTTTTGCATGAGAACAGCATACAAATTTCCTGTTTGCTCTGTGTTATGCAAGCGTGGATAGCGTTAGAAACGAAGGTTGCAAACCAACCTTCTGTCTGAACATGTATTGCTTATTTCATGTGTGACATAGGCTTTACAGAATGGTTAACTGATTTGTATACAGAGTAGCACATAGGTAATATGCATAGTAATATAATACGGGTTACATTATATTTAGATTGGCCTCGTGAATCTTCAAAAATGTTAATTGAGACGTTGCTTGCAGTTCTCCTAGAGCTACAGTTCAGAGTTTGTTCGTTTCCAGGTTCTGGACGTGATAGCACCTCCTTACAGTCCAGAATTCGTCCAGCTGTTCCAGCCATTGATAGAGAACAAAGACATCACTGGTTCTGTGCGCTCTGATGATGTCACAGATTTTCTCAGTACGTTAAGTAGTGTTTGAACAATAACTTCCATTATATTTGATCTTTCAAAAGCAACAAAAAAGAAATGGGTTTGGTCGCATGCTAGCAATGTTTTATGTTATGCAAACGTCGGGCGAGGTTAGTACTTGGATGGGTGACCATACTTGGAAGGCAACCACCAAACAACAGAAAGATTGAAACAAGTGCACGACTAGCCCCAGTCTGCCCAGCTGTGAATAGGTAGCTGGATCTGTTTAGAACTGGAGAAGGTAAAGCAGCGAAGGAGAGGAGATAGCCACCCCCTCATTAAGATGGCCACCCCCTCATTAAGATGGCCACCCCCTCATTAAGATGGCCTAGAGAAAAGGGAGGTCCAAAACACTTCCCTGTCCAACAACTGAAAGGTTACAGAAACATCTTAAACATTAAAAAAATAAAATTCAACAAATGAAAAGAACTGGATTAACAGTTTAGCCAGGCTTGAAGATAAAAGGTAACTGAATTTTAATGTCAGTCTGCCCAGAGGCTGCAAGTGGGCATCTCAGATGGAGTTATATCCTGTATGAACCAGCACCTTGAGCAGCTCTTGAGCCATGAAATAAAGAAGTTGTGACTTTATTTTGTTTCTAAAATGAGACATGAATGCATTACTGGTCAGCTCTAGTGAAAATGGAATGCCAAGGTTGAATTAATTATAGGAGAAAGAGCCCTACTACATATTTGGCTTTTGGATTTCTGCAATTTCCTATAGAGCGGTGTCGGGAATTTCATAATATAGTTTGCTTTGTATAACCAGTCATTCACTGTTATGGCATGCTTACAGAATTCCTATAGTTAATTGTATATTCACTGTTATGGCATGCTTACAGAATTCCTATAGTTAATTGTATATTCATTGTTTTCATATGTTTTCCCTCACAGGTCATTGTGGATCTCAGTCACAGTGGTAATGAATGGATCACCACAACCAGTAGCCACTCAACCAAACGTCATCAAGTGAGAATTGATTAAACGAGTTCAAGTTCAAGCATGGTTCATCAACAAAGTATCCAGGAGAGAAATGATCCAGAAGAGAAATGTGTCTATTCATTGACACATGCTAAAACAAGATGCATCATGGAAGCCATGCTGACTTATGAAATGACCGAAAGGTGCTATGAAAACTGTTTCTAGTGAGTTGTACTAGGTCTAGGTATTTTGTCTTGTCTGAGCACTTGCTCCCTTCAACTGCAGGGTTAACATTTAAACCCGATGATAGTGAAGGAAAGCGCAACTACTGCAACTGTAGTTTATTTTACTGGTATACAAGGGCCGGGAGAGCTTATTTAGTATGGCGATTCGCTTGTGATCCAGAGGTTGCCGGTTTAATTCCTGGTGGCCCAGACATTAATTAAATTGGCTGTGAACACTTGCTATCTTCCTGCTGCTGTCAGTCTGATGATTATTTCAGTTTATAATGGGTGGGTTGTTTAGATATAAACTGACGTTAGGATGGGTTGATGGCATTATCTCCAATTGTTCTTGGTGGCGTTGCTCTGCAGCATTGAGAAGACAACCTAAATTTCACCCACTGGGTTAATAAATAGATCCCAAAATATTATATATAAAGGCCAGTGTTTACAAAGAAAGTAATGAGAACTTGAGGGCATTTTCTAGGTAATTATTTTTTGGTGAGATTACCTTCTTGACGAGATATATATTAAACTTTTCCGGGTGAGTCACAGTTATGGTAGGTATTGTAAAGAGGCAGGGGTATGTTCTTTTGTCTTGTTTTGGCTAAACAAGTGAAAACATATCTATAGTAAACAGTAGAATTATGCTTTCCTTGGCTGCTCATTTATATTGACTTTTGAGGCATGATTTTGTGGTATTAAAGTTTTGAAAATAAATAGATGTTATACACCTCTAAAAAAAATAATGAGAAAGAAGTACATGTTGGTATAGTATGCAATTTAAGTGAATGTGTATGGAGAGAATGAAGGATTCCTTGATGTTGTAATATTGATTTTATGTATTTGTGTAATAAAATTAACATAGGAATGCTAACTGTTGTTACTCATTTTGTGTGTGTGTATGAGTGCTTTCTCTGTGGACTTTTTAAAGTTGTTTATGAGCTTTTCAGAATGATGTCACACCTCTGAAATTAGTCTTTTGATGTAAGATTCACAGTACAAGCCAAACTGTATTGTCATCGTGTTGTTGCAATAAGGTTTATTTTAGAAGATTTTGGCCAGGTCATGACACATGAAGGTGATTGATTTCCGTTTGCAATGTAATTGTCATTTGGCTGAGTAATGTGAAACTTCATGTCTTTAAAATTATCATTAATTTGATGTACGATTTACAGCTCTATAACCCATCAAACTGTATTTTTTGTCATGTGATTGCAATAGGGTTGATTTTAGAAGATTTTGGCCTAGTCATGACACATGAAGGTAATCGTTTTCCCTATGCAATGCAGCTGTTTTCATTTTGGCTGAGAAAGAGATAAAGAGTTGAACATAACCAGGTTATTCTAATTTATAAAATGAAAATAGCGAACACTTTTATTTATTTTCTTTCAAACCAAAACAATGAAAACGGCACATTCAAATCCTATTCATAGAAGACACAAAGCTTTTGAGCTTTTCACATTTCGAGAACTTTTTTACAATCAAAATCGTTAATTTTAACAACGTTGCAATGAACTCGTCACAGTTGATAAATTACGCCACTCCAATACTGAATCTGCTTCTCTCCCACACTCTTCTAGAACCGATCATGACATTGGCTGAAAACCTGTTGCTGTATCGCCATGATAGTCCAACGAGCAATGAATTACATCATAACATTTGAGCATATACCATGTGCATACATTTCAATGGTAATCTCAAACACACCACCATTCCCTTCAAAACAAAACATACCTGCCATAATAAAGAGAGACAATAATTGCACAAAATCCTACTAATTCACATTCACAAGCAGACGTAAACACCCGCATGCACACCATTTATCAATGTCCTACGAAAACGCACACACTTTGTATGTCTTATTATTTTTAAGATGCATAGAGTTGATGGTGGAATTTTGAAATTGCTTGGCTATATCAGCCTTTTTCTTGTGTTGATGTGCTTTCACATACAATATTATTTCAAGTTCTGTATCAGAGTTAGCTGAATTTCTTTCTGTTTTGCCGCCATGTTTTTCACAACATAAGAAAAAACATGCCCATAAAGCATAATGCACCGTTCTACAGACACCTGAATGATCTCAACATTTCTGCATAACAAACAAGAAAAGTGCGTATTTAAGTGGAGTCGTTTACTCAAATATACATAATCTGTGATGTTTTCTTACTTCGATTGTTTTATATCCATTAAAATTTGGTGTCTGGGATAAGAAAATACATTCGATGTAAGTGAAGCTGTTGTAACCGTATTCGTTGTATCCTGAAAATTATAAGTAATAAATAAATACAACTGTGGCAGGGGATTTGTTTTCCTTTCGGTAAAAAGTTGTTCGCTGAAAGCGTGTGGTAAAATACACAAAAATGACAACACCGTGATTACGTCACTCTATAGCATAAATTTGGTTTAATGTTGGGGTACTTAGTTTGATTTTATGTTGGCGGCATAGAAAGTCAAGTACATACTAAATTTGAACCAAATTCCTGAGTAATTTTAGAGAAAATGTGATTAGGAAAAACAACAAATTTATGTCCCCACAATGATGTCACTCAATATACATACCTTTTGTTTTAGGTTCAAGGCATCTGTACACTCAAATTACATACTAAGTTTAAAGGAAATAAAACTATTTAAAATTTGACGTCGCTATGATTATGTGACTCGATTTGCAAACGTTTGGTTTTAGTACATATTTAACCAAATTTCTCCAGTAGTTTATTAGAAAAAGAATTAAAAAGAATTTTTTTTTTTTTTAAAGATGATGACACCCTATATGCATACATTTGTGTCAACTGGTAGGGATCATTATGTTCTTACTACCAACCAAGTATTTCAGAAATGTGTCCATTAGTTTGAGATAAAAATGCTCAGAAGTGATGGAAAGACAGAGCCAAAATCAATAGTTCCACAGCTATCGCACAGGAACTTTAACAGAATAGAAAAAATAATTAAAAATTCAAAAAAGAAAGAAACTCCTAAGTTTGGGGATAAAAATATATTGGACTGGTAAGGATAGAAGAGACGGGCAAGATTGGTCGTTTGACATTTATTTCCTGTGCAAATAGTGTTTCCATCCGTGCCCTACTTCTTGGCCACGCCCCACCCCATCCCTAACCCCACTCCCCATCCTCTACCCCATCCCTTGAGCGAGGAAGGTCAGGAAGTATGCTGCAGTGCATATGTCTGGTGCAGAGTGTCTGGTACTGTGCATAGTCTTAGACTAATAGGTTTTCAGGCCTATGCCCTGTAAGCCTGAATACTCTCTGGTTCCCTTGTGTTTATGCTGGAACGATCAACAGTAACAATTTGAAACTTGTATTCAGTCAGGAAACCCCACCAGATGACAAAAAAGGTATGCGTATCGGTTTTTTTCTTCCAATCCTATTTTCTCCCAAACTACTGGTTATTATTATTGTTATAATAATAATAATAATAATAATAATAATTATTATTATTATTATTATTATTATTATTATTATTATTATTATTAATTTTAATTTATATTGGTGGTGGTGCTGGTAATAATGGTAATAGTATTAGTAGTATATGTGTGTGGGTGTTTGTGGTGGTGCTGGTAATAATGGTAATAGTATTTGCAGTATATGTTTGTGTACATTACTTTTCTAACCCGTGCGAGCCAAATTCGGGTTGCCTAATTATTATAATTGAAAGCAAGACATTGAACATTGAGGCATAGGTCATTTGGCGTTAAGGTCCTGAGCTCACTGATAATACAGTCTGTTTATATATAATTAATTTTGTGCGTTGGCCGTTTTGACGTACTCCACAGGCCACAAATGCTCATCGAGGTTCCTGTATAATCGATACGGTGAAGGTCAAAATTGCTCTAGCCGTGCAGACGCTTAAGATTGCACTTTGTCTTCTGTTGTTGTTGTTGTTGTTGTTGTTGTTGTTGATAACATTGATACACTTAAAATAAACGCTTGCTGTAATATTTTTTTTTTAATATTAAGAGACGACAAACAATACCAATAGCGGTGAGGTAATTCACGTCAATTGCAAACGCATTCAGTATGCAGGGCTTTGGAGGTGCAGTCAAAGACCTTGGTGCAGTGCAGCATCGTTAGTTATATAGATTAACGTCCCCGGACACATAAGCATATAGGGGACGATGTCCTACATATGCAGCATCGTGCCTGGATGTTTTGTTAAAATATTCAGCCACAATATCACACAGAGTGCCCGAACCTGCTGAGACACGCACTGTAGATTGGGCGCATTACTCAGCAGGTTTAGATGCGCTGTGGGCCCTTTCCTCCCCCCCCCCCCCCCCTCCCTCCGTCCCCCTTCTTTCCACACTCCCATAGCCCACCATCCTCTCCCTCCAATTTCCTCCCCTCCCCTCCCCTCCCCTCCCCTTCTCCCTTCCTGCTCCTCCCCACCCCTTTTTCCTCTTTCTTTCCTGCACCTCGATCCTATGACGGCCTACTAGCGCCAAAATGAGATAATTGAAATTAACACGTGTTCTGTGTAATTTACAGAGATACAATGTTACTTAATAATTATCAGTATTTGCTACGCCTTCCTAGAGCCAAAACCTAATAATAACAAATATCATAGGAAAATTACAATTAGCAAGGGTTAATTACAATTATCATTGAAAAATTACAAATATCTTCGCGTGATCTTGTTTAATTTGTCAGTTTTGGCTCTAAGAATCCGTGTGGAAATGGGCCATAACCGAAAATTGTAATATTCACTTGATAATTACAATTTTTACATATTAATTGTAAATATGTCATTGATATTTGTAATTATCACATGATATTTATAATTATCAGGTTTAAGATAAGATAAGACCACTTTATTATCTTTTACAAGAAATTACATTGTGGTGTACAATTACAATCAACAAGGAATAAACATCACAATAATAATATCAACAACAATGATAATGACAATGATAATGACAATGAGGATAAAACTGTCGCACATTAATATAATTACACTTATGCATGCTAACATTAAACGACAGCAAAATGTTAAAAGGTTTTGGCACTAGTAGGCGGTCATATTGTGAATTACACAGAACACGTGTTAATTACTATTATCACTGATACCTGTAAATGCACGTTTTGGCGCTAGTAAGCCGCCTAAGTCAAAATTAAGCATGATCACGTAGTACTAAAAATTGTAATTATCAAGTGAAAATTATTATTATGTGATAAACATGATCACGCGAAGGTATTTATAATTTTTCAATGATAATTGTAAGTATCCCTTGATAATTGTTATTATCCTTGGATAGTTGTAATTATTCCATAATATTTGTAATTATCTCAATTATCAGGATTTGGCGCTAGTAGGCCGTCATACGATCTTTTGCAGACGGCTAGGCGCGTCTAGCAGAGTATCGAGGCCTACAGAGTTTTACCTCATGAAACCTGAGAGATCTCTGACACTCAGCATGGATGTGCAGAGTTCAACAACTAGGTTTGGGGCATGCAGAGTATCCGTATTTACCAAGCCTTGGCTTGAAAACAGATTATTTATGTCTCAGCAGTCTCGACGATTCGGTGTGGGACCTAGGGTACATTGATAGAGCCACACTTTAACACTACAAGTACAAGGCTCTACTTCCTCCAAAAGATTTTTTTAAATTCTTTTTTTAAATTGAATAGGCCATGAGCACAGGTGCTGGTATCTTCAGTTCAGTTCAGTAGTATAGGTAGATTACCGTCCCCGGACACGTAAGCATATAGGGGACTTGGATAGATAGTAGCCGTTGTGGTAAGATATCACATTGCAAAATTGTAGCTTGATGAGGTGAAAAAAGTCTTTTTGCTGTAGGAAATCGTGTGAAGAGGGAGCGCCGCTGGTATCTTGTTCAGTTCAGTTCAGTGGGTAGATTACCGTCCCCGGACACAATAGCATATAGGGGACTACTGGTATCTTAATACCATAGCGTCCTCTTTATAGGACGCGTCCCTCTCGGTACTTTAAATTTAAGTTCTGAGAGGAAAGCGTTCTGTAAACTCAGAGTATCAGGTCTTGCAAAGACCATCCTGCAAGGCACGGTGCAAAGAGCAGAAGAAGAGGGAGACAGAAAAAGAGGTGGGAGGACAACATTCAAGAATGGACTGACTTGACACTTGGCGAAGCCATAAGGGTCGCTGAGGACAGAGAAAGATGGAGTACGCTGGTTAAACGATCATCTGTGGTTCCCCAACGACCTTCCAGTAACGGGATAGGATAGGATAGACTCCGTTGTATAAAGTTCGCCTGTAAAATAATATTATGTAAATAGCAGTGTTCTTATTTTATTCCCCCGGATAAGCGGTTTATGGTATTGAATGCAGTTAATATAAAATTCGAGGTTACAATCTAAATTCCTTTCTGTCTTCTAAAATATAATAATGGCAAAAGTGTCCCCCGTAACCTTTCGGTCGCTGGAGAGTGAAGTGTTTGGGACCTCCCTTTTCTGTGGGCCAGCCCAATGAGGACGGTGCCTATCTCTCCTCTCCTTTGTTGCTTTACCTTCCCCGGTTCTAAACAGATCCATGTACAGCTAGTGGACTTGGGTGTGTCGTGCGCTTGTTTAAATATTTGGGTGTCATTTGGTGGATGCTTCCAAGCATGGTCACCCATCCAAGTTTCCGGCGTTGCTTAACATAAAACATTTGCTAGCGTGTGTCCTGTCCCAACTACTACACTAATGTGCCACCCAATATATATAATAGTGACAGCGATATCCCTGTCTGTACGTGTACGAGTGATACATATTTGTATAATATATTTAAGAGTAATTTGTGAGCGTGTGTATTGTTACAGATCTCCGCCCTTTGAGCTTGATGTATGACAAAAAGCGCGTAGACCTATGTAGCATCAAGTTTTTATATTAATTAGTTTACATTGTGTTATTATTATTATTATTTTATAACATTATGAATATAGACGAAATTGAGGTATTGTGAAAGGATTACAGTCTTTTAAGTGCCAAGGAGGCACGTTGGCCTAATGGTAGAGCTTTTTGGCTTGCGGATCTGAAGGTCCTGGGTTCGAGCCCAGGCCGGGGCATTGTGTTGTGTCCTTGGGAAAGATACTTTACTCCCGTTTCCTACTCCTTCTCGGATGAGAGTATAAACCGAGGTCTAGTCTGTGTCGCATACATTCCATCATAACGGACTTTAAAGATCCTGACGCTCATGTCCTAGACGGGTGAGTGCCGGTGACAAAAACACACCCAGCATGCACCTAGGTCCTTCTCCCCCATCCCTGGCTGCCCAGGATTGTGCTCAGTTGTCTGGGCGTCAGACCATGCGCCCAAAGGCTGCGGGTGGGCGTCTCGGGCGGTTCGAGTTAGATCCTGTATCGGCCAGCGCCTTGAGCAGCTCTTGAGCTGGAAAAGCGCTATATAAGAACGATTAAATAAATAAATGATTTATTGTATATTAGTCTACATATAGTACATTAGTACAGAGTACATGTAGTAGAAGTAGACTTTATCGAAAGGCTCCTCGCAAATGGTAAGCAACCTGGCTTACTAATAATTACAATTATTATTATTATTGTGATCAGTGGCCCGGATTATTTAACAAGGGCGAAAGGACATAACAACAGTCGACCGACATTTGGATGGGAGATAATTCTGTCAAAGTTGTACTCTAATGTTGCGAACGCCACCGTGAGGGATAATTGCTCTACAATCGACCACAGAAACACCACACTCTGCTTTCTATTTCTGGTAGATCCAAATATATTTTTTTACTGTGGGGCAGTAATCGTGTGTGGTTACTTCCCTCTGACTCGGGACATAATGTATTACCCTTACCACAACATCTGTGCGAGTTCCCAAACGACACATTCCCTCCCCCTTCCCTACTCCACTCCCAATCCTCTCGCCCCCCGCCTCCGCTCCCGTCCTGCCCCCACCCTTTCGTCCCCTCCTCTCTCTCTCTCTCTCTCTCTCTCTCTCTCTCTCTCTCTCTCTCTCTCTCTCTCTCACTCACTCTTTCTCTTCTTTAAAAAGCGAATGTTCTTAAATAGTGCATTTACAGCTCTAACAACTCAGGGCCGGACCGGGGGGGGGGGGGGGGGTTACCTGTGTTCCGGAACCCCTCCCCCCCCTCCAAACTAAAAAAAATTTGTTTTTTTTTAATGCAAAGAGTTTTAATTTTTTAACAATTGTTTTTAAAACATTGCAGTTTTTAGTCACTTTTGGTCCTAGGTACAAAGAGTTATTTATAGACAATTCAACGGAAATCCATTTCAATGGATCCTTTGAAACGTCCAATGCGTTTTCCCGTTGAAAAGACCATGTAACCCAACCCCTAAGCCTAAATTAGTAAATGCAGCCATATTTTCTTGTTCTGGCCGCAAGCCTCTTCACCTTGATACTGCCCTAATCCCCCCAAAACGACTTTTTAGAAATATTAATTAAGATGCTAAGTTGATAATTATGAACACAGCGTTCGTTGCCTGGTTTGGTGAAGCTAGTCAGCAAAATGGCAAATGCTTTGACAACTGGTGTTATTGTTCCTCGTCAAGCATCCCGACAGACTCTCCGTGACAACCAACCTGCGGCCACTCTAGAACAATATTTCAAGATTAGCATTGCCATTCCTTTCTTGGAACACCTGTCAACCGAATTGGACTCGAGGTTCAAAAATGCTGACCTAGCAGTTGATGGTCTCTGTCTGGTGCCAAGCACTTTAATAGACAACCAGGATGGTTTCATGCAGGTTCCAGAAGGGGTGAAGACACTGGCAATGTTGTGGGAGTCTGACCTACCAGACAACGCTACCCTTGATGCAGAATACCAACGGTGGGTTTGCAAATGGCGAAATGCTGCTGAGAATGCGACAGCTATCATCCCATCCACGGCATCAAAAGCACTGAAACATTGTGAGAGGGTTTTTTATCCCAACCTGTTCATCATGCTAAAGAACCTTTGCACCCTGCCTGTCACTACTGCCGAGTGTGAGCGTTCAAACAGTCAGTTGCGCAACCTGAAAAACTACCTGCGCTCTACAATGGGGCAACAGAGACTCAATGGACTTGCTTTACTGAAAGTGCACAGGGATGTTGATATTGACTTTAAAGAGGCAGTGAACTGTTTTGCTAGAAGATACCATTCACAAATGGTACTAATGCCGAGGAACCTAGTGCAGCAAGACTGAAAGTGAAAGCAGGGCGGTGATGTTCATAAACTATAAGTTAAAGCTTTATACCGTTAACGATCAACAAAAAGTAGTGAATAATAATAGTATACAAAACATCTCTGCTGATAAATAAATGTTTGTGTGTTTATTGTTGGTATTTTTTTAAGGGAGGGGCAGAAAATAATTTTGGTACCCCAGAGTTTGTCAGTTCAATTGTTAAAAAAGCTCAAAGCCCCAGACCATCACAAATGGCTTTTTCAAGGTTCAGATTGCACCAGATTGCACCATTTTGCATCCTTGAAACAAAACGTTTGGGGGGGGGGGGGGGGGGGGGGGGAGGCATGCCCCCGGACCTCCCTAGTAGGCTCGGCGCTTCGCGCCTTCGCTCAATCTGTAACCCCCCACCCTCCCCCACCCCCCACCCCCCTTCGACTTTTCCGAGGTCTGGCCCTGAACTGATCTAGTCGCTGGTATAAAACAGTATGGAACTCGAGCCGACCAATGCCCAGTGACCCTGAACGACATAATCATCGGTATTATTATTATTATTATTATTATTATTATTATTATTATTATTATTATTATTATTATTATTATTATTATTATTATTATTTGTAGCGGAAAGGGAGACGACTGGTACAGGCTTGGGCGAGAAGTTGTCTACCTTGCATTTCTTGGTTAGACCGGCCTTGGGTGGCTCCCGCTGTGCAGAATCCTTTAATTGGTATTGCCATTGGATTATGCAGGACAAGGCGACCCAACATTTGTTCTTCCCGGCTGACCATCCGTCTTCTGCTTTTGGTGGTGAGCGGGACTACATTGTGGGCAGGCATTTTATGCAGGTCGATGGCAGCGACTTGTGTGAAGTGTTGTGGCACTAGTAGACGGCAACCTGGTTTACTACCAACACGCTTCCCCGCCTTGCAAGGGCAAATATTTTGATGTTTATCTGGTAAGGGATAAATGAAAATAACAGCTCGGGTTGGGCCGTATTCTCAACGTGGTGGCCGAGAGATGGGAGTCAAATACTCCGCTCGGCTACAAGTGATGCAACGACCGGGAACAGGATGATGCTGGACCGTGGTAACTGTTGAATGCAGTTTTTTCACTGTTAAGTCAGTGAATGGAGACTGACCGGGCGTAGTCAGTGTCGGTTCCAGACATACCTGTTGCGAACTGGGAAACCATGAGGACGTGGTTCGATTTGAGCTGTGGGATCTGTAGCGGAAAGGGAGACGACTGGTTCAGGCTTGTGCGAGAAGTTGTCTACCTTGCATTTCTTGGTTAGACTGGCCTTGGGTGGCTCCCGCTGTGCAGAATCCTTTGGTGTGGGCATTGGATTATGCAGGACAAGGCGACCCGACATTTGTTCTCCTCTGCTGACCATTCGTCTTCTGCTTTTGATGGTGAGCGGGACTACATTGTCGGCATGCATTTTGTGTAGGTCGGTGGCAGCGACTTGTGTGAAGTGTCGTGGCACTCGTAGGCGGCAACCCTGTTTACTATTACGACGCATCACCGCCTTGCAGGGCAAATATTTGTATGTCCCTCTTGCGAGGGATAGAATGAAAGTGGCAGCTCGGCTTGGGCCGTGCTCTCAAGGTGGTAGCCTAGAGACTGGAGTCAAATACTCTTCTCGGCTACATATTATTATTATTATTATTATTATTATTATTATTATTATTATTATTATTATTATTATTATTATTATTATTATTATTATTATTATTTCAAAACTACCCTCAAAATTTATTTGTGTTCCCAGTAGTGGCTATCTTGATCTCCATTGCGCTGACCGGCTTGCACAGCCTGTACAGAACTACTTTTGTTGTTGTTGTTGTTGCATCAATTTTTATTCATCAGATTAACATAAGTTGTACTGATGTAACATAAACAAGTTTTCAAAAACTACCATGCGCACATCATAGATATTTTCCAAATTAATTAATTAATTAATCAAACTATAGAAATCATCATACTACTGACATACACATACACTTTTAACGACATACATTGCCTTGTAACAATTAGTTGACATTAAGAAACACAAAAGAAAAAGAAAAACACAAACCCTTTCAACTTCACCTGTGAAGACACGAAGTACTTATAAATGCCAGTTTGCGTCTTACAGAATTAAAGTTGAAGTTAGGCCTCCAGGTCCTTACCCCGTCCCCCACTCCCCATAAACAAACTAAAAGAAAAATGATAAAATAATCAATCAAAATTAAAATTCAGAACTACCACAATGTGTCACATGAATGGTTTGATGATGAGAATCATGTCCATTTATAAGGCGCCTGTCTCCGTCCATTGTCGAATGCTCAGTGCGCGATAAGGAGAAATAAAGAAGAACAAAAACGACAGGAAACATAAAGTCCGGTGGGGTGGGGAGGCATGG